>CM076581.1:1708982521-1709177460 GCA_034641835.2 Pinus albicaulis
AACCCCCCTAAATTTAAATATATAATAAATGGGCAAATCCCCATGATACATAGGAAAAATGGAAGGCGATTTTATTAATAATATAATATGTATATATAATTTTTTGGCGAATTTCTCATGATATTATATTATCTTGTAAAATCATGGCGAATCACTACTACAAAATGGTGAATCGTTGTCTAGTGGAGTTCGGGGTGTTGGTTCCAATGAATATATGGTAGTTGAACCAAGAGTAGAAGGAAGAGAACCACCGAGACCAAGCATGGCACATGGTGACTCGTGAGGGAAGTAGTTCTCGTGCAGTTTGGAAAACGCATTCTTCTAGTTCTGCTAAGCGTAGTGTTGTTGCTCATGCTACTACTAGCACTGATATTGAGGTTGGAGAGGAGTTTGAGGAGAAATGAACAACAACAGGAAGAAAAGAAAACATGCTATTAAAAAAGTGTTGATAAACATTGGATCCGATCCAGGTGCCATGGTACAATAACAATATCGCAAAATACTTTAGATGTTCAACTATGGAAACATAATTTACATTACAACACCATCACGACTCTTACACAACCATATTTATGGAAATGATTTGATGCTGGGAATCTCTTAAAGGAAGACCTAGCATGGTAACTATAATAAGGTGAACTGCTTCTCACTTCTTCAAAATATTATTCCTTCTTGTGCCTTCAAAATCTAGATATTGAAAGGAATATGTGCCAGTTGCAGCCACCCTGCTGAATCTGTTAAAATTATAACCATCAACATGAAGAGAACCATTAGAAAAACTCCATTCGGAATTCCCCATGTCATGCCCATGCCATGCCATGAATCTATTTGTAGCAGAATCCCACAAGTAGTAGCAGTGGCACCCTGTATTTACCTGATAGCTCCATTGATTGGAGAGGAGGTCCACTCTAGAACTTGCCAATGCTCTCCTAGTATTGTTGTACAAATGATGTCTTGTTTTAAATTTGTACAAGGAGAGATACATTTTCAGTATATGCATCTTTTCAAATCTGGTAGTTATAACTTATAAGTCCAAATAAGCAATAAGCAGACCAATGACCTCCATCAAAGGTTCAAATACCATAAATTGAATAGGCAATAAGCAGACCAATGACCTCCATCAAAGGTTCTAACCAAGTCCTTAATTTAAGGATGGATGGCTATTCTTTTGAGGTGGAGTAAATTACCATTGGACCAATTTGACGTTAAATTATTATATAAAATCATGCAATGTGAACAACCAAACATTTGATATAGACATTTTGTAATAACACTTATTCTTTGTAATAACATGGTTTGTTAATGGATGTTGTGTAATGAAATACTTTGTTATAAAGTTAATGTTTTGAGTAATTTACTAGCATAGATCCATCTAAAGTATGGATCTAACATAAGCCAAGAGAGATTAAATTTCTTTTGTTGCAAACTTATTTTAGAGTGCAAAAAACAATCTGTAATTTTATACTGTTTAAATTGTATTTTTGAATATTATAGAGATTACATAACATGTGTATTGAACCATTTTATTAATTCATATTAAAATATTTTATTCATAACTCACATTGGATATTTTATTCTATACGACATTAAAATATTTTCTTTAAAAAATAAAATCTATATAATAATATATATCAAGTTGATATCGATTTAAACATCTTACATTATTTTTTTACTTCAAATTACTTTACATGATATTAGATTAAAAATACATAGGATATATTGTTTTTCCTTTTTATTATAAGGGACATTGCTTGGTCATATGAATAACTAATTAAACATATATAGGATATATTGTTTTTCCATTTTATTATAAGGGACATTGCTTGGTCATATGGATAACTAATTAAAAATACATAGGATATATTGTTTTTCCTTTTTATTATAAAGGACATTGCTTTTTTATTTAGAGAATATTTTATTTTTATTTTAAGTGGGACATACATACTTACACATCACCAATTAATCTACTAATCCATTTTAGTGCTTGGTAAATATGTGATTAATATAAATCTATAGTGGTAAATTTTCAATGTTTTAATTGTATATTTTTATATTGTATCATTATTAATATTTTATATTAAAATTTGAACCAGTTACACATTTTCCTCTTATCAAGAAGTAATTACTATTTATTACTTGAAGACTAAAAGTGAAATATTAATGTACGATTGAAAATTATTTTTATTATTTTTATTATTATTTATACTTGCATATCCTCATACTGGATTGTATAGGATTGTATAGAATGAGTTGTAGACTCAAAAATGTCATTTGTCATTGTAAATGAGTAACAATTCCAACCTGTAGGTGCATGGGTTCACCCATTTCAATATTAAGAGCCTGCATAGTGCTGAAAGAACACCCAGATGGACTGGGTTTATAAACCTAACCACTCTAATACTGCAGCTACCTCTAAAACCCTAATGGATGGACGCATGAAATTACGGTTTTTGCAAAATAACAAATTCATTGATTTTGATTTTAACTTCATAATTCTAAAAAATTGGAGGTCATTTCATGTATTAATCTCTTTTTTTGATAAACCATTTCAAATCAATCCTAACGAATGAAGGCATGAAATTACAATTTCCCTTATCTAAGTTTTGCTGCAAAATAATATAATTTTACAATTCTAGAAAATTAATGGCACTTTCAGAGTCAGAAATTTCAAGTATTAGTCTTCTTTGTAAACTAGTAAATCTGCAGCTCTTGAACAGAGTTACATGTTGGTGGAAGATTTTATAATTATTGTAGAGGTATGCAACGTTACGGTTTATGCATTTCAAAAGCAGTGAAAAACATATAAAAGGCTGGCTTTAGGCGATATTTGAAATTGCATAAATTGCTATGATGGACTTTACCTTTGGAACTTGAGCTTTCATAGTCATTTTAAAAGTGTCCTTACCTTGATATGTACTCATTTCCCCTCGTTCTGTGATTATCTTATGTATCTTACATGCACTGAAAGCTTAAGCTGTCCTGGAACCAAATCACCTTTAAGTCCCATTTGGGTATTAATAAAAGAATCAATAATTGGTTACAGTAGGTAAAGACATCAAGGCTCATCCCAAGCTCCTTTGGGACTGAAGCTCTCATCATTAAATTAAAAGTGTCCTTATTTGACCTGTACTCTCATTTACCCTCATTCTTCCCTTCCATTATTTATCCGATATACACTGAAATCTTAAAATGCCCTCGAAATGAATCACATGAAGTCACAATTGGTTATTGTTTAAAGAATAAATAATTGCTTGGGCCTTGCAGTTTACTTGCAGTACATAGAGATGGTGAGGCTCATCCCTAGCTCCTAATGAACCAAGAGATTAACAGGCTTCGTGTTGTTCAGATGAAATCAGCAAAGGGATTGATTGTAATGGGTTTATAACTTTAATCAATGATCCGGATAAATTAAATTTTGCACCAACCTATAAAGTCGAGGCATATTATTTTTTATGGGCTATGTGAAAACAATAACAGAGGTGCGCCTTCTGTGATAAGCAGATTGATGCCCGGGCTTACCTACTTAACCCACATCACACTCTTTGTTCGTATACAAAATGCATTCCAAATCTCTTCCCCAAATAATCTTAAATCTGCAACCCCAACAATTTCCTTTTCGACCTGGCTATCTTAAACTATACGAAAGCAAATTTTGAACTCATGGTTATTAAGAACCAAACCATCCAGCTAGATTCAATATCCCTTGTGGAAGCTTTATTTCTTGAACAATGATTATAAAACCAAGTAACACAAACCCTTCATTTGCAGAACTTCACCTTATAAGATTTCGACCCACGCATACAATTCAACCATAATATATGAATATATACTACGCTTCCATTCAAATGTCAAGGAACATTGTAATAAAGTCTTGACTTTATACAAGACACCAGCAACATAAACGCTCACCATACCTTAAGCCATTGGGTCCCACATATGCATTAACCTTCAATTAAATTAACTGCTCACCATACCTCATTAACTATATATGTCCATGGCCGCCATCACATAATATATATCAACGCCTAAATTAATCCTCAACCTTGAGTTTAAACCCTCGACATTACATAATGCATCAACGCACATCAAATAATCCGCACATATTTTCCATATAACTAAACTACTCAACACATATTAAACCCGAATTATATATAATAACACTTGGCCCCACAGGTCTTCTTACCTCATTAACCCCTTTGCGACTTGACGATGCGGCCACTGTTGATTCCACAAGCCTGTGATCGGATGGGTATAACACATATAGCGTTTTTTCAGCCTCCGAGCATTAACGCTCAGAAAAAATGCGAAACTCGCGATTTTCGAAAACCTCCTCCGCCACGCATCAAGCCCCGTATGCTATCGCACTTTTTCTTGGAATTCCATTTACCGCTTTTAAGATTTGCGAAAACCATAAATGGTTTCTAAAAACGCCTTCACTGTTCACCAATTACGGTTCCGCCTTATCGTTAGCTCCAGGTTTCGCTTCTCCTTATGGTTTCACCTAACAGAGTGAATTACTCCTTTCAAACCACGTCTTACCCGCCTAAGACTTGGAATCGATTCACCTTACTTTGATAGCAACTCATCAATCAAATTTCGATGCGTACTCAAAGGTCAAACACTGATATCGAAATTACCAGAATCGGTATCGATTCTTGTGAATTGAACCAACCCAATTCAAAACAAAAACATGCCCAATTATCTGATACAGAAACCGCTTGCATTGCCCATTCAAAAGGTCAAAAGTGTGTTGTTTTTATGGAGCTCTTCTCATAAAATACACAACAATTCATCAACCAAAGACTTATATTTAAATGCGTTCAATTCTCACAAGACTAGAACGGAAATCCCAATGCTTTCGGAACAGAACCCTTAACACAGAGATTCAAATCCTTCCATAACATATATAACTCAAGAATTCAAAAAGAATTGAACCCTCCTTTCACACATTTAACACATAAGTTCGATTCACATTTAAATGTCTCACACAGAATTCTTCCTCTCTCAGAATCGATCCATTCTGTGATCGATTCGCACAAATTTGCAATCACACTCAATCAATATTGAACTCCATTTCATTCACACAACACATAATTCAGGAATGAAACATAATCTTTAGAAAACTAAACTCTGTATTAACGCACACAACACTTACATCAACAATCTTCCTCTTTGGCCTGATATTCAATCAGTGGCCCTTCTATTCTCAATACTCTGCCTCTGAACAACTTCGAACTCTACTCTATAGACCTCTATACTTAATGCCTTTTTGGCTTAGAAGATAATGAATTGCTTCATCTCCTCTAACAGCTCAACAAACTCTTAAGATTCCGGAATTCCTAACTTTAGACAAAAATCCCTAAAGTAACTAAACTGACTCTTCACATTCCTCATGTTATCTAGTGGTTAGAGAACATTTACAATTCCTCACCATTTTATTCAAAATACTAATATTTACATGAGAATTTAAAAACATAAGACCTCCCTATGTCTTATAAAAGTACAAAGTATTTCTAGAGCCTAATGCCCCTGCATCACAGATAGACCATGATTATTGAAAATTCATATGCAACGGCAATGCAAAGCTCCCAAACCATAGTGAGAACATGGGTGCCTTACAAGAATGGACATAGATTTTAGCCATGAGCTTTAGGGCTTCGTTAACTCAAAATTGCTACCACCAAATTCCTTACAACAACAGCAATGGAATTCATGCGATAGCCAGATTGCCTACTATCACATTTGAATCCAGACTCGTGGAATTCCTCTCTATGATCGACATGCAAGAAAGATGCTATGAAGAGATCATATATAAGAAGCAATCCACATATGCATGGAATGGAAATGCCTGCAAGAAAGTGATAATCTTTTAAGCAATTTCTACTTGAAAAGAAATATACTTCAGTCCACCATAACCTATTTTACTATTATATTTACAGGCTACAAAAGTTCCAACTTCTAATAGAAACAGTATCAGGAAGCTAACTTATCTTGACAAGTTTCAGAGAATGTACATGTTGCATGTACATTTTCTAATTCCTTGTTTTCTAAGATTCAATACAAGAAGCCTTAAAAATTAAAATAGTAATTAGCCATTCAGATGAATTGACGGAAAGGAAGATTTCATTTAGATACCTTGCATCTTGAGAACTTTAGCTGATGACTGAAGATATCTTAAGATGAATGAAAATGAATAAATCTCTACAAAATCTACCTTCCAAATGCTGCATATTGAAGACAGTTTCTGAAGAACCGTATTCCCTACAATTTGATTTTCAACAGCTCGTCATCCACAAGTATTCAATATGAAGAGCAACCTAAAATAATCTAGAGAACGTATGAAAGGATCCAAATAAAGAGAATGTATGTTGTACTTGTTAGAAATGTGGCAAAGCTGTATGCCTGTAAGGAAAAATTTACATCTCCTTCATCTACTCTTAAGGTCACTCTCCTTAGCTTATCTTCTCGTGATTGACCAAGGTTAAGAAGGGCCTAGTTTGCAACCCACATAAGAGTTAACACATTGCATTCATATCAAAAGCTAGCAGCCCTTCTCACTCGTATTTTAAGGATTCAAATGCATACCTGATCACTAAGCACCCTACACATGCTTGAAAACTCAGGACCAGTGAGAGGGTACATTGAATTTGTTTTACAGAAGTCCAAGTAGGCTGCATTCAGCTGCATCGAAAGCAATAGATGATGAATAAATGAAACAAGTCACAAAAATAATAATAATAATACAACACATAGGATACCTAACAGAACCAAGAGAATCGTGTCCCAACATTTCAAAATTCGCAGCTCGTGCATAAGGTAAAATTATGGTATGAACTACAAATAAAGTATTAAACATGTCATCATATAAGATGCTCAGTCCAACAAATAAAGAGCTACAAAACCAAAGGCGCAAAGAAGAAAAATAGATTTAACAATAGAAAATCAAACAAAATTTACCTCTCCTAGTGTGCCATCTTTCTTTCGATGTCGAAAAAACTTAACTGCTGAACATAACACTATCTGTACAATAATTAATTCAATGTCACATTCCTTCACAATTTGATAATACTAGCCTACAATTCCTTGCTAAAGAATATTTAAAAGAATACATGTTTAAAGAAAAATTGAAAGAATACCTGTTGATGTCGTGGTAAATATTGTATTGTGTCAACAACAGCTGACCGGAATGTTTTTGCCAATGCTCTAGCCATATGATCAATTCTTGCCTACAAAACAGTTTCGAGCATTTGATATAATATTATAAGTTTCCATTATTACAGGAAAACTCTGAAGAGCCCATTCCACAGTAATCTAGATGAAACAACATGAACATATCATTGATAGTGACAACTTTATCATGTTGTACAAGTGCAGAAATACAAATATGCCAAGGGCTACTTGCAAAAAGCATTTGTAGGTGGGGATTGAGCTCTGTCTTCTACAGCTGTAGAGAGCAGCTGAGGTGACTGCTAAGGGCCAACAAAAGGAAAGTATTCTAGTCGAAGTACCCTGCAGGTTGACTTTCTAAACAGCTTGCCTTGTGCAGTACCAGTTTTCACTAACTGACATGCTACAAAATATACAGGGCTCATACAACAATGTGATCTTATTGTAGCTTCCAGAAGCACAATTTTCACATGGATTTCGATGATGCAACTGTAGAGAGCAGCTGAGGGACTGCCAAGGACCTACAAAAGGAAAGTATTCTAGTGAAAGCACCCTGCAGGTTGACTTTCTAAACAACTTGCCTTGTGCAGTAACAATTTTCACTAACTGGCATGCTACAAAATATACAGGGCTCATACAACAATGTGATCTTATTGTAGCTTCCAGAAGCACAATTTGCACATGGATTGCCATGATGCAACTGTAGAGAGCAGCTGAGAGACTGCTAAGGACCTACAAAAGGAAAGTATTCTAGTCAAAGTATCCTGCAGGTTAACTTTATAAACAACTTGCCTTGTGCAGTAACAATTTTCACTAACTGGCATGCTACAAAATATACTGGGTTCATACAACGATGTGATCTTATGGTAACTTCCAGAAGCACAATTTGCACATGGATTGCCATGATCTCCACGTCACCTATAGATTGCATTTAACAATTGTCAACTTCTTGGACACCACCCTAGATTCATCTTAACTCCAGCATTATCAAGCACTGGAAAAGATTAAATACCTCAAGGTGCAAAAACTTGTGGAAAATTTTGCACATCAAAAAATTTGATCCCTCTCAACTCTTGCTGGATCTAAGGTTAAAATGGAACTAGGCTAATTACCATTTAGGTATATTACTCTTTTAATGTGAAAAACCATTGTGATAATGCTGTTGTGATATCAACATTACACACGCGCATGATATACCTTATCCATAACAATTTGTAAAATGTGCTTCTCAACACACACAAAAATCTCTTGACAATGGAACCTTATAACTACAAGAGTGCTCACTAGGAGGGGCAAGTACGGGGGGTCATTTATGACCCCAATGTACAAAAACAAAGTACACATGGGGTCTAGGGAATGCAACTAAGAACGAGGCAAAAGCAATAGCAATTTTTCATGAACTAGTCATGCTAAGCGACAAAGATGTTCAAGTGATAGTGATGCAGGGGCATTAGGTTCCGAAAAATACTTTGTATTTTTGTAGAGATAAGGGGGGTCTCATGTTTTTAACTTGCTATGTAATTATTCATATTTGAGTGATTTTAGTTAAATGTGGAGAGAAATTGTAAATGTTCCCAAATTATTGGAGAACATGAGAGAAGTTGATTAGTTAGGAATGTGAAGAGTTTGTTTAGTAAATCTGGGGACTTAGTCTAGATTTAGGACTTTTGTGGATTTGAGGAATTTTGTTGAGTTATTCAGGGAGCTGAATCGGCATTATCATTCTGTATAAATGTAAGCCAAAGGAATTAAGCAGAGGAGAGCTGGGGAGGAGGAGAGTTGTTCAGGTGTAGAGTAGTGAGAATAGAAGGCCATCGAATTGAAGATCTGGCCAGAAGCAAGAAGGCTTTGTATTTGATTTCATATTTATATATGAAGGGATTGATGTTGAGTCATGTATGTTTCAATTTATTGAATTATGTATGTGTAAACTCTGTGTTAATGGTTGAATTGATGTCTCTGTGTGAAATAAAGGGTTTGATATAATTTTTCATATATATTATCTGACGAAGATCGATCATTGAATGGATCGATGTTAGTGAATGAGATGTTGTTTCACACAGTATTCAATGAAAGGGGGATTATATACTCTGTTGTATATCTACAGTGAAAGAAGCCTGACTTTGAAGCCACATAAGGGGATCTATTGTATTCATAAACGATGAAATTGAATCATAAGAGATAAAAATTTGGGGTTTACTATAGATTTAAATCATAGTAATTGGATATAGGAATTAACCATGAGTTGATTGGATGATTGGGTTTTTTTAAGGACCTGTTGAAATTTCGAATCAAACCACCGTCGAATTGAAGAATCGACAAGTTTTAATTGTTTTACCAAGCATAAGGAAGACAAATAATGGTGCAGTAAAATATGAGTCGAAGACTCATTCAATTGTAGAGAAACCGTGCAAATCGAAGGCACAGTGATGAAAGCGGACTTTCAAGGAGAACGCGTTGGTTAATGGCTCAGTTTAAAATGGGACAGAATACCGTAATTGAGAAATGGAACCGTGAGCATGGAACCGTAGAAGTGAAGGGTAGAAGCTCTTGAGACCCGTTCGAAAAATTAAAATCGAAGGCAGAGTGAAAGGTTTTTCCATGATTACAAAGACTATAGTATGTGTAAGAAACAAAGCATTTAAGGCGCGATTGGATGGAGTTGGAGTCAATGGTGACCAAACAGTGGAAGCGGTTTTGAAGGATTAAACCAGTGGTATCACACGATCTCTTGAATGGTAAGCAGATTTCACTTTTGGAACGTGATATCCTCCGTCGTTGGACACGTGGAAAAAGTGGTAAGGCTAATACCACTTTCATCGCGTAATTTCTAAGAATTAAATTGCATGCATCTTGATAGCGCGATTATCGTTGGATTGAGAATGATAACGCGAAGGCCATTTGATGGTGGGAAAATAACGTGGCTAAGTATGACTAAAGGGACCTCGACATATGTGCAATTATTCGCTAACGGAAATGGTAAGTCTTTTAGAAATATGACAATTCTATTATAATGGTATTATAATAGAATTGTTATCGATATTTTATGAAGTTTGAAGTTGTGAGGCCGTAAGAAATTCTAACATGATTTTAAGGAGTTAAACCATATGAACGAAAGTCTTAAGGATATGTGGAAAAACCTTGTATATACATATGTTGGACTTTAATAACATAAAGTATATTAAGATCATGTTGGTTGTGCCGTAGTCCAATATATGACATTTGATTTGGGGAAGGTTGATATATATTATGGCAAGCCGTGGACATATATATTTGATGGGGGTGAGCACCATTGAGTTATTTGAAAGTTAATTTGAATGGGCATTGGGCAATAGTTTGACCTTGGAGTTTTAAGTTGAAATATTATTGAATGTTGATTTGAATACAATGAATGAGTTCTTATTATATAGTCTAAAGTGAAACTTCCGCAAATAGATGAGAACATCTGGTTGGTTGATTTTATGATCAGTGAATGAAGAAAATTTCTTCCGCATTGAAATTATTGAGTTTTCCAGATTTAAAATTATTGGGGAAAAAACTAGAAGTGCAGTTTTATATACACAAGAGTGTGAATGTGGGTTTAGTAAGAAGGCATGCCATCAGATAAAAATTGGGGATTCTTCAATAGCCATGCAGTCGTTTCATCAAACCCCTCTCTAGAACTTCAAACTATCTCATGTAACACAAAGAACTATTGGATTGGTTCAATACTTCACAATTTTTTTTTTTCATGTTTTGCAATTACAAAAGAGCAAGTTTGAATGAAGGTTTCCATAAAGTAAACGGGGGGCTTCATATTTCATGCCCCTCCCTTGAAATGGCCACTCATTATGAACGTTATGTCATAGTGCACACAACAACAAGTGCCCTCTCATGCAAGCTCCAAGAGATGGGGAGTTAAGTCTCCACCAACACCCATTACTCCAGAGTCCATACTACTCTCTCATCGACATGTGAGCTTATGTTCAATACAATGGTTGAATTGGAAAATGTATTTGGGTTTATTTTTATGTCAATTCTGGAAGGAATCAATGCCATTGATTTCACCCCTATTCTCGACCTGCACAACATTCTAACACTAGTAGCAAGCAAGGGTATTCTGCTCTAGGAATAATGTGTTGGAATTTTGTTAAATCCCAAGGCAACTCTTTGCAGTGCTAAGGTGAGGGGTAACCCAGTCTGGAACTTGTCTTTCTCTTCAGTAAAAATGGGCCACTATCATTGTAGGCATAAATGATGCAACTTGTATGAATTTTGGTTCAACAAGGGGTTAAGTGTTGTGAGCTTGAGGTTGTTCAAACCCAATGATGTGTGATGAATTTCACCATTTACTGCAATCAATAGCAAGAGGATTGTGACAGTACATTAGAAGCCAAAAATAGGGCAAAGGTCCATGTGCAATGGAAACTACACCCTGACTACAAAACCTTAAGGAAATGAAGGAGATAACCAACTTCATGTAGATTGAAGCTAGAGTTTCAGATTGGTTCTCTAAAATCCCTAGTTAGTAGAATCTCGAGTCACCTCTACCTCTCATAGGAGATTGTTTCATCTCCTGCCCTGTCAACTTCTAAATTGTTGAGGACTCCTCACTTTGCAACTTTCCCATGGCCAGGGATGAGGATTTGTGCATCTAACACTCCAAAACCAAAACTGGAGGATCCTACAAGTGAAATCAACCCTGTGGAACAATTTGACATGTAAATGCACTCAACAAAAGCAACAATGGGGACTCAAGTGGGACTAAAAATTGAGAGCATTTCTAATCTATTTTTTATATCTATAGTATTTTGTCATTGTTTCAATTTTCAAGGAAATATTCCTTTGAAGCCGACAGAGAATAGAATAGGGTGGGAAAGAATAGGGAATTTTGGATACGAGACTGTCTCAGGCTGCAGAAAACACTAATATATATGTGTGTGTGTGTGTATTATACCATTGTCCAGTTTGGCTACAACTTTTTCTAGTTCAAAATATATCCATCATCGTGGAAGAAAAAAACAAGAAGAATGCTCACCATATTTATTTCTTGCTTCTAATATGTGTGTGTGTGTGTGTGTTTTACACCATTGTCCAATTTGGCTGTAGCTTTTTCTAGTTCAAAATATATCCATCATCGTGAAAGAAAAAAACAAGAAGAATGCTCACCATATTTATTTCTTGCTTCATTAATCGTTCAGGCGGTAGATTCAATCCATTGGTCATTGACTTCTCATGCAAAATATTATCCAACTCATGTATCCCACTGGTTAATTCTGCTTCAAGCATCTCAACAGCACCTCTGTCATGATCCAAAATGAATAGAATATAATAAGTTTAAGCTTTCAGTACTGATAAATATTAAAACTACATACAGAACTAGTTTTCCTGACAAAGACGACAAATAATTGTTTTCAATACAATAAAAAAGGTTCCCAGTCTCCTAGCCTTGTCAAAATAATGTGCTTTAAATTATTCAAAGAGTAGAATGAATTTGCTTAAAAAAAATGTGATTATCATGATATTGACTATAAGCTCCATAAAGAAAGTTGTTAATTGGGTTGATCACTGGTGGTTGGGAGGAATGATCATTATCCTTCCCACCCAGTTTCAATTCCCATGAGTGGCATGTTGAGCTCCTAACAAATATATTGTTGTAATGGCGTTGAATATTGTTGTTGACTGGCCTTGTGCCTTGAAGATTCTAGGTTTTATCCAAGGTACCATCCTCACAATGAAGGGAAGTACACTGGGGGTTTCCCCAAGCTCTGTAGCCTGGAAAAAAATGCTCCACAAAAAAGTTACCTAAGCATCTTAAGCATATGTCAAGACAAAATCTAGATATAGATTTACATGTCAATATAGTTAATACTAAATAGTATTTGGAGTGGACATATCAATTGACTATAGATTTTTATTTAACTTGACAAGAACAATCATGGACAACACTTATCAGACTGGGGTAAATAGTTTACTTGCAAACATGAAGAGCTTTGCGCATATCCCCTGATGCAGCAGCAACTTTCTACAGTGTCCAAAGAAAGTAAGCATTAGAGTATTCACAACTATTTGAAACTAAAAGTAAAATTTGTAAAAGATATGATAATTTATTAAAGTCCAACAAATGATCACATTGATAAGTAGGTCAGTGGAACTGAAAGAGTATAATAAGTATGAATACAATGTGGAAGTGCAAGCACTGCTTTTAGAAAAGGCTGAAAATAACATAACGAAATAAATAAACAAGCAATATTGCTGATGTGGCCCACAAATAAAGGACCATGGCACAATACAAAATAATCAATAGCCTGCCAAGAAATAATGAGTGAAATAGAGCAATTTTCATTCATCAATGCTTGCTAATCTTTATAAAAAGCTGAGGGATTTCCTCTTTTGAAGTTCTCTCATTATGCCTCTATGCTTGAAAATTCAAAAAGCCAGTTCTCAGCATGAATTTATTTTAGATAACTGAGGTTGTCATAACATTCAAGTTCTAAACAATGCTCATTTACTCCATTACCATTCAACAACATGCAAGCAAGTAAAAGTAGCTGACTTATATAAAATGCAGAACCAAAATTTAGAAGCTAAAATCCTTCAGTTCTATGGAAATTTATGATATAAAATGACAAAAGAAAGCCATGTTGAGTGTTGTCCTACAGGTCCACAAAGACTACAAGAAACTTGCAAGCAAATAATTATCTTAATGTCCAAGAATAAAGATAAGCAACTTATGGGCCTTGTATTCGAGTGTATGCCCAAATAACAATTCAAGGTATCTAGAAGTCCCATTCTTCTTTTAACTCTGAAGTGTACCTGGATGGATGGTTCTTCATAAAAATTTAGCATTTGTGGATCAGCTACATCATACTGGCTTTACAAATGCATATTACATGGTTTGTCACAAGTCGGAAATGGTTAATTCTGGTATGTGGAACTGCAAGGTTACCAAAGTTTTAAGGACCAGGATTGCTGTTGAGCACAATACTTTTTGTTGCCCCTCATTAGAAAAGGGTCCTTTCTAGGGATAAATAGGTAAAGAGTGGAATGTGATCAAACTGATAGGCATCTCCTTCTTATGGAAAAATTGGAATCAAGAAGCATTTCACAAAGGAAAATAATAAATTGTTGGGAGAATTAACAACTTTTGGATCAGAACTGGCTGTGTAGATCACAACAATGAAAGGGCACTTTCATGAAAGATGTCAATTTCATGAGATCATAGAATTAGAACTATAGAAGACATGCTTGCCAGATAGCTGGTTTCTGATGTTCATACACAATAGCTGGAAGGAGTAGACAATAACATTATAGGAACCAGCCACAAGAGGCAGGCAAGGTTAGTGAAAATGGGCGTTGTTAAAGCCGCTGCCAGGGTTTAAATCCCACAAAAAGTGGCCTGTTGTATACTCCCTCAAGGAGGCTAGCTTAACTGTCATGGTTGTTTACATGAGGTTGGTCAGACTCCCAACAAAGTAAATAGTGTCACTTTTTGATAGGGGTGGATGCTCACTACTATGGTGCAAGAAGGAACCATTATCCAAAAAAACATGAACATGATCCTCCAACTTACTAGATATAACTAAAGTCTAATTTACAAAGTAGAGGGGACTTCTATCCTGTAAGATTAATTTGGAAAGCATTAGCAAATCAACTATGAAGGTACTTAGTCCAATTAGATTTTCCATATAACATATAATGTTAACAACTAGGTGTGGCAAACTGGGAAATAATGTAGTAGCTAGAGCCTGGGAGAGAGAATTGGCAAGTAATTGTCATGATTACATTAACTGCCTGAAGGCAAGCTTCCTCTTAATGACTGGTTGTTATGTCAGAGCCACTTGAACAACCTTATTGTTTTTCAAGGGAGCACTTTCCTCATGCTGCCCCTAATCTCTAGAATAGATTCAGAAGGTCATCTCCATCAAAAAAAGGATGAGGCAACTGGTAGGGAAAATGTGACACAGCCGGAGTGGGTGGACGGAATTTGGGCTATAATTGAAATCTTTAAAGACTCCAAAGGGAGCCAAAGGGGTTCCAACATATATGGAAAAAATGCATACTACAGTATTGGTCAGAGAACCGAAAAGGATTGGATGAAGACAACAAGTATGCAAACTCTTCTTCCAATTTTTTAAAAGGAAGTTCATCTCTAAACTTAAATGCTTTACCCATCGTTTAGTACATTTTTGAACTTTTGAATATACTATAATGAAACAGAAGGTTTAACTTTCCTCTATATCAGGCTGAATATATCAAGCTATCAACATGTCTTTGGACAAATGTATTACAAATCAAGAATTTCCTGCACTTAAATGTATGACTGGGGCATTTTTGTATTTTCATGTATTGTTAATGTAAATATCCTTGTTAATGTTAAAAAGATAAAAGACATAAATTTTCAAATCAAAAGCAGAGAACTTGAATATCTTGAATAAAATTTTAACTAGACAGGTAGTAACTTACCCTTGCACAAAGCTCCAATGCCTCCGGTTGAAATATTTGACATGGGAGACCCTAAAACCAAGTGGAATTTCACCATATGTAAGCTAAGAAAAGGTCAAATCACTGTAATCGTAAAAATTATAGACAATTCCCTTAGGAATGAGAAATATAAATGAATGTGCAACATTTTTGGCTGCATTTTTCATACTATGCCCATAAAGATGTATACAAGAATATTTTCAGTCAACTACAAAAGGGCATCTCCAATCAAAAAATAATGAATTTCCATTAGCCTCTGCTGGAGTATCTTCAGTATCTGATCTTTTGAATAGGCACGAAATGTCATAACTAGAGGTTTACCAACCAAAAAGAAATTTTTGATCTAAGGATGGTATGAAATCTATCTACTGTAAACAAATAAAAGGAAACACCCCAGAATTCTAATGGAAAAGCCTACAATTAATTTAGGCAATAAAAATATCTTGTTTATCATACGGCTAGACCAATCAAGAGGCATGAGATCCTTGACACTCACATAACCTCACAAGGTACAACTGACGGGATTCATCACCGGTGACCAAACTAATCAACTCTATCATCAAATAGTTCATGACCAAAAATTCCAATATCAACCATGAAAGGAAACCCAGGTCAGTGAAAGAAAGCACTGTTGTGGACCACACCAAGGTTAAATCCTCAAAAGAAGTGGCTAATGCACCACCTGCAAAGGGACCATTGATCTACCCTAAGGACCATTTAGTCGAACCAGGTGATTGTACAATGTATGCAGCATCCCACCTCTAAATAGGTGGAAGAGGCTTGAAACTGCAGTATTAAGGAAGCATCTTAAAAAAATTCAATATCAAAACTAACCAACTACTAGAATTAAAGAAACTGCATATTTTCATTCTCTTTGTATAAATTCAACACTGACACATGCCTATTGTGCATTTTTTATCATTTGCTATACCAAGTCTAGTAATGTCCAACTCCTATGATCCCATCCTTAATCATGTGTGCATATTACACTGATCATAAAATGATGCAAAGGGAAATAGTTCATACAATTTAAGGACTGCAATTTGGGAAGAAACCGATCAGTCAAGTCTATTGCATTTGAAATGCCTGCACAAACAGATCCATCAGGGAGTTTCTCTTACAAACCATTCAATAAAAATATAATTCAAGATGTCCGTGAGCAGTAAACAAGAAAAAGATGTCTAGCTTATCCACTACTCTTCAACTTACCTATCAGCATACAGTGTGAATTTGGGAATGTTGGAAGCCTGAAGAGATCATAAAGCACAGCTTGATCTTTTAAAATCAAATAATCCATCTCATCGATAATCAGCAACCTTTTCATAAGATAGTAGAGTAGAATTAGAACACCAATGAAGTTGACTTGTTTGCATGCACTAAGAGATCACGATGAAGTTGACTTGTTTACATACTATAAGAAAATTTACCAAAAACAGAAATACATCAATGAGGACTTTAACATTGAAAGTGTTTGGCTTTAACATTGCATATTTGATTGTCAAAGGCTCAATAGAAATACTTATCTTGCACATCAAAATTTAACAAGAAAACACATAGGAAGGAGCTAATTTACAAAAAAATGCTACTAATATATAATTCTTACATCATCTTTTTGGCAGATGACTATTTCTTCTCACACAGAAAGCTTTTCAACTCTTGAAATGGAGAGCTATTTACCAAGCATTTTTTATTTCCTTGGCATTGCTCCAATATCTGTTATAGAAGAATAATATCAATTAATATAGCATACCAATCCTACATGTTCTCATCAGTGTAATTCAACTATCCTTCATTGTGTATTTCTTAAGTCTATTATGAATGTAAAATGCTAAAATTGGGGCTGTCATTCATTGGAGCAATCCCCTGATTTTGTCTTGTACTTACCTTGCTGAATATGTCTGAAGTGTTTGTCAAAGAAGTGCAGTTAACAACCACTAAAGTGGGGGGTGGCATCCCAACTTGATCACATGTAGAGTCAACTTTTGAAATCAAATCACAAGAAACTTAGTTTTCATCCCTGACTGATAACATTTCCCACTAATGAAACAAATATCCTCACCTTTGTAACGTAGAACAAAGGTTCTAGATATAGAAAGTTATCTATCAGATGGCACGAATAAGTCCACTATATGCCTCAGTGGAATTTTCGAAACCAGAAAATAGAAATCTAATTAGAAAAGAAATATACCAAAGGACTATTTACCTACCTCTTTAGCCCATTCAATAGACAAAAAATTGACTTTCTCCAAAAGCAAAGACTTCCCAGTTCCAGGACATCCACATACATACATGCTTCCAACTTTCTTTTTTTCTATACACATCTTACAGAACTCTAAGAATTTTTTGAGCTCTTCTTCACGGCATATTACAGTTGTCGGTACTGCAGACAAATGCAAGGCTGCCTTAACTACAAGAATTTGAGAGGAATCTGTAGAGAAAAATTGCAAACCCCTTCATGAGCGTAGTTTGAGCAACTAAAAGCAATATGCAAACTTCAACATGAAGAGAAGTAAATCAAAACCACAGAAATAGTTAAGATTCCTACATCTACAAGAAAGTGAGTCTATTTTAAGTAAAGGAGATATTTTAACGTCGTGATCCATATCATCTGACCCAAATGATGGTGGCAACATTGACATACTATCTTCCACGGTCTCTGGCACACTGATTCCTGAGGAAAAGGACCTTAATATCCCCGATCTTTCCTTTTGAGGAACACTCGGATCAGGCCCTAGGCGTTCTATTGAGGTTATGACCAAGTCATCATCCAGTTTCTGTGGTTTTTCAACGTTTCCCATCATTTTCATGGCGTTGGCATCATCAGAAGCAGCAACCTTTAGAACAAATTTAGAAGCTCCAATACCATTGAATTTATATGGCACTCCTCGCATTGTTGTACCCACATTATTCACAGGAACCGCATTTTTTAACAGTCCTCCCCGTCTTCCAATAAGAGGGGCACCCAATTCAGCTCTTATTTTCACGGCATTCTGAATTGTCTCGCCCCTTTTCACCAGCTACCGTGGAACCAGTTGCCCTCGTCAATGCGTGCAACTGAGCAGATCCACCACATCTGAGCTCAAGGCGCGTATCCCTTGGTGAATCCAACCACCAAGACGCTCATGTGTCATCATTGATTTTTCCATTTTCTAAACAGTGAAAAGATCAAATAAAATCATAGGTCAAAAACGAATTTGAAGCTCTAACGGACCAGAGGGTCGGTCAAGTCCCTCGCTCAGCCAGCAAGAAGATCGGCGAGCCTGTGCACAAATCCCTAGCCACCTCTCTTAAATTCCGGCGAACCAGTGAAAAAATAGGGCGAATCACTCTAACTCCTCCCTCCGACCTTGTAAATCCAGGCGAATGCCATGGAGATATACTCCAACCAAAGAAAATCGGGGGCGAATTTCATTTTTTTCAATTTTATGCGTTTTTTTTGGTCGGCTAATATTTAATAATTAATTATTTTTAAAATAATTATTGGGCTAACTTTATTAAACTATAGAAAATGGGTTTTATATAAAAAAATTTCCCTATTAAAATTTAAAATCCCTTAAAATTCGCCTTTGGGCTAAAATTCGCCCTTAAAATTTTCCCAATTTTCTAAACTTCTATGCCAAGAAAATATTTCATAAGACCAAGATATGTCATCTCAAATTATTTCTTCATGGATGCTTTAAATTCACCCAATTCAAGATCACCAGTATAAATAACGTCATCAACATATAAGAAAACAATCAAAATTTGTCTATGCTCATTAGCCTTTTATAGAATTTTAATGTAGATTCAAAATTGCTCATGTAATGTACTAAAACATAAGACTCAAATCTACTCTACTCATCTGCGGAAGAAAATTCATGATCGAGAAGACATATCAAAAACATGCATCATGATTTAACACACATACACAGATATTTATCTAGGGGAAAGAAACTTCTCAAAACCCCTTCATATCTGTATTGAAATATTAATCAAAGAATCTAGATGAATACAATATGCTTGCTCAAGATTGAGCACAATCTACACAGTATATTCTATCCTTTGCCTCACTGATTGACTTTGGCCAACACTTAGCCAATTTCAAGCCTTCCCAAGCTCCTATTTCCTTGCATTGTTTGATGAGGAATCAACCCCTATTAATTAGGAAAATTATTCATTGATAATTGCGCAGTCCCATTAGGCCTACCTTTGACTGCATGCACAACCTGTACAACTTGGAAAATTATACAACTGATAATACACTTCCCATGAACTCCAATATCAACTGGGTAACTTGAATTTTATGCATGCTTGAGTTAATTTAGGATGACTGATTAGTTAACTGGTTAAATACTGAAGATGCACCCCACTGATAGACCTCTCACTAGTTCCTCCAATAGGTGGAACTAGTTTAACTGACCATAACTTAATTTAACTAAATTAAATTGTTACAACTGAAATTAACTCAACCTAGGATCGTAAAATTTAGGAATCATTGTACAAAACTCTAGTTAATCCCACAATTTGAATTAACTAAGATAATTGAGTGATAATAACTCATTTAACTCATTCAAGTTGTCTAGTGATGTGGAATTTTGATTTTTTCCTAATTTAATTCAAGGGAAAATTAAATTAGGAATTTCTTGCTGCATTTTAAACACTCCCTCTCAGCAAGAAAGGGATTATCAGATTCCCCAATCCTACCTCTATGGACTCAAATTTTCGCCTTGACAAAGCCTTTGTTAAAATAAATACATGCTGTTCCTTTGTAGCAAAGTATTCCAACAGCATGATCCGCATCTGCACACAATCTCGTAGATGCTAATACCAGATGTCGAGATGATTGGATCGATCATGAAAAACTGGATTTTCAGAGAGTTTGATACAACTATTATTGTCATAGTAAATCACAATGGGATCCATAATCTTACCAAATGACCCAACAAGAATCTTCCTAATCCAGATAACCTCACAAGCTAATTGGCTAGAAGCCATGTACTCTTCTTCTGTTGACCTAAGTGCAATTGATCTCTACTTCCTGCTATACCAAGAAATTGCTACTGACCCAACACTGAAAATTCCTCCCGAATTTATCTTCCAATCTGTTGGAATTCCCGCCCAATCTGCATCTGTGAAGTCTTGCAGCTTTACTCCCTCTATCCGTATGTACCAAAGACCATACTGAGTAGTGCCTCTGAGGTATCTCAACACATGTTTTTCCTGCTTCCAATACTGTTTCGTTGGATTAAATATTGATTGACTAAGCTGGTTAACTGCATAACACATGTATGTTTGTGTGTTCTCCAAATATATAAATGAACACAAAAGCTGCATGTAAATAGTAGCCTCCACTTCCTCACTTGAATTGGCATCCTTCTTCCTCTAACTACCCGCTAGATGAGTGTCCATGGGTTTACTACTCTCCATGCATAACTTCTTCAGTATCTTGTTGGCATACTTGCCCCGAGAGACAAAAAATTCCCCATCTCCTTGCCATACTTCCAAACCGAGGAAATAATGCATGGGTCTCATGTCCTTCATCTCGAATTCTCTTGCAAGATCCTCTTTGCAAGATTTGATCAACTTCTCATCATCGATTAAAATCAAAATCATCGACATATAATACTATAATCAACAATTTACCTTCAACAACAATATGGTAAGCTTTGCATATTCTTCACTTTTGGTGAAGCCCAACCTAGTGAAATAGCTGCTGATCCTCGCGTACCAAGCACAATGTGCTTGTTTCAATCCATACAATGCTCGATTGAGTCTACACACATGCGACTCTCTGTCGAAGGTCTCAAATCCTTCCGGTTGTTCAATATACACCTCTTCCTCAATCACTCCATTGAGGATGTTGTCCTCACATTCATCTGATGAATCTTCCATCCCATCTGCGCTACAAATGATATAATTGATTTGATGGAAGAGTACCTTGCTACTGGAGCAAAGGTATCCTCATAGTCAATTCCCTTCTGGATGGAAGATATGTTGTAATGTAGTGTTATGTTATATTATGATATCTAAACATTTTAACTCATTATACTCTTCAACCCAATATGGAAGAGATATTGTAATGTAGTGTTATGTTAAGTTATCTAAACATTTTGACTCAGTGAAATTAAATAAAAATAAAATTAAAATGATATAAAAATAAATAAAAAATAAAAAAATATAATTATTAATTAAAACATTTTGACTCACTCAAATTACATAAAAATATAAATATAAAATGATAAAATTAATAATTATAATTAATAATTATGATTTTTTATTAATAGTTTCAGTAATCCATCTTAAGTTTGAATCTATCAAGAGCCAAGAAGGATCAAATCTCTACTTGCAAACCTTTCTTCAAGTTTTGCACTAAAAAATGAGGTTTGCAACTTGTGATATTTGATAAATAGATCTAGGTTGGTTAATATTACAACCCCTTATGAAGAAGACATGGTAAAAATATTTCACTATGTGAAAGAGAGAAATAAATTATTTCTATATTAAGTCTTTAGAAAGATAAAATAATTCAAAAAAAAAACTTCTATTTTCCTTTAAATATTTCAATATATAACTTAAATAAATTATTTGAATATCCATGTTATGTAATATATTTCAATATGTACTTATGTGTGCGTGTGTGTGTGTGTGAGAGAGAGAGAGAGAGAGAGAGTGTGTGTGTGTGTGTGTGTGTGTATGAAAGTTAATTTGTTCTAAAATCTAACAAAAATTTGTTAAAATTGAAAATTTAAGTTGTGTATTCTACACATCCAAGTGTTCAAAGAGAATTTAAGGTATTCTATCCATTTATGCATTCAAAGACACTGTATGTGTGTGTGTATATAATATTCTTGCGTTTTGAATCTGCTATAGGCTTGAGTATTAACAGGAGCAAATCATTTCTAATTTATGAATTTGGGGACATTCAGGAGATAAGGTTCATTGCAGATTTTCTGGGTGTCGAATACAGATTGGCAACACTTGGTCTCAAATACTTGGGATATATAATCAAACCATGCAGTTACAGGAATCGAGACTGGCTTTTGATGGTAGATAAATTCAAGACCCGCATTGGCAAGTGGACTCGTCGCTGGCCATCCATGGGGGGACGGCTTATAATGATACAAGATGTATTGTCTCAGATGATAGTTTTCTGGGGTTATCTTCTTTATATTCCTGATGGTATCATTAAGAAGTTAAATTATATTATCACCAAATTCCTCTGGGGTGGTGCTAATATGGATACAAAATATCATCTTTGCAGATTTGAATTATTATGCCGGCCCAAGGATATGGATGGTTGGGGCATTCTGAATGCCCGTGTATTCAATTGTGCCCTTCTGATGAAATCCTTTTGGCGGGCCATCACCAGTATGAGCATATGGAACGCCATTATCCAATCCAAATATATTGATGGGGATATTTTATTTCAACTCAGCTATCATGATATATCTTTTCCTCGAAAAATATCTGCCATTTGGGGTAGTTTCAAGAAAATTTTGAGATATTTTGATCATCGTCTATGCTGGAAATTTCGAGACGGAGGTCGCATACCAATTGGATTCCAGCGCATTCTCTATCTATATAATTGTAGAGGCCCTTCCCAACAATTGGTTCAGTCTTTGCCACACAGAGGTATCCATCTTCTTTCCCAAACTATTCGTGAATGGTCTTTTGCTGCTCCTATTTTCAAGAATGCGAATCAATTGGGATTGATTGGGGAGGTCGCTGCCGAATGGGATTTGCTTCGAAATGAATTATGGGGAGCTAGTTTTTGTTACGCTCCTGGAGGTGATCTGATTAAATGGAATGGTCCTCTTATGGATAATATGATCATTGTTCAAGATATCTATCGTGGCATCATTTCCAGTTCTCAAATGGTAGTGACCAGGGATTTCTTTCCATTTTGGAGTAGGAAAATTCCTACGAAAATAACTATCTTCGGGTGGTTGGTTTAGCGTGGGAAAATTCTTACATGGGAGAACCTCAAGAAGAGGGGTCAACAGGGCCCAGGTCGATGTGCAATTTGCTGTAGGGAGGATGAAACTATCTCACATTTATTTTTTTCATGTCAGATCATTTGGCGATTGTGGAGGTTATTCAGTTCTTTTTTCATGAATCCTTTATGGTGTCCCGAGGATTTCCTATCTTCGACTGTTGAATGGGACAAATTGAAGTCAAATTATAATTCGCTCCCTTTCTTCCTTATATGGGAGGTCTGGTTGGCCAGAAACTAGCTGATTTTTGAAAACAAACCCTTCCAGCTGAACAGGGTATATGAGGCCATTAACAGATGGATGATTGACTGGCCACAATATGTGGTGTCGGTGGTAGACTACTCACATCGCATTAGACTGCATGTAATTGCCATTCCCGCAATCTATTTTGATGGGGCTTCTGTGGAGGGTTATACTGGATGTGGAGTATGGATAAAACTGTCTATCCAAGATTGAATCCATATCTATTGGAATGGTGGCCCCAGGTCAAATAATAAGGTCGAGATCATGGCTCTATGGGGAGGACTTTGGGCGGCATCTGAACTTCTTCTTCAGGATGTCAATATATATGGGGACTCTAATTTGGTCATTGGATGGATCACTAACAGATTTCGTTTGTTGTCACCGAACCTCCAAGGTTGGTTCGATAGAACACAAAGACTATGGAGAAGGTTGAATTGCCTGCCGATCAATCATATCTTTAGAGAAAGTAATACTCGTGCGGATGGATTATCAAAAAAGGGTCTTTTGGTTGAATTTGGGGTGATGATGATCACACACTACAGAGATGGAAATCCGACTCGGGAATCCTCTATTCCCATTCCATGATCATGTTGCAATGCTAATATATTTAACTGTTTTTTGTTTTTTGTCTTTCTACTGGGGTTCAGTCTTCTCAGACTCTTTGGCTTCGGATCACATATCAAGCAAGCATGGATATATTTATTAAGAATCACTGCTACACACCTGGACAATCCTTCTATCAAGCGAGCCAGAACTTATTCTATCAAGCAAGCCAGAACATATTACATCAAGCGAGCCTGGAAATTCTAAGACAAGCAAGCCTGCTTTCGCCAGGACAATCCTTTTTTCAATCGGCAATCCTTTGTTCAGTCTTCACAGACTCTTTGGCTTCGGATCACATTTCAAGCTAACAGGGTTATATTTATTAAGTGTGATTGCTACACCTGGGCATTCCTCCTATCAAGCGAGCTGGAACATATTATATCAAGTGAGCCTGGAAATACTAGACAAGCGAGCCTGTAACACTTTACAAGCGAGTCTGTTGTCAGGACATTCGTTTATCATATCTGCCGGATAGAACTTTTGGTCAATCTACTGCAACCCTGCCATTTCGTCATCGTTTATCCTTGTTTCATTTTCGACTCTATTAATTTTGCTTTGCATATTAAGAACATAATCATATGATGTTGATACCTTGTTATCATATATATGTTTTTACAGGAATGTACAACGGTTTATGGTAGGGGTTGATTAATTTCCCCCTAATTATGATTGCTTATTCATCCTTTGAATCTGCAGTTTACAATCTGACTCTGCAATGTTGGTTTTCTTGTTGAATTTTTTCAGCTGAGAATGTAATTTGTCAATGTACTGGTATATCTAATATCTGCAGCATTTTTTCTTACAAATATATATATATATATATATATATATATATATACATATATATATATATGTATATATATATATATATATATATGTATATATATATATAAGGATTAAATCTATTGAGGTGATTTTTTTTTTTTTTTTCTTCAAATTTTTGCATTTAAAAAAAAATTTGTATATCAAGAAATTTTATTGTGTGTGTATATATATCATAACTACTATAAGGATTAAATCTATTAAGGTGATTTTTTTTTAAAGTTTTGCATTCTAAAAAAGATTTGTATATCAAAAAATTTTATTATGTGTGTATATATATCATAACTACTATAAAGATTAAATCTATTGAAATGATTTTTATTTTTTTAAATTTTGCATTTTAAAAATAATTTATATATCAAATTTTTTTATTTTTATTAGATATGATAAATCTACAATTAAGATGTATCTATATAAATTAAATCCCACAAAAATATTTCCAGAACTTTAATTATTTCTTCCCAAACATCTATTGTACTAAAAAGATAGATATAGAATTTAAACCTTTCACCAAGCCATTAGGCTCATTGTACAACTTGTATGAAAAACAATTTTTTTTTTTTACACATGGTGAATCGGTAATTCTTTAGAGTAATCTAGAGAAGACTAAAAAAAACAATTTTAACTAGTGGAAAAAAACGTATTCGACACCTGCGTGTAAGCAATGTTCCATGTGTGTAAGCAATATTAAATTCGACAGGGATTTTGGTAAATTTATGTTATAGTTATTAAACTTCATGTTCTTCAAGTTGATGATGTTGAATCTATTTTTATTATAAAAATATAATTCAAATACTGTTAAGTTAATTTTTTTTTTAAAAAAACCAAAATTCCAACCACTTTTCACCATTCAATCAATCCCTCCCCTCCATAAAACAACTCCTAATAAAAAAACAAAATTTCAACTCTAAAGTATGCTCTTGGTCGGCCATTAACCATTGCCCAAAGAAATAATTCTTCTTTAGCTGAACAACCATTTTCCTTATGGACGTGACACGTAATAACATATATTGGAGAGACTGGAGTGCAACTGTGCGAGTAAATGACATGATGGTGTACCGTCCTTCCTAGGAGCAGCCATGTCTTGTCGACCTTTCCGTTCAATTCCTTTCTTCTGAAATAATTTTTCTATCAAAATGAAAAAAATGTTTGGTAAGTTTCACTTGGTCGTAATTTCATATGATTATTGACCAATTTACATTGGGTAGTTTCAGTAATTTATGATTTTGTCTATTGTTGTTTCATGTAATATAATTTATTTAAAATAAAGGTTTTAAAGATAATTTATGATATTTATAATTTGCTATTTTATTTTATGTAATCTTAATTTGATGTCTTAGTTTAATAAGTTTGTTTTTTTTTTTGAAAATTATAGAAATTCTAGCCAGATTTTAATAAAATCCAGTAGAGATTTTTGTAATTACAGGTTAGTTATCAAATTTCAAGATTTTGGATGCAGCTGAGGTTTTTGATGGTGTTGAATCCATTTCCGCTATCAAAAACACTCTGGCCACTTTTGACCATCTAGGCAATTCTTCCACCTCCATAGACAACTCGTTTCAAGAATTCATGATTTTGTTCATAATATTTTTTTATGTAATATAGTCTATTTAAAAGCAAAGGTTTTAAATATAATTTATGATATCAATCTGTTATTGTTTTACTTGTTATTAGTAGCTTTCTCTCTCTCTTTATCCAACATATTTAACATATAGTCTGTGTTTACATGAGGATGACCTATGTGGAAATGATTGTAATGTAGTTTTCTCTACTTTGATGTGGAATTGAGTTTTCTCTATTTTGCATAGTATTGAAGTTAGACAACAATATGATGTGTAATTGGGGAACTCATGCTAAAATAATTTGGTATTGTGTGATTGTGTCTGTGCTCAGTTTGTAGTTGATATGTGTTTTTTTCAAAATAAAAATTAAATATACTATAACTAGCAATTGCGCCAAATGTTACAAAGGAAACGCTCTAAGGCAATAGCATATGGAGATAGAGCAAGGATGAAGACAAATGTGATATGTTACAATTTAAGTGAGATAAATAACATGGTATTAAAAGTAAAGTGAACTCCTCTTTCAATATCTTATTGATTTGAGTTGCAATATGTCAATTCAGGGAATTTTAGCAGTTTCAACATTGTATTTGCATCATGCCAATGCGTTTTTTCTTGACCTAATACTGTTTTTTTATACCGTGTACATCCTCTCCCATGAATACACCTAATGATTTCCTAAGATCGCTTCCTCTTTACTGAATTTTCATACAAATGTACCAATTCAAATAACGAGGATGTCAAAGTGATATCATCAAATACCACTTGTTTCTTGGTCTACAATTCTGATTAAGAGGCTTTTGAGCATAACCACCAACTAGAGTGACAACAACTTGTTTTGGCTTTGGATATTTCCTTCACCATCTTCAAGATCTCCAACTAATTTAACGTGAACTTTAACAATCAACAACTTTACAATTTTACAATTTTCCATCCTGAATATTTTCAACAAATATTTGGCATATTTATTTTGAGAGATAAAAATTCCTTTTTCATATTTTTGAACTTCTATGCCAAGAAAATAATTCATAAGACCAAGATATGTCATCTCAATTCTCTCTTCATGGATGCTTTAAATTCATCCAATTCAAGATCACCGGTATAAATCATGTCATCAACATATAAGAAAATAATCAAAATTTGTCCATGATCATTAGCCTTTTGTAGAATTTTAATGTAGATTCAAAATTGATCATGTAATGTACTAAAACATAAGCTCAAATCTACTCTACTCATCTGCGGAAGAAAATTCACGATCGAGAACAGATATAAAAAACATGCATCATGATTTAACACACATACACAAATATTTATCTAGGGGAAATCAACTTCTCAAAACCCCTTCCTATCTGCATTGAAATATTAATCAAATAATCTAGATGAATACAATATGCTTGCTCAAGCTTGAACACAATCTACATAATATCTTCTATCCTTTGCCTCACTGACTAACTTTGGCCAACACTTAGACAATTTCAAGCCTTCCCAAGCTCCAGTTTACTTGCGTTGTTTGATGAGGAATCAAACCCTATTAATTAGGAAAATTATTCATTGATAATTGTGTAATTCCTTTAGGCCTTCCTTTGACTGCATGCACCACCTGTACAACTTGGAAAATTATACAACTGATAATACACTTCCCATGAACTCCAATATCAACTAGGTAACTTGAATTTCATGCATGCTTGAGTTAATTTAGGATGATTGATCAGTTAAATGGTTAAATACTGAAGATGAACCCCACTGCTAGAACTCCCTCTACTTCCTCCAATAGTTGGAACTAGTTTAACTGACCATAACTTAATTTAACTTAATTAAATTGTTACAACTGAAATTAACTCAACCTAGGCTACTAAAATTTAGGAATCACTGTACACAACTCTAGTTAAGTCCACAACTTGAATTAACTAAGATAATTGAGTAATAATAACTCATTCAAGTTGTCTCGTGATGTGGAATTTTGATTTTTTCCTAATTTAATTCAAGCGAAAATTAAATTAAGAATTTCTTGTTGCATTTTCAACACTCCCTCTCAGCAAGAAAGGGATTATCATATACCCCAATCCTCTACGAAACTCCAAGTTTCCTTGACAAAGCCTTTGTTAAAACAACTGCATCCTATTCCTCTATAGAAAAGTATTCCAAAAACATGATCCACATCTACACATAATCTCGGAGATGCTGATACTAGATGTCGAAATGCTTGGATTGATCATGAAAAAATGGATTCTCAGAGAGTTTGATACAACTATTATTGTCACAGTAAATCATAGTGGGATCCATAATCTTACCAAATAACCTAACAAGAATCTTCCTAATCCAGATAACCTCACAAGCTGCTTGATTGGAAGCCATGTACTCTACTTCGGTTGACCTAAGTGCAACTGATCTCTACTTCCTGTTGTACCAAGAAATTGTTGCTGACCCAACATTGAAAATTCCTCCTGAATTTCTCTTTCGATTTGATGGAATTCTCGCCCAATTTGCATCTGTTAAGCCTTGCAGCTTCACTCTCTCTATAAGTATGTACCAAAGACCATACTGAGTAGTGCCTCTGAGGTATCTCAACACATGTTTTTCCTCCTTCCACTACAATTTTGTTGGATTAACCATTGATTGAATAAGCTGGTTAACTGCATAACACATGTATGTTCACGTGTTCTCCAAATACATAAATGAACACAAAAGCTGCCTGTAAATAGTAGCCTCCACTTCCTCACCTGAAGTGGCATTCTCCTTCCTCCAACTACCCGCTAGATGAGTGTCCATGGGTTTACTACTCTCCATGGATAACTTCTTCAGTATCTTGTTGGCATACTTGTTGTGAGAGACAAGCAATTCCCCATCTCCTTGCCATACTTCCAAACCGAGGAAATAATGTACGGGTCTCATGTCCTTCATCTCGAATTCTCTTGTAAGATCCTCTTTGCAAGATTTGATCAACTTCTCATCACCGGTTAAAATCAAAATATTGACATATAATAATATAATCAACAATTTACCTTCAATAACAATATGGTAAGGTTTGCATATTCTTCACTTTTGGTGAAGCCCAACCTAGTGAAATAGTTGTCGATCCTTGTGTACCAAGCACAAGGTGCTTGTTTTAATCCATACAATGCTCAATTGAGTCTACAGACATGCGACTCTGGGTCGAAGGTCTCAAATCCTTCTGGTTGTTCAATGCACACCTCTTCCTCAATCACTCCATTGAGGATGTTGTCCTCACATTCATCTGATGAATCTTCCATCCCATCTGCATTGCAAGTGCTAGAATTGATTTGATAGAAGAGTACCTTGTCCTAAATGGAAGAGATGTTGTAATGTAGTGTTATGTTATATTATCCTATCTAAACATTTTGACTCGTCACACTCTTCAACCCAGTATGGAAGAGATATTGTAATGTAGTGTTATGTTAAGTTATCTAAACATTCAAACCTTTGTTTTGCACTCAAAAAAGAGGTTTGCGACTTGTGATATTTGATCTCTTTTAGTGCTTGATAAATAGATCTAGGTTGGCTAATATTACATCCCCTTATAAAAGAAGACATGATAAAAATTATTTCTATATAAGTCTTTAGAAAGATAAAATAAGTCAAAAAAAAAATCTTCTATTTTCCTTCTAAATATTTCAATATATAACTTAAATAAATTATTTGAATATCCATGTTATGTAATATATTTCAATATGTACTTACACATATATGTGTGTGTGTGTGAAACAGTATATGAAAGTCGATTTGTTCTAAAATCTAACAAAAATTTGTTTAAATTGAAAATTTAAGTTGTGTATTCTACACATCCAAGTGTTCAAAGAGGCTTTTAAGGTATTCTATCCATTTATGCATTCAAAGACAGTGTGTGTGTGTGTGTGTGTGTATATATATATATAAGGATTAAATCTATTGAGGTGATTTTTTTTTTTTTTTTTTTAGTTTTACACTCTTAAAAAAATATGTATATCAAGAAATTTTATTTTGTGTGTATATATATATCACAACTACTATATTTTTTTTTTTTTTTTAAGTTTTGCATTTTAAAAGAAATTTGTATATAAATTTTTTTATTATGTGTGTATATATATATCATAACTACTATAAAGATTAAATCTATTGAAGTGATTTTGTTTTTTTAAGTTTTATAATTTATATATCAAGAAATTTTATTTTTATTGAGATATGATAAATCTATAATTATGTATCTATATAAATTAAATCATACAAAAATGTTTCCAGAACTTCAATTATTTCTTTCCAAATATCTATTGTACTAAAAAGATAGATATAGAATTTAAACCTTTCACCAAGCCATTAGGTTCATTGTACAACTTGTATGAAAAAACAATTTTTTTTTTACACATGGTGAATCGGTAATTCTTTAGAGTAATTTAGGAGAGACCAAGAAAAAACAATTTTAACTTGTGAGAGAAAAGGTATATGAAAAGACAATACATTGACCGACGAAAAGCTGAAACTCTACTATTTGGTTATGGACTGGAGTTGCATGGAATGAAAGGACGTCCCACTGTAAAATAGCGGGCTTGGTCGGCCAATGATAAATCAAATAATTTTACATTTTAAAAATAATTTATATATCAAAAAAATTTATTTTTATTAGATATGATAAATCTACAATTAAGATGTATCTATATAAATTAAATCCGACAAAAATATTTCCAGAACTTCAATTATTTCTTCCCAAACATCTATTGTACTAAAATGATAGATATAGAATTTAAACCTTTCACCTAGCCATTAGGCTCATTGTACAACTTGTATGAAAAAACAATTTTAACTTGTGGAAAAAAACGTATATGAAAAGACAATACACTGACCGACGAAAAGCTGAAACTCTACTATTTGGTTATGGACTGGAGTTGCATGGAATGAAAGGTCGTCCCACTGTAAAATAGCGGGCTTGGTCGGCCATTGCCAAATAAATTATTTAACTGTTTGTGAGGGTGAGCATCAATTTTCCTACGGACTTGACAGGTATTCAAATACGCTCTATTTTAAGAGGTTTCACATGGAGCGCAGAGTACAAGGTTCTATGTGTGTAAGCAATATTAAATTCGACAGGGATTTTGGTAAATTTATGTTATAGTTATTAAATTTCAAGATTTTGGTGTTTTTGAAGTTGATAAAGCTGAATCTAGATTCATTGTTAAGTTCAAATTTTTTAAATTTTTTTACCAAAATTCCGACCACTTTTCACCATTCAATCAATTCCTCCCCTCCATAAACAACTCCTAGTAAAATTTCAACTATAAAGTATGCTCTTGGACGGCTATTAACCATTGCCCAATAAAATAATTGTTCTTTAACTGAACAACCATTTCCCTTATGGACTTGACGGAGCATGGAGTGCAACTGTGCGAGTAAATGACAAGATGCTGTACCATCCATCCTAGGAGCAGCCATGTCTTGTCGAGCTTTTGGTTCAATTCCTTTCTTCCGAAATAATTTTCCTATCAAAATGAAAAAAATGTTAGGTAAGTTTCACTGGGTCGTAATTTGATATGATTATTGACGAATTTACATTGGGTAGTTTCAGTAATTTATGATTTTGTCTATTGTAGTTTCATGTAATATAATTTATTTAAAAGTAAAGGTTTTAAAGATAATTTATGATATTTATGTGTTGTTATTTTTTGTGATTTTAATTTGATATGTTTTAATTTAATTAGTTTGTTTTTTTGTCTTGAAAATTATAGAAATTTTGGCAAGATTTTAATAAAATCTGGTAAGGATTTTTGTAAATACATGTTATAACTATAAACTTCAAGATTTTGGGTGCCCTTGAGATTTTTGATGGTGTTGAATCCATTTCAGCCATCAAAAATACGATTCTAACACTGCTAGTGCAAGATTTCTTAACTTTTTTTGAGCTGATTTCGACCACTTTTGACCATACCTCCACCTCCATAGACAACTCTATTTGATATAGTCCTTCAAGAATTTACTTTTGGTAGTTTCAAGAATTCATGATTTTGTTCATAATATTTTTATGTAATATAGTTTATTTAAAAGCAAATGTTTTAAATATAATTTATGATATCAATGTGTTATTGCTTTACTTGTTATTGGTAACTTTTTCTCTCTCTTTATCCAACATATTCAACATATAGTCTGTGTTTACATGAGGATGACCTATGTGGAAATGATTGTAATGTAGTTTTCTCTACTTTGATGTGGAATTGAGTTTTCTCTATTTTGCATCGTATTGAAGTTAGACAACAATATGATGTGTAATTGGAAAACTCATGTTAAAATAATTTTGTTCTGTCTGTTGAGATTTTCTGTTTTAATAAAATAGTCAAAAATCTCATTAGGTGACAAAAATTAGGAATTAGTTCCTAGATTAGCTCCAGGTTGTTGGGGAGGGAGTTAATGCATCCTAAATTTGTGTTGAGAGGATTTATGAGGCTGTTAGATTCTCCTGCTATATAACAGGTATCCATACGTTTGTTTTGGAGAGTGTGTGTGGGTGTGTGAATTATGTAATCTCCTGTTTTGATTAATAAAGACTGCCAATGCCCTGTTGTGTGGACGTAGCCCAGGAGGTTTGGATGAACCACGGTAAAATCACTGTGTCTTTATGTGCTTGATAAATTGCTGTGTGTTAATTTGCTGTGCATGATCTCCAACAATTGGTATCAGAGGGATGTTGGAGTGCTGGTGCTGTTGATTGCTGTCCTGGAGTTTGCATGCTGGTGTTGCGTGGAGGTGTAGCGCAGTTGAGCGCTGTCCAACAAAACTGTAAGGCGTGGTCATCCACAAGCAGCGAAGGAAAGTGCTGAAGCCGAGTTTTGGTAGTTCAGCGCTGGAGCTGTGCGCTGGAATTGCGTGGACTGTTGAAGCTGTTTCGTGGACGCTGAGTGGACTCGTTGTCTGCCATGAGGCCGAAGTTTCTTATCCGTTGATTGATGAACCGTGCAAACCATTTGCGTGCTGCTGAGCGCAGTTTGAAGACGGTGACGTCAAGCGTTGAACTGATTTGGAATTCAGGTTTATTAAAATGCCGTGGACTGTTGCTATAGTTGAACGTTTCATGAATTGAGCGCAGTGCAATTTAAATCATTAGCGTTTATGCCTTTTCGCTGGTTGATGCAGTCATTAAATCGCTGGTTTGGCGTTTTATGCCTTTGAACACAAAGAAAACAAATCGTTTTACATTGCAATGTTTTTAAAACAAAAAAAACAGAACATAAATCGATCACATATAAAAAAAGTTTTTTTTTATAATCGATTTTGGATTTTGTAAATCGATATAAATTATGGATCGATTTGAAGTTAGTTCAATAAATCGATTTGTGTTAAATTCCCTTCACATGTTAAAGGTCAAGGATATATTTTTTATTAAAGGGCATATGTTAAATCGATATGTTAAATCGATTTAGAAAAAGAGTTTTTTAAAAGAGTAATATAGATTATAAGGTGAAGGGTGACATTTTAAAATTTGATTTGAATATTAATACCATTTGCATATGGTATAAAGAGAAAGGCTCTTTTTTTTTATATAAGGTGAAGGGTCTTATTTGGAGCAAAGTCAATGCCAAATGAAGGGCATAATTTCATCCAAATAATTGCAGAAATTTTTTTAAAAACAGTAAAGGCAATTGTACAATAAGGAAGTGTTTTATTTATTAAAGGCAAAGGCATTTTTTAAAACACAAACTTCATTGATTTAAAGTTGGTTTTTTGGAGATTACTTTGCTGATACAAGATGGCGAAAACTCAAAATGCCCGGTTTGAAATTGAGAAGTTCAATGGAAAAAACAACTTCGAGATCTGGAAGCTTAAGATGCACGATATGCTAATTCAACAAGGCATGGCGAAAGCGCTGTTGGGGAGGAGCAAAAGGCCTTCTTCCATGACGGAGGATGAATGGGATGAGTTGGATAACAGAGCTCTGAGCGCAATTCGGTTATGTCTGGCAGATGATGTTCTGTTCAACATTGTGTCAGAGAAGACCGCTGCAGGCTTGTGGATCAAGCTTGAGAAGCTCTACATGACGAAATCCTTGACAAATCGGATTCTCCTGAAGCGGCAGCTATACAGTTTGCGGATGAAGGAAGGTACCTCGGTTACTGACCATCTGAATGTATTCAATACTCTATTGGTACAATTACAAAGTCTAGATGTAAAATTTGATTCAGAGGATAAGGCAATAACTCTATTGTGTACATTGCCTGAATCGTGGGATCACTTTGTTGCTTCCATAAGCTTCAGTAATGCAGCTGTCCTTGAGTTTGACGATGTGGTTGGAGCCATGTTGTCTGAGGAGACGAGGAAGAAGTCGAATGCTGACACCTCTACATCAGAGGCAATGATGGCTAGAGGTCGTTCTAGAGAAAGACGCTCTGGTAAGCGCAACGATTCACGTTCAAAGTCGAAAGGGAAGAAGAGCAAAGTAAAGTGCTGGTTTTGTGGCAAATCGGGGCACTTGAAGAAAGACTGCTGGAAGAGACAGCAAACAGAGAAGAAAGGAGATTCTTCGACAGAGAAGAAGGAGGCAAATGCGACAGATACAGGTTCGGCATCTGGTTCAGGTATGAGCGACGAAGTGTTGTCTATTAATATGTCAAATCATGATCAACATTGGTTGTTAGATTCCGGTGCATCAAACCACATGTGTATTCATAGAGAATGGTTTAAGACGTATAGATCAGTTAATGATGGAGTCGTGTACATGGGTAATGATGTCACATCTAATATTGTGGGGATTGGGAGCATACAACTACAAATGTTTGATGGCACAACTAAATTGTTAACAGATGTGAGACATGTTCCAGACTTAAGGAAAAATCTAATTTCTTTAGGAGCATTGGATACGAATGGATATAAAACTGTAATTCAAGGTGGAGTTATGAAAATCTATAAGGGTATTTTACTAGTAATGAAAGCTAAGAAAGTAGGAAATCTGTTTCAGTTAGAAGGAAGAACAGGGTCAGTTCATGTGTCTACGGTGTCTGAACATGACAGTAGTTCCATTCGCCTATGGCATCAAAGGTTGGGCCATATGAGCGAAAGAGGGTTAAAGATTTTGGTTGATCGCAAGTTACTTCCTAATCTAAGATCTGGAAAGTTAGATTTCTGTAAGCATTGCTTGTTTGGAAAACAAAGTAAACAAAAATTTAAAACAGGCAAACATACTAGTAAAGGGATACTTGATTATATTCATTCAGATGTTTGGGGTCTAGCCCCTACAGCGTCATATGGTGGCTCGTCATATTTTGTGTCGTTCATTGATGACTTTTCTAGGAAGGTGTGGGTCTACATGTTGAAAAGGAAGTCTGATGTTTTTTCAGTTTTCAAACAATTTAGAGCATTGGTAGAAAACATCACTGGTAGAACTATAAAGTGTTTAAGAACTGACAATGGTGGTGAGTTTACTTCCAAGGAGTTTGACAACTATTGCAAGGATGTAGGGATCGAGAGACATAAGACCACGGTTTATACTCCTCAGCAAAATGGAGTTGCTGAACGCATGAACAGGACTCTTCTAGAGAGAGCAAGGAGTATGCTGAGTAACGCCGGGTTGCAGAAGGAGTTGTGGACGGAAGCAGTGGCAACAACTTGTTATGTGATAAACCGATCTCCATCGACGGCGATAGACTGCAAAATTCCGCAAGAGGTATGGAAAGGACACCCTTGTGATTATTCTAAACTTAGAGTGTTTGGTTGTGATGCATATGCTCTAGTGCCTAAACATCAGCGAACTAAGTTAGATCCAAAGTCTAAAAGGTATATCTTTGTTGGGTATGGTGTTGGAACAAAGGGATATAGATTGTGGGATCCTACTACCCGCAAAATCATCATCAAGAGAGATGTAAAGTTTGATGAATCCTCTCTTGTACAGTTAGATGTAGATAGAAAATTGAAACAGGATGATGTATTTGATTTTCAGCACATTCAGTTTGACAGCACTTCTAATGATAGTCATGATGACCATAGTTCAGATACTAGTCATGAACAGGTTTCAGAACATGAACAGGGTTCGGGTTTAGATCATGAACAGGTCTCAGATACTGATCGGCAAGAAGTTCCTACAAGTGGTAGTCAGCCAATTGCGGAAGCACCAGAAACAGCTTTAAGGAGGTCTACAAGAATAAAACGTGCTCCTAGAAGGTATGATGATTATGTTACTTCAGTTGCTTTGACCGCTAACGATGATGAACCTCTGTGCTATCAGGAAGCTATAGAAGGTTCGAAAAGTGACAAGTGGAAAGCAGCCATGAAGGACGAAATGATGGCCTTGAGTAAGAACGGCACATGGGATCTGGTTGAGCTTCCGAAAGACAGGAAAAATGTGGGGTGTAAATGGGTTTTCAAGCTGAAACGGGGTGTGAATGATACGGAGGACAGGTACAAAGCGCGACTGGTTGCAAAAGGGTTTTCTCAGAAAGCCGGTATTGAATTTCATGAGATTTTTTCACCAGTGGTTAAAATAGTTTCAATTCGAATTGTGTTAGCTTTAGTTGCTTTGTTTGATTTAGAATTACAGCAACTAGATGTTAAGACTGCTTTTCTACATGGAGATCTAGATGAGGAAATTTATATGGAACAATCGGAAGGGTTTGTTCAACATCGCAATAAGAAATTTGTCTGCAGGCTCAAGAAGTCATTATATGGCCTGAAGCAGTCGCCTCAGCAGTGGTATAAGAAGTTTGATTCTTTCATGTTGAGTAAGAAATATGTTAGAAGTGAATATGATCATTGTGTGTATTTCAAGCAATTGAAAAATGGCATGTTCATTATCTTAGTGTTGTATGTTGACGATATGCTTTTAGCAAGCAAAAGCATCGATGAAATCAACAGGTTGAAGACTCAGATGGCAAGGACATTTGATATGAAAGATCTAGGAGCAGCAAGACAGATTTTGGGCATGGAGATTTTCAGAGACAGGAGTAATGGTAAGCTGTGGCTATCACAATAGAAGTATATTGAGAAAATACTTTTGAGGTTTGGTATGAATAATGTGAAGCCTGTGTCAGTCCCTTTCGCTTCCCATTTTAAGCTTTCTTCGAGTTTATGTCCTAATACAGATGAAGAAAAGGATTATATGTCTCGAATTCCATATGCCAATGTAGTAGGATGTTTGATGTATGCGATGGTTTGTACTCGACAAGATATTTCACATGCAGTTGGGGTTGTCAGCAGGTACATGGCAAATCCGGGTAAAGAACACTGGTCAGCAGTGAAATGGGTGCTTCGGTACTTGAGAGGCACAAGTAGTTATTGTATTACTTACAATAAGAGTAGTGAATTTGTTTGCAGGTATGTTGATTCTGATTTTGCAGGTGATTTGGATAAGAGAAGGTCAACTTCAGGGTATGTCTTTACTCTTGCAGGTGGAGCTATTAGCTGGATGTCAAAGCTACAGAACATTGTTGCTTTATCCACTACTGAAGCAGAATACATTGCTGATTCTCATGTTTGCAAAGAGGCGGTTTGGTCGAAAGGTTTGCTTGGTGAGTTTGGTAGGCTACAGGACAACATCAGGTTACTTTGTGATAGTCAAAGTGCAATACATTTGGCTAAGAATCCGGCCTATCATAGTAAGTCAAAGCATATTCCAATGGAGGTCAACTTCAGGGTACGTCTTTACTCTTGCAGGTGGAGCTATTAGCTGGATGTCAAAGCTACAGAACATTGTTGCTTTATCCACTACTGAAGCAGAATACGTTGCTGCTTCGCATGCTTGCAAAGAGGCGGTTTGGTTGAAAGGTTTGCTTGGTGAATTTGGTAGGTTACAGGACAACATCAGGTTACTGTGTGATAGTCAAAGTGCAATAAATTTGGATAAGAATCCGGCCTATCATAGTAAGTCAAAGAATATTCCAATTAAGTACCATTTTGTAAGACAGGTTATTACTGAAAGGGGAGTCTCTCTTGAAAAGGTGCATACAAAGGAAAACTGTGCAGACATGTTCACGAAACCAGTTTTGTTGGAGAAGCTGCGTTGGTGTTTGGATTCTCTTGGCTTGCAGAAAAGATAAAATAATAAAGAACAGGGCATCAGGCTAATTGTTGTCAAGGTGGAGATTGTTGAGATTTTCTGTTTTAATAAAATAGTCAAAAATCTCATTAGGTGACAAAAATTAGGAATTAGTTCCTAAATTAGCTCCAGTTTGTTGGGAGGGAGTTAATGCATCCTAAATTTGTGTTGAGAGGATTTATGAGGCAGTTTGATTCTCTCTGCTATATAACAGGTATCCATACGGATTGTTTGCAATGAGTGAGGGTGTGTGAATTATGTAATCTCCTGTTTTGATTAATAAAGACTGCCGATGCCTGTTGTGTGGACGTAGCCCAGGAGGTTTGAGTGAACCACGTTAATGTCTGTGTCTTTATGTGCTTGGTTTAATTGCTGTGTGTTAATTGTTTAATGAATTCCGCTGTGATTTCTCCAACACACTTATCATAGAGGTTCTTAATATATAAATAGAATTTTTTACAAATACATGAGCCAAGACCATGGCTTATAGTAACCACATGTTCAAAAATCCATAACTCATTTCATATGGCACTTGTTCATATGATTTTTTTTGAATTAATTAAATACATAACTATTTTGCAAATAAATCTGAATCTTTGATTTGTGTACACTACTAATAATATTGTAAAATATTCTATGTAGATTAAATCCCTACCATGAAAATAATAATGGTTGATAATTAAATTAAAATTCTACAAGCCATAATAAAAAATAGGCATGCCTATTGAGGTAATAAAATAAGTGAGTGAAAGTGAATAACTTTGACAAGTATGAGAACAAGGGATGAACTTATTCTCATAAGCTGTTTGATCAATAAGGCCTTTAATTTATTCAATTTTCCAGTATTTTCTTTCATTTTCCTCTACACATACAATGTGTGACCTTCCACCTTAATTTTCTCATATTTTCCAATATTTTCATAAATGAAATGAAAAATAATGCCTCTTTTCCTTTTCAATGCCTTTTCCACTTCCTTTTCCAATTTCCCCTTATTAGCCATAATAAACCAAATGAACACCCAATAGGATGTTTTTCCCACCATTCGGCTTGGAATACAGGCCCATGAGGTTGGTCTGATATTTTTCTTTACATTGAAATCAACTAGGGTTGATACACAACCCTCCCCCTTGGGGAAACACTATCCTCGTTGTTCAGTTACACCTATAAACCAACAAACCACTGAAAACAAAACATACTTCACATGGATCTTTATAACACAACTTGTTACAGTATTCACAATGACCACTACTTAAAACATGACATTCATATCATTTACTTGAGCTTTATAACACAACTCATTATAGTATTCCCAATAAAAACCACATATACTTATGCACATTTGCATCGACCAACAAATGCCAATAATTTCTGTGGAGCTTTATAATAGAACTTCATACAAGTTTTACAATAATATACACATACACACGCATGCGCAGTTTCTCTAACCAAAAAATAAAAAAGATATGATGCCTATATGAAGAACAAGGGAATCTAGAGGGTAACACCTCCACCCTCAACAGTAGTACCAAGATTCATTTCCTTTCCAGGAAGCCCAGAATCCAATTCCATAGCTAAAATCTAAATCCAATGTCCAACGCTACAATCCTGCACTACTTTCCTCTCAGTGAACAGTTACTAGCTCATTGTTCTAGAGCACACTCCCAATGCACATTTGATTCCGTATGAAAATGTGAATGAAAAAAACAAATCCATTCCTTACCTTCCCTTCTCTACTACATGTTCCCTCGAGAAATCCAGTCACTCCCTTTCCTGTAGTTACACACCTTCCAAGTTCCATGGGAATCCCCTTCTCTGCTACACAGTCCCTTGGGCGATCCCTCCCTTAGCAAGGTTTCCTTGCATCGAAAGGTACAAAACCAAGGCATATCCCTACCTAACAATCATCATACCAGGCATAGCATGCTCATGGAAAATTAGTGGATACTGTTGGGTACTAGTGTCCCACAATGGCCCTACTATTGAAATGATTTACTAGTATACTACTGCATGTTTCAATTCATTTTACACTACTTCTAATTCTTACAGTCAGTTCCAACCACCCCAAACCAAGAATTTAAACCATTATTTCCTATACCAAGGCACATAACTGACATTATGTTCAAAACATATTGAAATAAATTGAAATCATACCACATCGGTGGCTCATCAATAATGTACAACTACGATTATGTTCACTTCCTGTCACAGCAAGTCAAACTAGATATTTGATCAAATCATAATGTATAGACATATCACATCCGGTTAGCTTAGAATGCAACCATCATAAATCACATTCAACCATCATAAATCAGAATCATAGATCACGTGTAATCATCATAAGACAAAATCATAGATCACATGCATAATTAAACCAAAATAAAATAATGATACTTATCCTTTAATTGATCCTTAGCTTCTACCTTTATCAATTTTCCTTTCTGCATGCACACGAGATCAATATGTACACCTAAAAAACACCAAATGCCTTCTCTTCAACCATGTACACATACATATAATGTGCATAATACACATACAACCACACACAACATGAAATACCATACAATGCATGCACATACATGTGACATACAACACCTACACCTACACCCAGCGTACAACACAACACATACATCTGCATCTGGTGAATGGCACAACATAAACACCTACATCTAGTGTAAAAAAAACACAATACGTACAACTAAACTTGATGTACAACACAATACATATACATAGACATAGTACAACACAACAAATACACATGTCACGATACCATGAATACACAATGCACATACATAGTGCCAAACATACATAAAAAAACATGTAAAACATTCACACAATACCACATGTGCACATCAAATAATGTACGACATGCACATAATACCACATGTACAACATGTACACATTACCATTTATACACAAAACAGTTGTACAATATGCACACAATACCACATGTGCACAATACAACATGTGTGCGACATTATATGTGTCATGTGATTGAAACATGTACAAAATATATACAATAGTAGTATTTCACATCCATATGCCACAAACTGACTCTACCAACCAACCTTGCTTCTAGTGTCTTTCCACTATCCATGCGTGTCCCAACATGTCGCAGAGAACACTAGTTTCATTCTGTTGATGTATCCCTCATAATTACCTGTCCATTACATCAAAAAATTACATAATATCAATTCATATCCACATCATACTAACCTCAAATATCTGTCAAGGCTACTCTTCCCACTTGATTACTCATGAAACAAGAACCTCTTCATGCCATTCACCTATATAAGCAATCATTCCTCCACCATAATAATTCATGATGACCTTGTCACACACACACACACACACACACACACACACATAATCATAATCAAAACATAATTACCAAATATCATATGTTAAGGTTAAAAGAATTACCTTTATCCATGCATAAAATTGAGAATAACAATTTCCAACCTAGCCAAGAAATCTGTTACCGTAAGCCCATTTAATTTACCTTTCCTACTGCCTTTCTCATGATTGTTTTGACACTATCCATTTACCTCAATGGACCCAACCAAATCAACCAATTGTCATACTCTTGCCTTCAGTTTCCCTTATACATGCTTTATGATTCATCTGAGTCTTACATTACCTATTGGTTTTCTTTCAACTCTTCGCCATCTCCATTAACTTTCCTATTTCCCCAACCAATTCCCAAGACCCTCAAAATAAAAAATGAAATAAAAAGAAAAAAACTAGAAGAAAACCATGAAAACCAATAGAAATATGACACCACAAAAAAAGTGGCATGATCATGCACTAGATGCAATCAAGACCATAAATCAAGCGTAAAAAAATGAAAAAAGTACTGAAAGTACAATAATCTCAAGGACACCATGATTAAATCCCATGGGTTCCTAATGCTTCCAAGGGAATCAAAACCTGAGTCTCCTTCAATATTACATGGCAGTCTTTTTTTCCATTCCATCCCCTACATTGTGCTTCCATAGCACACATAAACGCCATGGAATAAATAAATATAACCATATACCAATTATCTTACCTTCTTGTTCCAAGCACATTGCCTTGTAATTGAACACATTGAAGCCATCTCTCAAGGGACTCCAATTCTCTTAACGAATTCAACTATAAATAGAAACAAGGTAATATACATGTCAAATACATTTTCATGAATATAGCACATATCCACATAATGTGAGACATAATCAAGGTTAAGAAGACTTCATGTTCATGCAAAGCACTCATTCGTTTGAAATTGCGGTTTCCAAACATATTGAAAGGAATTATTACCCAATTCCTTTATTTTACCTTGTACCTTGCTGAAATTGAGCCTTATTATGCGCTATCACATCACCCAATCATTAGTTATATATAAAAAAATCTACTATTACCTTGTCATGCTGATACCAAGCATGTTGCATTGCAGCTCCTCACACATGCTAGTCACATTTTCCAAAGATAATGAAAAGATATCTATTAATTTGAAATCAAACTTTACCAAGGGTAAAAAAACATGTCATAATCAATAGTAAACTCATAGTCATAAGTCATAATACTACAACTAGCACCCACATACACTCAAGTGAATATAAGTTTTCTCAACACATATGTGTTAGTACAACCATCTTAAAAAAAGGATCATTCCTTCAATAAGTCTTATAGACACGTACTCATATCAGTTAATTAATAAAAAATTTAAACAACCCGTAACGACAATAAGTTAGGTAAACCAAAAAGATGACATAATCAAACTCATACCTCAATGTATGTAATATCCCAAATATGGAATGGTTAGCAATCCATGGCTGGAAAATGCATTTTCTAGTAATGGAGGCAGTAGGATTTGATACCAAGAATTGGATCCCTTAGACCAGTGTGTCTAAGACCAAAATCTAAGATTTGGGATCAAAGAAATCCTTCTAGGATGGTGAGACAAGCATCCCACACCTAGTTCCGTTCATAAATTTCCCAGTGAAGGACTGCAAAAATGCATATACAAGACTTGGAGCATCAACGTTGTTAAAACACACCAATAGAACAACAGTGACATTTATCTCATAGAAATATGAATGAAATCCATGGCCATATCATTAAATAATAGCAACAACAAATGAGTACAAGATCATGAGGGAAATGTTACTCAAGACAAGCAAAACCCTGACTAAAAATACTGCTACACAAGTGTGCCTAAGCTAGGACTGCGTAGTTATATGAAGATACTGCAACATGTATAATGAAAATATAATGATATATCAATGATAGCTCAAGAAATGAGGGGGGGGCAAGCTCTCAACCCCTGAAAACTCTAATACAAAAATCCTTAGAAGGATTCACTACAATACATGTACAAAATGGGAAAATACAATAATGCCAGAGTTGCTGGGTAGTAGCAGCAACTCATAAACAAAATAGAAGGAGATGGCTGAATATGATCTACAATCTAGAATAGCCTCCTCCATATGGATCTCTAGAGTGAAAGGCTGATCCCTTCACCAAAGATTTCGCCTCCAATCAATCTTGCAGTCCCTCACTGCAATTACACCATGAGAATAACATAGTTTAGGAGAGATACTGCGCCGTAGGTGAGCTAGAAAATGTTGGCCTGATGCCAAGATCTGAAAATCTGCCCAAGAACACTCCTCAATGATCTCTTAATGAAATGGAGATCCCCTCCTCTGAAAATCAATCTTCGGAGTGGTGTTGTGGAACCCTCCCCTGCAACACCTACCATCACAACCCAACCACCAATGTAGACTACGCTGTAGCTAAATGAAATGCTTTGGCCTCAAGCCTGGATATGGGGATAATGAAGTACAATCCCTTAAGAGGTATCTCAAGAAGGAGAGGAAATCCTAAACAGGAATTCCCTCCAGCAACTCTCTTGCTAAACAATAAGAAGATGCTCCAAGTCTAAATAGACATGGAAATCTATAATCCATAACATGAGAAACAATGGTTGCCTTGCCCTCCTCTTATACAATTGTGAGCTCCCTCTCCATGGGTCCCACTCATTAGGGTTTGCCTTCTCAAGGAATATTCCCTCCTCTTTCTCTGTCCTGTCCCACAATGTGCTCTCCACCTCATGCCACTGCGCTGTTTGACTTGGTCAAACTTGACCTAGTCATCATGCAAAAGTCCCTTTTCACACATGGAGGTGTGAAATAAAACTCCAAAAGTGATTCTCCTTCATGATAGGAGGATTTTTATTCCCTATAGGTAAAATGAATGGGTCTCCTACCCATTTTATTCATCTCCTAAGTGCAAATGGAAAAAATTAATATTCCACAAAATTTGGAATATTACAATGTATCTCAAGGGAGGCTATCACATCAACAAAACTCAGTCCAAATTATTATGACACAATATCACAAGTATATCGACTCACACTTGAATACCATAACCATAAAAATTAAAAATATCAAACTAGGTTATAATGATATAGATAACATGAATATATTGAATGAAATGATCATAATCATCATATATATGACTACAATGCATATAACAACAAATTAACTAGCATGCATGACTATTCGACAAATGTGAAAATGACCACACTAAATAACTAACATCTATTAGTCATGTAACCATAACAACAAGAAAATGATAGGAATGTAAATAGCCATATTGCATATAATAATCGTTAAAAAAAATACTTGCATACCAAACATACAAACCTATGTGTTGATTCACTCTTACCCTGAGGTCTAGCGCTATAACCTCACTCTAATAATATTCTTCTTATTTGCTTGAGGGGTCCTAACCCAGGTTCAGAGTGTTTTGTGGAACCAAAAAAACCCTCCAACTATTGGCCCTTTTGGTGATGATCTGCATGAGCAGACCAAAGTCTCGCCTGAAGTAGTATGGAGGGTTTTTTGAACCAGGTTTCTGCATCTTGAGGAAGTGTTTTATGTTTGTTTTACCCTTACTTAGCTATCTACACAAGACTTCACAAGAAACCGGATTTAAGCGCAGAAAAAACCCTTAACAAATATGCCTAAACAAATTATTATCTCTCTGCCAAATCTAACTAATCAGAGTAGGAACAACACTTGTGGGATCACATAGATAGTTTTCCAGTAAAATACCTTAACACAGAAATAATCCTTGCACTATACAAATATTTTCCATAGATAAGTAACTCAGACAAATACACATTCAACAGAAATAGATTAATAGATAAACAAAATAATCATGCATAACACATATAAATTGAATCAGCATTCGCCAAAACTTCTTCTGATCCAGGTGAATACTGGTGGCCACCCACTTATTCCATTTCAACCCCCACCATCAGTTCTTTCAATTTTTTAGTTTCAGCACAACTTACTACTTTTAGCAGTTTTTGGGGTCCTAAACTTCCAGAGCCATTTTGAGGCCCTAAACGACGTTTTTTTGGGAAAAACGGGAGCAACATGGGACATAGACAGATGTTGATGTTAGGTCCCTATACTAATAGTGTAGTCCCTTATTATGTTAGTGTATCTCCCCTTATTGTTATTATTATACCCCTGTAACCCCCATATTGTTATTATTGTGCCCTTACATTATTATTGTTAGGTCAACTAAAGTTATGTTGTGGCCCCACTAGGATTACATTGTGGCCCCATGGACTCCTATTTATAGAAAGGAGGTTTTTTCATTTGTATCGTCCAAGAATTGTTCATTCATGTAATGTATTGAAGGTTGTCCCCTCGAAGTGGCTTATTTATAAAGCTTTGATATCTCTTTTCTTCTATTTTTGGAGCTGGTTTCACAACATTTGGTATCAGAGCTTTGGATTCTAGGGTTTCGCTGCTCCAAACAGGTCATTGTGGCATTTTCGATATAATTTTTTTCTACAAAGGTTCAGAAGCATCAAGAAATAATCAAGCGTTGAGGACAACACTAGTTTGAAGGAGAGGGGCATGTTAAGTCCCTATATTAATAGTGTAGTCCCTTATTATGTTAGTGTCTCCCCCCTTATTGTTATTGTTATACCCTTGTAACCCCCATATTGTTATTATTGTGCCCTTACATTATTATTGTTAGGTCAGCTAGGGTTACATTGTGGCCCCACTAGGATTACATTGTGGTCCCATGGACTCCTATATATAGAAAGGAGGTTTTATCATTTGTATCATCTAAGAATTGTTCATTCATGTAATGTATTGGAGGTTGCCCCCTCGAAGTGGCTTATTTATAAGGCTTTGATATCTCTTTTATTTTATTTTTGGAGATGGTTTCACAACAGTTGCTCACTCAAACATTCTAGTCCTCAGATAGATATTTCTAACGAGGTATTGAGAACATCTAATGAAGATCATATGCCAAAGCTACATCCATGGGAAGATTGATGTACTAATTTACCTAAATGGGGCCCATAGTTTTGGCGCTTCATCTCCGAGTGTTAGGTTTTTGGATGTTTAGGGTTTTCCATTGTTTCTCAACAATAAATAGGCCTTCGAGCCTCATTATAACACAGGTCAGAGGCCTGCAGCTGCCACATATCTTCTTAGAGATAAGCTACTAGTGCCCTAGCTAGTTTATTTTCATTAAGTCTGCAAGCATATTTCTATTATTTGATATTAATGAAATGATGTATTATTTCTGTTGCATCTCTGTGTTTATGTTTTTTTTTTTTTTCAGTATATTATTGCGTTCCTGCATAAATCCGAATCAGTGGTATTAGAGTAGTTTTATCTTTCTATGTATTTATTTGCATGTCCCCAACGAGGTCAGGGTAAAATAAGTTAGGGCTCGATCTGGCTGAACCCTTGCAATATTAGCTTTGCAAACCTCGACAACCTCCCATGATGGAAGAAAATAAAGATGAGGGAGCAGGATATCCTATCAAAATATTTCTTGAGGGGCCCTCGAGAAATAGAGGAACGCAATAATACTGGAAAAATAAAAACATAAACATATAAATGCAGCGGAAATAATACTTCATTTCATCAATATCAAATAATAAAAATATGCTTACAAACATAATGAAAATAAACTAGCTAGGGCATTGGTAGCTTATCTCTAAGAAGAGATATGGCGGCTACAGACCTTTAAATTGCATTAAAATGAAGCTTGAAGGGCTATTTATTGTTGAGAAATAATGGAATACTATAAACATCCAAAAACCTAACCCTAGGAGATGAAGCGCCAAAACTGTGGGCCCCGTTTGGGTAAATTGGTATATCAATCTTCCTGGGAATGTAAATTTGGCATATGATCTCTGTTTGACGCGCTGAATACCTCGTTAGAAATATCTATCCGATGACTAAAAATTTTAAGTGAGAGACATTGGTCCACTACTAGTGTTGCTCTTGGTTTTCCCAGAAAACGGTGTTTAGGGCCTCAAAATGGCTCTAGAAGTTCAGGACCCGAAAACCTGCTAAAAATAGTAAGTTGTGCTAAAAATAAAAAAATGAAATAAATGATGGTGGGGGTTCAAATGGAATAGGTGGGTGGCCACCAATGTCCACCTAGATCCCAGTGCCATTGTTGCCCCCACCAAGCTCTAGAGGGAGGATCCCGAGGATCCAAAGGAGGGGGAGCGCCTCTTCCATTTGTAGATGTGGGTGAAGGGTTCTCCACTGCAATTGCTTGTCGATAGTGAAAGCCAAAATAACCTCATTTTAGAAGAGTTCATGAAGTAGCTTGGCCTACTGATCATAGCACACTCACAACCGTATACCATTGGGTGGATTCACGAAGGAATAAATCTCCACGTCCATCAGCAATGCCGCCTTCCATACAACATCAAGCCATTCACGAATGAGGTAATGTGTGTTGTTGCTCCTCTTGATGTGTCTGATGTATTATTGGGCCAACCATACTTGTGGTGGCGACATGTTGTGTATGATTCTAGGCCTCATGCTATTATTATTACTTTGGAAAATAAATTGTACATGATACTAGAGGTAGTACCACCTCCTACCATCTCTTTGACTACTGCAAAAAAACACAGTAATATTTTTTCCAAAACTAGGAAATTTATTTGCACTATAATTCACCCACAAGGAAAGAAGAAGATTGTGGCCATAGCCTCGAAATAGGGCTCTCCTGCACAACAAAATCAGATGGAAAAAATCATGGAGGAATACGAAGACATTTTCTCCTTACCCAACGAGGTTCCTCTACACTGTCATTGTTAGGTAAACTTGACAGGGGATAAAGTCAATGTTTACTAAGGTAAATAATAGTCACTTTGGGCACATGTTATAGTGTACCCATGGTATTAATACCTGTGGTATTGCATGTAATGGAGCCTATAAAGTGATAAGAAGACTTCATTAAAAAAGGCCTCGAGGTGAGCGGTGAAGGCTCACTTGGCTGGATTGGCCATGTTTTTGGCCAATGTTTAATGAAATTTCATTGGTTTGGTTTTGCCCCGGATTTGGGGTTTTCCCTGATAAACATGTTTTTATGTTTATGATTTGTTGTTGGCTCCTTTTATGGTTATTTTTCCTCTCGGTAAATATATTATTTCTACAGTAAATTCTAACAACTAGTATAATAGCGAGGCTTAAGGCTACTTTCAGGATTGTGCATCATTTTATTAACCAATATCATTCAGTTATTGTGGAATGAGCATGATTTGATTGGATACGTCAGATCTGTTGTTTGAAGATCTAGATTTGTGTGGGAAGGAGGCGTATCTCATTAGATATGACACTGAAAAGGATCGTTAAATTAATTTTAATGGTCAACAAACGTAAATTCTCGTGTTCAAACTCTGGTGGCAGTTTGGATCAAAATTTTGAGGCTATTGGTAGACATGCATGCAATTTTTGAGAGAAATACGAACTCGAATTGAATATTCCTTTGTTTTTTTAAGGATCTTGTCGGGACAGTGAAAGCTATAGCCTGCGAGCCTGCAACCATGGTTCCCCTCCAGTGTCTAATGTCCTCTTCTGCAGATTTGAAGGGATGTGGCACAAAGGTAGAAAATGTGGATATTTTTTACCCTCCTGTGTTTCAGAGTGAAGGTGAGTTTTATTTGTGGCCCGCGACTATTCGCAATGAAGAGAATACGAAGCCACTGGTGTCATTGTTTGTGCTATTTGGTCATGGTATAATAGTTGTTTCTTGAACGTATCTAGAACTTATTTGATCAATGCAGAGCCTATTTAGGGGAAGGTGTAAAAGGTGTTTTGTAAAGCTTAGGAAGTAGTGATTAATGTGATCAAGCCGAGAAATCCAGCGAGTGCTGCTTATAAGGTCACAATGAAGAAAATTTCTCGAGGAAGAAACCAGTTCTATGAATGGGAGAATGTATGTCTCTGTGCTTGTGATTTCCCTTTTTATTTTTGTGTCAAAATCCATATGTATAGATGTATGTGTTGAAGGTGAATGATGTAGGTGTGCAATGTTGTATGGAAAAAAAATGAATATGGGATTCATGAGATCCAAAGTAGTGGCAACGTTTGGTTCTCAAGTCGAGGTGTACTTAGGTGTTGGAATAAGAACACAACCATACTAGGCATGATTCATATTCCTATGATATTGCTGATAAAGTAAAAAAAAATCCATATGCAACATTGGTTGATAATATTTCATGAGAGAGAATTTAAGTGAGAGAGGATATGTGCACGTGGATTAATTAATTGATGAACCATGTATATGAAGAGAACTCCTAGAGGACTGGAGGTTACAGTGGATGGTGACCCATGTAATCCAGTAGATGGGTTTTTTTCTATGGACATTCATGTCATATGTACAAAGAAGACAACGAGGGTAAACAAAAAAATATTGTAATGGAGTCAAATTTTATTGCATGTAAATGGGCATACTGCTGTAAGACCTGGTTTGGCATTTGTACTTCTAGGTAACCACTGGTAAATTCTGGGTTAGATCTAGGTGATAGGGGGGATGTCAAGTTAACAACTACCCTCAGTAAAAAATTTGAGTGGGGAAGGGCTAGAGTGAGTGGGGTTGTCTCACTTAGCAGTTTTGGTTGGATTTATTCAGGGAACCTGAAGTCAAGTTTAAAGGGGGAATTGTTAAGTAAACTTGACTCGGGATAGATTCAATGTTTAATAAGGTAAATAATAGTGGTTTTGGGCACATGGTATATTTTATCCATGGTATCATCTCCTGTGGTATTGCATGTAATGGAGCCTATAAAAGGCTGGGAAGACTTCATTGTAAAAAAGGCATTGAGGTGAGTGGTGAAGGCTCACTTGGCTGAATTGGCCAAGATTTTGGCCAATGGTTAATGAAATTTCATTGGTTGGGTTTTACCTAGGATTTGGGGTTTTCCTTGATGAACATTTTTTATTCTTATGATTTGTTGTTGGCTCCTTTTATGGTTATTTTTCCTCTTGGTAAATATATTATTTCTGCAGTAAATTCTAATGGTTATGTCAAGCAATCCATTGATATGACCCCAGGTGCACCACTACTTGTCGCCATACCTCATGCGACCACAGAGACATAATCCACACATGTACTATCAGAGGTTGATAAATCCACCAAATTTATTGAATGCATCCAAATCGTTTGCCAACAGGTCCACAACATCTTCGACAAATCCAATACCAAATTCAAAAAAATTTGCCTCATCTCATGGAGGAACTCAACGCATGGGGACCAATGCTTCCTAAGGGGGGAGGAATGATCCAGGTGGATATTGGTGGCCACCCACCTATTCCATTTGAACCCCCACCATTAGTTCTTTCATTTCTTCAGTTTCAGCACAACTTATAACTTTTAGCAGTTTTTCGGGTCCTGAACTTATGAAGCCCTTTTGAGGCCCTAAATGACGTTTTTTGGGAAAACTGGGAGCAACATGTGTAATGATGGTTTTGGTGCACAAGTGTACTAATCCACCGGTGCTTGGGAGGAGTGGTTGCTGCCTCCAAGCTATGGTCACGGGAAGAAAAGATGGTTAGAAGATTAGTGAACATGTGCTAATAAATTCAAAACACACTAAATGATGGAATGCAGTATGCATATAAGGAGAGAAAACACAACTAAACTAGATGTAGAAGTGGTCAAATAATGTAATATAAATATAGGTAATAAAATATTAGTGTCAACCTAATTAAAGGAGTCAAACAATTGTTATTAAGATAATTAATTGTTGTACTAATAAAACTATATTGATTAATATTAAATATGATTCCTAAATCATATTTATGATGATGAACAAATTTATTGATTATTGCTTATTTTGAAAAAGCAAGAAAGCCTTTATGCTCTTTCTCATGTGGATAGGCTCAAAAAAAATGAAGACAATGATATTGAATAAGTACACAAATAAAAGGGATCCCAGTGGAGATCATGGGAGGGGATTTCAATAAAAGGGATCCCACAAATAGTTTTGAAAACACATACTTGCAACAACATCATAAAAAGTCAAAGTATGCTTTGAAATTTATATGTAGGCTAAAATTTTGGAGGGTGTTGTAGAAGCAACAAGAGGAGCCAAAAACCCTGTCATTTAAATCACATTTGTGGTGCATGATTGGTGATACCCAACAACCTAAGGTGACTTAAAATCAAGTCAACATGATAGTAGTGCATCCATAAAAATTAAATGGTCGATAAATGCTCATACACATCAATGCATAATAATCATCAAAACACTTCATAAAAATATCATAAGAATTAGCTACAATAAAAATTTATCTAAATAATAAAATAATTATTAATGATAAAAATAATTAATATACAAGTTAAACATATAATTTAGAAAAAATAGGATTATTAACTATGTAGATTCATCTCCATCTCAAATAATATTGTAAAATATTCTATGTACATTAAATCCCTACCATGAAAATAATAATGGTTGATAATTAAATTAAAATTTTATAAGCCATAATAAAAAATAGGCATGCCTATTGAGGTAATAAAATAAGTTAGTGAAAGTGAATAAATTTTACAAGTATGAGAAAAAGGGATGAAATTATCCTCATAAGCCTTTTTATCAATGAGGCCTTTAATTTCTTCAATTTTCCATTATTTTCTTTCATTTTCCTCAACACATACAATGTTTGACCTTTCACCTTAATTTGCTCCTATTTTCCATTATTTTCATAAATGAAATGCCAAATAATGCATCTTTTCCTTTTCAATGCCTTTTCCACTTCCTATTCCAATTTCCCCTTAGCCATAATAAACCAAATGAACACCCACTAGGATGTTTTTCCCACCATTTAGCTTGGAATACAGGCCCATGAGGTTGGTCTGATATTTTTATTTACATGGAAATCAACTACAGTTGTTACACAGCCCTCCCCCTTGGTGGAACACTGTCCTTGTTGTTCAGTTACACCTATAAACCAACAAACCACTAAAACAAAATATACTTCATATGGAACTTTATAACACAATTTCTTGCAGTATTTACAATGACCACTGCTAAAAGCATGACATTCATATCGTTTACTGGAGCTTTATAAAACAACTCATTACAGTATTCACAGTAACACCCACACATATGTACATTTGCTTCAACCAACAAATGACAATACTATCTATGGAGATTTTTAATATAGCTTCATACAATTTTTACAATAATATAAGCATATACACATATTATCGGTTGCTCTAACCAAAAAATAAAAATATATGATGCCTATATGAACAACAAGGGAATCTACAAGGTAACACCTCCACCCTCCATAATAGTACCAAGATTCACTTACTTCAGAAGAAGTACAAAATCCAATTCCATAGCTAAAATCTACATCCAATGTCCAATGCTACAATCCTGCACTACTTTCCTCTCAGTGAACAATTACCAGCTCATTGTTCCAGGGAACACTTAGAATGCGCATTTGATTCCATATGAAAATGCTAATGAGAAAAACAAATCCATTCCATACCTTCCCTTCTCTGCTACACATTCCCTCGAGAAATCTGGTCACCCCCTTTCCTGTAGTCACACACCTTCCAAGTTCCATGGGTATCCCTTGGCCAATCCCTCCCTTAGCAAGGTTTCCTTGCATCGAAAGGTCCAAAACTAAGGCCTAAAAATCATCATAACGGTCATAGCATGCTCATGGAAATCAATGGATACTATTGGGTACTAGTGTCCCACAATGGCCCTACTATTGAAATGATTTACCATTATACTACTTCATGTTTCAATTCATTTTCCACTACTAATTCTTGCGGTCAGTTCCAACCACCGCAAACCAAGAATTTAAACCATTCTTTCCTATACCAAGGCACATAACTAAAATTATGTTAAAAAAGAATTGAAATAAATTGAAATCATACCTCATCAGTGGCCCATAAATAATGTACACCTACGATTATGTTCACTTCGTGTCATAGCAAGTCAAACTAGTTATTTGATCAAATCATCATGTATAGACATATCACATTCGGTTAGCTCAAAATGCAACGATCATAAATCAAAATCATAAATCACATTCAACCTTCATAAATCAGAATCATAGATCATGTGTAATCATCATAAGACAAAAGCATAGATCACATGCATAATTAAACTGAAATAAAATATTCATACTTATCCTTTAATTAATCCTTAGCTTCTACCTTTATCCATTTTCCTTTCTGCATGCACACAGGATCAATTGCAACACCTAACAAACTCAAAATTCCTTCTCTTCAACCATGTACACATACACATAATGTGCATCATACACATACAACCACACATGACATAAAACACCATACAATACATACAACTAAACTCGGTGTACAACACAATACCTATACATACACATAGTAAAACACAACAAATATGCATGTCACGATACCACGACTACACAATGCACATGAATAGTACCAAACATACATAAAACAACATGTAAAACATGCACATAGTACCACATGTGCACACCAAATAATGTATGACATGCACACAATACCACATGTACAACATGTACACATTACCATTTATACATAAAACAACTATACAATATGCACACAATACCACATGTGCACAACACGGCATGTATGACATGCAAAAAATACCACATGTACAACATGAACACAATACCACATGTACACAACACTACCTCCACAACATGTACACATCACCACCTGCACAACGTGTACACAACATCACTTGCACAATGTGTACAGAACACCACCTGCATAGAAAACCCCATGTAGAACATGTACACAACATTAAGTGCATAAAACACCACATGTACAATCATACACAGAATACATGTACATATCATCATATGTACAACATGCACACCATTCCATATCTACATAACATCGCATATGCAACATGCGCACAACACCATCTGCACCCAACACTGCATAAACAACATGTACACAACACCCTATATACACAATAATGCAAGTACAAAAAATAATGGGTGAAAAATGTACAACATATATACAATAGTAGTATTTCACATCCATAAACCACACATTGACTCTACCAACAAACCTTGCTTCTATTGTCTTTCCACTATCCATGTTTGTCCCAACATGCCGCAGAGAACACTAGTTTCATTCTGCTGATGTATCCCTCATCATTACATGTCCATTACTTAAAAAAATCACATAATATCAATTCATATCCACGTGATACTAACCTCAGAGATCTGTCAAGGCTACTCTTCCCACTTGATTACTCATAAAACAAGAACCTCTTCATGCCATTCACCTATATAAGCAATCATTCTTCCACCATAATGATTCATGATGACCTTGTCAGACAACGATATACATACATACATACATACATAAATACATACATACATATATATAATCATAATAAAAATATAATTACCAAATATCATAAGGTTAAGGTTAAAAGAATTCCCTTTATCCGTGCACACCATGCATAAAATTGAGAACAACAATTCCCAACTTAGCCAAGTAATCTGTTACCATAAGCCCATTTACTTTACCTTTCCTACTACCTTTCTCATGATTTTTTTGACACTACCCATTTACCTCAATGGACCCAACCAAATCAACCAATTTTCATACTCTTGCCTTCAGTTTCCCTTATACATGCATTATGATTCATCTGAGTCTTATATTATCTATTGGGTTTCTTTCAACTCTTCCCTAGCTCCATTAACTTTCCTATTGCCACAACCAATTCCCAAGACCCTCAAAACATAAAATGAAATAAAAAGAAAAAAATTATAAGGAAACCATGAAAACCAATAGAAACATGACACCATAAACAAAGTAACATTATCATGCACTAGACGCAATCAAGACCACAAATCAAGCGTAAACAAATGAAAAAGTTACCGAAAGTATAGTAATCTCAACAAACACCATGATTCAATCCCCATGGGTTCCTAATTCTTCCAAGGGAAATCAAAACCTGAGTCTCCTTCAATATTACATGTAAGTCTTTTTTTCCATTCAATCCCCTACATCGTGCTTCCATAACACACATAAACGTCATGGCATAAATAAATATAACCAAATACGAGTTATCTTACCTTTTTGTGCCAATCACATTGCCTTGTAACTGAACACATACAAGTTATTTCTCAAGGGACACCAATTCTCTTAACAAATCTAGCTATAACTAGAAATGAGATAATATACATGTCAAATACATGTTCATGAATATATCACATATCCACATAATGTCAGGAATAATCAAGGTTAAGAAGACTTCATGTATTCATGAAAAGCGCTCATTCATTTGAAATTGTGGTTTCCAAACATATTGAAAGGAATTATCATCCAATTCCTTTATTTTACCTTCTACCTTGCTGAAGTTGAGTCGTATTATGCGCTATCACATCACCCAATCATTATTTATATATAAAAATCTACTATTACCTTGTCATGCTAATACCAAGCATGTTACATGACATATCCTCACACATGCTAGTCACATGTTCCAAAGATAATGACAAGATATCTATTAATTTGAAATCAAACTTTACCAGGGTTAAAAAACATGTCATAATCAACAATCAACTCACAGTCATAATTCATAATACTACAACTAGCACCCACTTACACTCAAGTGAATATCAGTTGTATCCACACATATGTGTTAGTACAACCATCTTAAAACAAGATCATTCCTTCAATAAATCTTATAGGCACATACTCATATCAGGTAATTAATAAAAAATTTAAACAACCCGTAAACACACTACGTTAGGTAAACCAAAAAGATTACATAATCAAACTCATACCTCAATGTATCTCAGGGGAGGTAATCACATCAACAAAACTTATTCCAAATTAGTAGTATACAATATCACAAGTATATCGACTCACACCTAAATACCATAACCATAACAATCTACAAAGACCAAACTAGGTTATAATGATACAAATAACATGAATATATTAAATGAAATAATCATAATCCCCATACATATTGTTGGGGTCCTATGATTTGGATGATTGGAAAACCAAATGACAAGGAAACATATAAACCAAACTTTAGAGCTCTAGGAGCTAGCCCTCCTAGTCTCAGAGAGGGATCTCTCAATATGTTTGTAAGGATATAACTTGATGCTTTTAAGAGGTTGATTTTAGGCTAGTTATGAAGTGCAAATTTGTTTGTTTGTGTTTGGTTGGTACATAAATGATCTAGGCAACATAGATAGAGTGTGAAAATCTACAAGTCAATGGGCAATGGAGTCATGTGGAAGTATAAACAGTTCTGATTGATGAATTTGGGAAACCAAAGGGAAAATCTAACTTAGTCAAAGGATCTGTGGAATCATATAGGTGGTATGAGATGAACATCAAGGATTTGGAAGGAAAAGTAGAGTTTTAAGGGTTGTTAAGACTCCTTAATCATGTATACCTTTCAACAAAGGGAATTGCAACACTATCTAAACATGAAGGAATATCAATAGCCAGGGCTATCCATGAATTCTACCAACATGCTTTATGTAGACAACATAAACAAGACAGAATTTTAAGTAAGACAAAGAAGGAGAGGAACGCTTTGTTTCTTCTAATTGTTTCACTTAAAGGAATTAGAAAACATATAAGAAACAAAACTAACTGCATCCATAAAAGGGGGAACACCCAAGAATCTAAGACTGCAATTACGAAGACGTTCAGATATGACTATCTTAGCAAGAGAACAGAGGGTAAGATCAGAAAAAATCCTCTTTGTCAGGCTACAGACAATAAATTTTGAAGGATGTTTTTAGAAATATCTTTCAAGAGGCAACAAGCAGACAGGACAAACCATAACTATACCTTGATACCAACTATTTAACTATTTTGAAATAAACAAGCTTAAGAGTTTCAAAGCAGTCAAACTACTAAACAAACCTTCAACAGATGAAAACATATAGGCAGTGAAGAGTAAACCGGCATAAGGTGCTTCTAGGAGACATTTCTTAGCCTAAGATTTTTACTCTACTGCAAGCACAACATAATGGAACAAAGTGAAAAAAAAGGAAATAACATTAACGAATAGAGAGTACTTCACCAAAACCAAGCTCAGGGATCCAATGGTCCAGCCTCCTTCATCAACAGAAAAGTAAAGACATCCACACTTCTTCAAAACATCAATTCTTCTTCAAAACAATAGTCTATGTATTACTTTAGAATTCATCAAGTGCCAACCCTTTACAATGAGAGTTTGAATAGGATTTATAGATGAATGGGGAGGAGTGGTGACAGAGATAGTCTTAATGGTCAATCAAAATAGAGGAGAAAACCATTCGAATGCCCATTCTGTGCTATAAATGTTACATTAATTTCTTGCCCATTCTGCTTAATAAACCTTGCATTAACTGATGGTACTGACTTAGTAGTTTTCCTGTCTTTGGTGCATATCTGGTAGGTAGGGAAATAACTCAGAAGAGTGTTCTTTGTAGATAACCATGGTTGAAGTACTCTGTCCGACTTCTGGAACAAGTAACTATGCATTTTTGGGTTTTGTGGCCCCACGTTTGCTTAATAACTGTTCTGATAGTTTTAATGAGACTCTGTCATATTCATGGTTGTCAAAGTGTCTTTGAAAAGAAAAACAAACTGCAGTGTCCTTCTGGTGGAATAATAGCTTCGGTGATGTGGCTTTGACTTATTTTCTGCTGATCTGTCTTGTTTTAACCCTTTTTAAATGTGTTGTTAAGGATGTATTAGGCCTTCATCGAACCATCTTCTATCTTCAAACTATGTTTTTTCCTTTAAAACTGTGAGTTTAAGTGTTTATTCTTCAACTTTATGCTTAACCTATTTGTCTTTATCTTTCTGATCTCCTTTTCAGTGTACCGGTAGTTTCAGCGCACTAGAGGGTTTTATTTATAATCAATGTCCACAAATCCTTTGATTAAACTCTGAAATTCAACCCCTCAACCCCTTTAAACACTAATTCTTTGGCTGGGGGAGACCTGTGGACAAATCCGCCATTAAACCTACACATGATGAAAAACGAGTTAAGAAATCCTGCGTTTCTTGGTTTAACTACAATAGAGGGCTTGGGCGTGGGCAGAGGAGTAGTGCAGAGGAGGCGAATGCAGGTGGAGAAGGCTCTGTGAAGAAAATTTGTGAAAACCTGGCTTTAAAATGACTTTTGCGCAAAAAGGTAGCTTGGAGGTTTCACGAAAACCGCGAATGGTTTTTGCGTGGCCCTTGGGTGGTAAGTGGTTTTCAATAAAACGAACACGATACAATTGAGATTTTCCACGTGGCCTTTGCAATACTGCCTATTTCGCGCAATTTTGGAACGTTAAAACTCGGACACAAAAATCACGCAATATTGATCGTAGACCATTGGATCTGGGGGGAAGATCCAATGGCTACGGGGGAGCATGATGGAGAGAAGTGCTCGGTGGATTGGTTAAGTGGAGGCCAGGTGTCAGCGTAGGATTGGGGGAGTGGTTTATGTAGTGGATGGTAGGTCTAGAGGGGTTGGGTGTCGGGTTTAACCGAAAGCCGTTGGATTAAAACAAATCAACGATGGAGAGTTGTTTATGAGGGTGAAAGGATATATAACAATCGGGAGGAAGGAAGGGCAAGAGGGTCGCTGTTATAGCCGTTGGATCAAGGCTTGAAGCCCACGATCAACGGCTATGGTTGCTCTACGGAGTGGTAAGGATGGCGAGGAAAAAATAGTGGAAAAGGTGCTTTATAAAGGGAACAAGGCTTATCGCATCGGTGGTTCGCTAAGAAACACGGCAAGGGGGAAAAAGAAAAGGAACTCCAAAGGTGCGATGCGATGGGGGCTTAGGAGTGGGTGCTAAGGTATGGTCTCATGGCGGGGTATGTGACCAGGGGTGGAGGAGAAGAGGGTTTAGGGCCTAAGAGGGGAGGAAAGGCTCTTCAAAGGTTTTTAATGGGTTTTTAGTGTTCCGGGAAAGGCAAAAATGTTTTTAAAACCAAATAAAAACAGTTAAATGGTTTTAAATGGAATATTTTTAGGAAAGAAGGGTAAATGAAGAAGGAAAGGGGGTTTTTTAGGAAACAATTTTCTTTTGATATCAGCAGGGTTACTTGGTGGATTTTTGAAGGGAATAACCATATAGGGAACATCAGTTAGTGAACAATAGTTAAGTAACAACAGTTAAAGAACAACAGTTAAGGAAAAATAGTCTAAGGAACAATAGTTAAGGAACACTAGTTTAAGGAACAATAGGCTAAGGAACAACAGTAAAGATCAATATTTTTGAAAGGAACATAAGGCTTCAAGAATGAGTAATTTTCTATGAAAATAATCTCTTGAAGGCTCAAGACCTGTTTTAGCCATCATTTGCTATGACAAAATTTACTGATGGCTAACAATGGCCCCACTTGGGGATGGCAGCTCCTTGGAGGTGTCAAGAACTTCAGAATTTTATCTCTAGTATGCAGACCTATGCCTTATCCATTAGGCATATTTCTTATTTTCTTGCTGATTTTCTTTGCATTTTGACAATTCTTCAATGATCTGTAGCATAAAAATGTTCTTAAGACAACAACTCTACCTACCCAAAACTACTTGTCCTAGCATCTTCTCTTCTTTTTGAGTGCATTTGGACTGGCATCTCCTTTACAATTTATTTTTGAAAAAAAAAAGATAAAACTATCTAAGGCTACCCTTATTTCTTCCAAGGGTCCAGATTAAACAGTTGGACTTTTAATTTCTCTATCTAAGCTACTATTTTCCAGGATTAAACTGTCTGACAGATCTTTACTCTCTATATTCTAAAACATGAAATTTAAAGACAGAAAAACCGAGATTAAGCAATCTGATTTGCTGTGGGACTATGGCATAAAAACAAGCTGCATATAGACTGAAATTTTGCGGAAAGTTTAAACAAAATTGTGAAGGCTTAAAATCTGAAAAATAAAAAACATCCTTCATTCTTTCTTTCAGCTATGGTTTTGATCTTTTTGGAGCTATTCTTTTTCTCTTCTCTTGGTTCAGATTTTGAGCATTTTAGAACCAATTATTTTTCTTCTCTTTGGCTCAGATTTTGATCTGCTTAGAACCATTTATTTTTATCCTAATCTAATCTACTGATAAGCCAAGATTAAATAGTTTGGAAAATATTCTTCACTAACCTATCAGCAAAAAATTAAAATCTATCTAGTCATGATTAGGTTGTATGACTAAATAGCAGTGTTTTCTCAAGTAGTGGCATTTAAGCTTGCACAATTTTAGATTCTCATTCTTTTTTTTTTTGGTATGGGGCTGTACCTTTCTTCTTTTCATCCACTCTCTTTTCTCTTTTCTATTGTTTTTTGTATTTTTTCAGTTTTCTCTTTCAAAGAAAAACAAGAAACTAACTAAATGCTCACAGGCTGAGCTTATTTGATTTCCTATCTAACCTAATCTATCTCTGAAATATTTACATGTTTAGCTGACCAATTCTCTTTTCCAATACATCCAGTCAATCAGATGGTTCCATGACTAGTCTTTGATCATCTCTTTGAGCAGGTTAGACAGACGGGGCCACTCCCTTCTCACTTGTTCTTTAGAAGTAGTGCTAAAAAATATTTTTGCTTTTGAACAATGTTACCGATGAAATAGGTAACCTGACCTCAAAATGGGAACTCTAGCCCAAAAAGACTCAAAAAACATGAAAAAACACCCAAAAAACAAAAAAAGTGTATTCCAGAACGCACTTGGTTTTTTTTGAAGGTCAAATTTAACATTTTATAAAATTATGCTAAAAACAAAATTGTTTCTTTAAAAAAGGATTGGAAAAAAACCCTCAAAACAAAACCAGTTGATGCTGGAATAACAAAAAAAAAATTGTGTCATATTTTTGACATTTTTAAAAATAGAAATAACATTTTTTAATTTTTAAAATTCAAACATTCAAATACATCTAAAATTTAAGAAAAAAATAAATTTAAAAAATAAAAACATTTTAAAGCTTAAAATTTAAAATATATAGGAATAAAAAAATAAAAATAAAAACAACATAAAAATTTTAATTCAAACATTATAAAAAACCTAAAATTTAAGTAAAAAAAAAAATATAAAGATTAAAATTTCAAAATATATAGAAATAAAAAATAAAAATAAAAACAAAATAAAAATATTAAATTAAAAAAAAAACAAGTTGAAAGAAAGAAATTATAAAAAAGAAAATATAGAGATTAAATTTAAAAAAGAAAAAGAAAATGTTTATTAAATTAAAAAAAAATAAAAAATTAAAGAAATATATTAAATTTTAAGAAATTTAAAATTTTAAAGTTAAAAAAAAAAAAATACATTATTTAAATTAAAAGTAAAAAATTGAAAAATTAATTAAAAATAAAAATAAAAATAAAATACAATAAAAATATTAAATTTAAAAAAATATATATTAAAAAAACAAATAAATTTTAAAAAATAGGTAAATCTCTCTCTCTCTCTCTATATGAACTTAAATTAAAAATATATATATTAGATTTTATTAAATTTAAAAAAAAATGTTAATATTAAAATAAAAAAATTCAAATTTAAGAAGAAAAATATTAAATTTTAAATAATAGATGAATAAACAAATAAATTTTGAAATAAAAAATAAATTTTAAATATAAAGAAGAAAAAAACATGGTTAAAATAAAAGTGAAAAAACTTTAAAAATCAATTAAATTTGAAAAATTGAAAAAAATAAAAATAAAAATAATATAATAAAATAAAAAACAAATTAATTTGAAAATAATGGATTTAATTAAAAAAAAATCTAATTTTAAATACACAATTTTAATTGAAATAAAAAAATATATAATAATTTTATGTAATTAAAAAAACAATAATAAAAAAAATAAAAAATTAAAAAGAAATATTAAATTCAAATAAATTAAAAAAAAATACAAAATTTATTAAATTTTAAAAAATTAAATGAAAAAACTAAACATAAAATATAATAATAAAAAAATATGAAAAAATTAAAAAAAAAAATCAATTAAATAAAAAAAAATACAAAATTTAATAAAAATTATTAACAAAATTTAGAAAAAAAAAATTAAAAACAATAAAAATAAAATAAAATAAAATAAAATAGAACAAAAGAAAATTAAAACAAATTAAATTTCAAATATAAAAATTAAATTAAATTTTTTTTTTTTTAAATTTTTTGATTTAAATTTTTTTTTTTTTTAGAAATCAAATTAAAAAAATATATTACAAATTAAAAAATAAAAAATAAAAAAGAAATTTTTTGATCGTGGTGGCGCCGCCAATCAGCCTCCCCCACAGGTGGTGGCAGAGGCTGGTCGCTGGGCAGGCAGGGAGGCTGCACCTGGGCGGGAGGCCGGTTGCTGGGCAGGCGGGGGGCTGCATTCCGGGAATCGCCCTCCCAAGGTGGGAGGCCGATTGCGTGAGGATGATTCTGTGAATCGGCCTCCCGCCGCGAGAGGGTGATTCTGGGAATCGACCTCGCGCCGCGGGAGGGCGATTCCGTGAATCGGCCTCGCGCCGCGGGAGGGCGATTCTCGGAATCGGCCTCCCGTCGCGGGAGGGCGATTCCCGGAATCGGCATCCCGCCGCGGGAGGGCGATTCCCGGAATCGGCCTCGAGCTGCGGGAGGGCGATTCCTGGAATCGGCCTCCCGCCCAAGTGGCGGCGGAGGCCGGCTGCTGGGCAGGATTCCGGCCTCCCGCCTAGATGGTGGCAGAGGCCGGCTGCTGGGCGGGCGGGGGCTTTCATGCAGCCTCCCCGCCCGCCAAGCAGCCAACCTCCGCCGCCACCTGGGCGGAGGCCGATTGGCGACGCCACCACGATAAAAAAATTCTTTTTTTTTTAATTTTGAATATATATATATATATATATATTTTTTTTTTTTAATTCAAAAAATTTAAAATTATTCTTTTTAATTCGAAATTTTTATTTTAAATTTAACTTGTTTTAATTTTGTTTTTAAATTTAATATTTTAGATTAATTATTTTTTAAAATTTAAAATCTATTTATTAAATTTATTAAATTTTGATTTAATTTAATTTTTGTTTTTAATCTTTTAGTTTATTTAATATTTCATTTTTAAATTTTATAAATTGTTTCATTTAGAAAAAGAGAGTAAATTTATGGATATTTGTTTTTTAATTACTTGCATGTGGTTTTTTTCAATTTTTTTTGTTTTTTAATGATAGTTTTTTAATTTTAATTCTTTTTTTTTTTATTTTCTTTTTGAATTTTAAATTTTGTTTTTTCTTTTTAATTTGTTTTTTTGTTAATTTTAAAATTGTATTTTTTTTTTCTTATTGTTATTATTTTTTAATTTAAAATCTTATATATATATATATCTTTTAATTTTGTAATTTAAATTATTTTAAATTTTCTATTTAAATTTTTTTTTAATTATATGGTTTTTTTTTAATAACTTGGAAAAAAATGTTTTTGATGTTTTTTTTTTTTTTAATTTTTTTGGTTAATTTTTGTTTTTTTTCTTTAAATTATGTGTTTTTTTTTTCAAATTTTGTCATTTCTTTTGACATAATTTTCGAATATTTTTGTTTTTGTTTTTTTTTGTTTAAATTTTTATTTTTACGAGTTAATTTTGTTTTTTTTTAACGTTTTTATTGGTTTTTTTTATTGTTTTTATATATATATTTTTTTATCTAAGTTTTGTGTTTTATTACCAACTTGAAAATCACCACTCTAAAAAAAAGGGTTGATGCTGCATCAATACGTTTCAAAATTAGCATGAAAATCACCGCTCTAAAAAAAAAAAGTTGACGCTGCATCAATACATTTCAAATTAGCATGAAAATCACTAACATTTTAAAACATATATTCATACTTCATAAATAAAAATATTAGAGTGTCAAAAATGTGCACAGAAAAAAAGGGTGATTCTGCATCACCACTTTTCAAAATCGGGTGCTTTTTATGCTACCAAAAACAAGTAGGTAACCGTGCGGTTACCTATTTCATCGGTAACAGTGTTTTTGGTAATACACTGCTTCTAACAACCTTTATCCCTTCTTAAAATATCTTTGAGAAATGAGCATAGGGATCCTGAAAAAATGTCTGGTTATGAATATTTGGAAGATAGGTTTCAATCGTATTACCTTTTTCTCCATTGGATCAAGCTTAAGATTCTTTCAAGAAAGAACTTCTTCCTCATCCTCATTATCGTCTGAACTGGAGGAATCATCATATATTGCAGTGCTGTCCTCTTGTAGTCCTGGTATGCTTTGATTCAGTGGAATGTACTCTAAAAGAGGTCACCATGTTTTTGAGCAAGGGTCTTTTTAATTACCTCCACCTTTTCAGGGGAAAGCTCCTTATCTTCAACTTACCCAAGAAATTCTTCATTGTTTTCTTCCCCAACCTTTGAGCTGAAAGACTATTGATTCGCAATCACATGAAAACTGTTACTGGTGAGCAGAAATGAAGCAGCGTAAATATCTAGAGATTCTTTGTGCTCTTATGCATTTTTAACACTTTCTTCATTAGTATCATAAAAAGCCTGCCTTGGCTCATTACTTTCTTGGAGCTGGTGGAACTGATCTTCCTCCCACAAATCTACTAATGATGGTCCTGCAAGATCAACTTCTGTTTAGAGAACATCATCATCGGATAGATCAAAATTAGGAAAATCACTAATGTAACCAATGTCACCAATCAAACATACTGGATTATTAGCAGGTCTTTCTTTATTCCGATCTATGAGGGAAATTTCTAAATTTTTACAACAAAGTTGATTGGGTGAATGGGCAAGAGTGTTTGTTTTGAAAAAAGTTTCAGAGGCTGGCTGTTGGTTTATAATTTGATCAATTTCTTCTTCTGTCAAAAGGGAAGATGTTTCTATGTTTCTTTGAGGAGAAGTACAACAACTCTCTATCTTTTGAGAAGACTGAATCTGAGGTTGGATGTCTTCTTGAGCCTTAGGTAAAAGGAATGATGAATCATTATTTGTGCTCGCAGGGATATCTTGAGGACTTTCCTTTATTTCTTGATCGGTTTCTTCCTCAACTGATTCATCTAGGTTCTTGAGATAGTTGTCTTGGGTATGAAATTCATGAATGGATGCTAAGAGATCCTCAGGATGCATATTAACCAAATCGTCATCAATATCTAACAGGTGTTGTATGATATTTTGAGATTGATCACAACAATTTTCAGTCCATGATAAAAATGAAGGGTTTTCTTTATATTCTTCATAAAATACTTGGTGCATGTCTTTTAAAGAAAAAAAGCTCTTAGGCTCTAACCATTCATACCAATCCCTTACCTTTCCTTCTAATGTTGCCATGAACATTTTCATAAGATAGTCCTCATGCCATTCAGCTTTTAACCTCGATACATGTATATGAAACTTGATGAGATGTAAGAAGGGGTCATCAACATTTTCATCTTGAAAGATAGGTAGGTTTTTTAACCAATTTATTTCAGGCATTTTGTGTGGGAACCCAGGGATATGATCTCTACTCATTGGAGCATATCTCCTTTGTATCGTTGGATCCATGTTTGTAAATTAGATGTCACTGTATCTGTTCAACCAGTTTAGAGTCTCTACCAGTGGAGTCTTTAGGTCTTTTGTAGGTTGTGGAGTCACTAGGTGGAAGATTTGAAATTTTCTATCTACCAACAGCATGATTGGGTTTGCTCAATGCATTCCTAGGGGAGTTTACAAGGACTAGTGAGGTAATAGACCTACTAAAGGCCAGTGGAGTCACCAGGTGGAAGTTTTTAGCTCTTTTGGAGGTAAAATATTCTATGGTCCACCAACAATGTTTATTATGAAACTAATCTGAATGTTTTTGGGATTTTCTGAGTTTCTATGGTTGCTTGAAGGACTAATGAGTCTATAAGAGCTTGCTAGGCAACTATGAACTCAGATGTCCCACCTTGATCGCCAAAATGTTGGTATGGCAATGAGGTGGCAGATTCATTGGATATTCTTTGATTTACTGAGGGTCTAATGATTTTTTTAAGAGGTAGTTATGTGACTATGTACTCAGACGTCCCACCGTGATCATCAAAATTTTGGGGTCCTATTATTTGGCTGTTGGAAAACCAAATGACAAGGCAACATATAAACAAAAGTTTAGAGCTCTAGGATCTAGCCCTCCTAGTCTCATAGAGGGATCTCTCAATATGTTTGTAAGGATATAACCTGATGCTTTTAAGAGGTTGATTTTAGGTTATTTATGAAGTGAAAATTTGTTTGTTTGTGTTTGGTTGGTACATAAATGATCTAGGCAGCATAGATAGAGTGTGAAAATATACAATTCATTGGGCAATGGAGTCATGTGGAAGTCTAAACAGTTTCGATTGATGAATTTGGGAAACCAAAGGGAAAATCTAACTTAGTCAAAGGATCTGTGGAATCATATAGGTGGTATGAGATGAACATCAAGGATTTGGAAGGAAAAGTAGAGTTTTAAGGGTTGTTAAGACTCCTTAATCATGTATACCTTTCAACGAAGGGACTTGCAACACTATCTAAACATAAAGGGATATCAATAGCCAGGGCTATCCATGAATTCTACCAACATGCTTTATTCAGAAAACATAAACAAGACAAACTTTCAAGTAAGACAAAGAAGGAGAGGAACACTCTGTTTCTTCTAATTGTTTCACTTAAAGGAATTAGAAAAAATATAAGAAACACTAACTGCATCCATAAAAGGGGGAACACCCAAGCATCTAAGACTGCAATTACAAAGACCTTCAAATATGACTATCTCAGCAAGAGAACAGAGGGTAAGATCAGAAAAAATCCTCTCTGTCAGGCTGCAGACAATAAAGTTTGAAGGACGTTTTCAGAAATAGCTTTCAAGAGGCAACAAGTAGACATGAAAAACAATAATTCTGCCTTGATACCAACTATTTAACTATTTTTAAATAAACAAGCTTAAGAGTTTCAAAGCAGTCAAACTACTAAACAAACCTTCAGCAGATGAAAACATATAGGCAGTGAGGAGTAAACATGCATAAGGTGCTTCTAGGAGACATTTCTTAGCCTAAGCTTTTTACTCTACTACAAGCACAACATAATGGAACAAAGTGAAAAAAAAGGAAATAACATTAACGAATAGAGAGTACTTCACCAAAACCAAGCTCAGGGATCCAATGGTCCAGCCTCCTTCATCAATAGAAAAGCAAAGACATCCACACTTCTTCAAAACATCATTTCTTCTTCAAAACAATAGTCTATGTATTACTTTAGAATTCATCAAGTGCCAACCCTTTACAATGAGAGTTTGAATAGGATTTATAGATGAATGGGGAGGAGTGGTGATAGAGATGATCTTAATGGTCAATAAAAACAGAGGAGAAAAGCATTCGAATGCCCATTCCGTGCCATAAATGTTACATTAATTTCTTGCCCATTCTGCTTAATAAACCTTTCATTAACTGATGGTACCGACTTAGTAGTTTTCCTGTCTTTGGTGCATATCTAGTAGGTAGGGAAATAACTCAGAAGAGTGTTCTTTGTAGATAACTGTGGCTGAAGTACTCTGTCCGAATTTTAGAACAAGTAATTGTCCCTTTTTGGGTTTTATGGCCCCACGTTTGTTTAATAACTGTTATGACAGTTTTAATGAGGCTCTGTCATAGGGATGGCTGTAAAAATGTCTTTGAAAAGAAAAACAAACCACATGTGTCCTTCTGGTGGAATAATAGCTTCGATGATGTGGCTTTGACTTCCTGTTGATCTCTCTTTTTTTAACCCTTTTTAAACACTGATATTTTTCTTTAAATGTCTTGTTAAGGCTCTATTAGGCCTTCATTGAACCATATTCTGTCTTCAAACTATGTTTTGTCCCTTAAAACTGTGAGTTTGAGTGTTTATTCTTCAACTTTATGCTTAACCTCTTTGTCTTTATCTTTTTGATCTCCTTTTCAGTGTACCGGTAGTTTCAGTGCACTGGAGGGTTTTATTTGTAATCAATGTCCATAAAACCTTTGATTAAACTCTGAAATTCGACCCCGCAGCCCCTTTAAACACTGATTCTTTGGCTGGGGGAGATCCGTGGAAAAATTTTCCATTAAACCTACACATGACGACAAACGAGTTAAGAAATCTTGTGTTTCCTGGTTTAACTACAACAGAGGGCTCGGGCGTGGGTGGAGGAGCAGTGCAGAGGAGGCGAATGCAGGTGGAGAAGGCTCTGTGAAGAAAATCTATGAAAACCTGGCTTTAAAATGACTTTGGTGCGAAAAGGTAGCTTGGCAGTTTCTCGAAAACCACGAATGGTTTTCGTGTGGCCCTTGGGCGATAAGTGGTTTTCAATAAAATGAACATGATCCAATTGATATGTTTTGTGTGGCCTTTGCAATACCACCTATTTCGTGTGATTTTGGAACGTTAAATCTCGGAAGCAAAAATCACGCGATATTGATTATAGACCGTTGGATCTTGGGGGGAAGATCCAACGGCTACAGGGGAGTGCGATGGAGAGGAGTGCTCGGTGGATTGGTTAAGTGGAGGCTAGGTGTCAGCGTAGGATTGTAGGAGCGGTTTATGCAGTGGATGGTAGGCCCAGAGGGGTTGGGTCTTGGGTTTAACCGAGAGCCATTGGATTAAAACAAATCAACAGCGGAGATTCGTTTATGAGGGTGAAAGGATATATAACAGTCAGGAGGAAGGAAGGGCAAGAGGGGTGGTGTTATAGCCGTTGGATCAAGGCTTGAAGCCCATGATCAATGGCTATGGTTGTTTCTTGGATTGGTAAGGATGGCGAGGAAAAAATAGTGGAAAAGGTGCTTTATAAAGGGAACAAGGCTTGTTGCATCGACAGTTCACTAAGAAACAAGGCAAGGGGAGAAAATCAAAGGAACTCCAAAGGTGCGATGCGATGCGGGCTTAGGAGTGGGCACTAAGGTATGGTCTCATGGTGGGGTATGTGACTAGGGGTGGAGGAGAAGAAGGATTAGGGCCTAAGAGGAGTGGAAAGGCTCTTTAAAGGTTTTTAATGGGTTTTTAGTGTTTCGGGTAAGGCAAAAAGTTTTTTAAAACCAAATAAAAATAGTTAAATGGTTTTAAAGGGAATATTTTAAGGAAAGAAGGGTAAATGAATAAGGAAAGGGGGTTTTTTAGGAAACAGTTTTCTTTTGATATCATCAGGGTTACTTGGTGGATTTTTGTAGGGAACAACAGTATAGGGAACAAAAATTAGGGAACAACAGTTAAGGAACAATAGTTAAGGAACATCAGTCTAAGGAACAATAGTTAAGGAACAACAGTTAAGGAACATCAGTTTAAGGAACAACAGGCTAAGGAACAGTAGTGAAGATCAATTTTTTGAAAGGAACAAAAGGCTTCAAGAATGAGTAACTTTCTATGAAAATAATCTCTTGAAGGCTCAAGACCTGTTTTAGCCATGATTTGCTGTGACAAAATTTACTGATGGCTAACACATACAACTACAATGCATATAACAATAAGTTAACTAGCATGCATGAATATTCGAAAAATGTGAAAATAACCACACTGAATAACTAGCATTTATCATTCATGTAACCATAAAAACAAGAAAATGATACGAATGTAAATAACCATAATGCATATAATAATCATTAACCAACATACATGCATACCCAATATACAAAACTATATGATGATTTTCTGTTACCCTGAGTTCTAGCGCTACAACCTCACTCTAATAATATGCTTCCTATTGGCTTGAGGGGTCCTGAACCAAGTTCAAAGTGTTCTGCGGAACCAAAAAAACCCTCGAACTACTGGAACTTTCGGCGATGATCTGCATGCGCAGACCAAAGTCTCACTCGAAATAGTATGGGGGGGTGCTAGAATAAGGTTTCTGCATCCTGAGGAAGCGTTTGATGTGCTTTTAACCCTTACTTATCTATATGTGCGAGAATTCACAAGAAACTAGATCTAAGCACAGAAAAAACCCTTAACATATATGTCTAAATATATTATTATATGTCCACTAGATCTAACTAATAAGAGTAGAAACAACACTTGCGAGATCACATAGATAGTTTTCCAGTGTCAGGAAGTCTAGGTTCATCATTAGGTATTTGTGTCATAGTTGGGGTTATGGTCTAGTGTGTCTTCTTCTTCTACATCATTCTATATAATTGTAAAGTGGACCATTTTTGCTGGTACGAGACTCCATTATTCTTTTATTCTTCTATAGGTTGGTAGGGTGGTTCTAGGCTGGTGCATGAAGTCACCAACAAGCTCAAGCCTGTGAAAACCTAAGGGTGGTAGGGTGGTGCTAGAGTGAGTTTTAGTTCATTGGGTGTTGGGGCATCCGTTTAGTTGACTACTGAAGAATCTCAGGCGTTGGAGCATCCATCCAGTGGGAGCTGAAGAAGAATGCTTTTCTAGATTCTAGGAAGTTGGAGATTTATTTTCAATTGGAGTTGAATATTAAAGAATCATTAGCAAAGAATTTAGGTGGTTTTTGTCCCATAGGGGGTTTCCACCTTAAAAAATATGTGCATTTGTGTTCCTTTTGTTTATTTCTATCATTATACAAAAACTAATAATAATTGAAGACTAACTAATGCTTTGAAAGATTAATAATAATACAAATTGAAAGGAATACTGATTCATCTCCCCTCTCATTATTTCTGACATTATCTTAATTTCCATGCAAAACTCCACCTCGAAAATCATTCCACGGTTCATATAGAAAACAATAGTAAATGTTGTACGACCATCCCACAGAAATGTGCCCAGAATGCAGCGTAAGAAATGTATGGAAAATGTACAACAATTTTCCTCCTCGAAAATCGTGCCCAATTCTGCCTCGATTTTCATGACTTCAACCTACAACCTTATTTTCTTGAAATTTGTGCCATCACCCTCCTTGAATACATGCCAAACACGACTATAAAATTTTGCTGTAAATACCTTGGTTAGCGTGCCCAAAATGCTCCTTGGGATGTGTGCCAAACTCCTGCTGTTCTTCTCCTCTTCCTCCCTACGCAGAAATTTCTCCTTTGCTCTCTCTTGCTTTCTCTCAAATGCTCATGAAAGAATAATGTGATATTTTATTCTTCTTCTCTCCTTTTACCCTAACATAAGTGACTTTTGAGTGATCCCTAGATGCAATGGCTGAGAAAGCTTTAGATCAAGGGTTGAAAATAAATGTGCATTATTTTCACTTTTTCTATTTAATCACTCAGACACTAAAATAAACACCCACTTAGCCTTTTATTTCCATAGTCACTTTTTCACTTTCTAATTCATCATTGACTTTAATAAATTCACTTTCAAATTAGAACGTAGCTTTATCACTTATAAAGTCACTTTTAGAATAAGAGGTACAATAGAGTGGACACTTTTCCCTAGGTGAAATATCAAATCCATGGGGTACCACTTGTCTTTGGTACCCAAAATTTAACACTCCCTCTTATCGAGGAAAGTGTTCCTCACCACTCCCATCTTGTCTCTGAAGTAGACATGTTTACCCCGTGGTAAGGCTTTGGTGAAGATTTCTGCTCCCTGCTCATTTGTGGAGATGTACTCAAGTTGGATTGATCCCTTTTGGACATAGTCTTGAATGAAGTGATACTTGATCCCAATATGTTTTGACCTGTCATGAAAAATTGGATTCTCCATGAGTTTTATGCAACTATGATTATCGCAGTGAATCAAAGAAGGTCTCAATGCTTGACCAAATAAACCAAACAACATTATGCAAAGCCATATGGCTTCACAGCTAGCCAAACTAGCAGCAATATACTCTACCTCAGCTGAGCTCTATGTAAATGACTGTTGTTTCTGGTCGAACCACGAAAAAACTGCTGAACCCAACCCAAAACAACACCCTGAAGTGCTCTTCCTATATGAAGCACATCCTACCCAATCTGAATCTTTGCATCTTGCCAATCTCACTTCATGACCCTGTCTATAGTCTATACCATAATCCACAGTACCCTACAAGTAACAAAGAATGTGTTTTGCAGCCACCCAGTGCACTCTCCTGGGCTCACACATGAACTGACTCGTAGTGCTAACTAGCAAAACATATATCAGGTCGAGTGTTGACCAAATACATTGATGATCCAATTAGCTGATTGTATAGTGTAGGATCCAATGACTCGGAATCAAAAGCGTGAAGTTTCTTCCAGTTAGTGATCATAGTTGTAGACATGGGTTTGTAGTCCTCCTTGTGAAATCTACTAATAATATCAACTGTGTACTTCCCTTGTCCCAGGAAGATATGTCCCTCCTCCCACCACACCTCCAATCCCAGAAAATAATGCATCAAGCCAATATCTTTCATCTCAAACTCTGAAGCAAGATCTCTCTTGCAACCCTTAATGAGTCTCTCTGCTCCAGTGATGAAAAATTCATCAACATACAACACCAGAATTAGAGGCTCCTCGCCTACCACAATGAAGTATAGGTTCAGATCAGCCTCACTCTTAATGAAACCCAACTGCTGCAAGTATGCATCAATACAAGAGTACCAATCTCTAGGATCTTGCTTCAAGCCATATAGTGCCTTTTCCAATCTTCATACCTGGGTCTCCTGACCATGCACCTCAAATCCTTGCGGCTGCTCAATATAAACTTCCTCCTAAATGAATCCATTGATAAATGCAAAATTCACATCCATTTGGTGGATCTTCCAACCCATCTCTATTGCAATTGATATAATGGAGCGAATAGATGTATATTGAGCTACGGGAGTGAAGATATCCTCATAGTCATCTCTCTTTACCTATGAGAATCCTCTCGCCACAAATATAGCCTTGAAATTCTCTATGTTTCCATCTACAACATGATTTATCTTGTAGAGCCATCTGGAAGTAACAACTAATTTACCTTTTGCATAATAGAATAATACTCCTCCATCATGGAATCTCTCCAGACCTGTTGGCTAGTTGCCTCGTCATAACTAGAAGGTTCAGTATCAATAATGCTTGTTACCAATTCCATGTAACTACAAAACCGCTCAGGTGGTCTACTCTCTCTCTCCTGTCTCTTTGGACCAGCAATTGATGTGGCCTCATGTAGGGTGTCTTGAAGCCACTTGGGTTTAATTTTCCCTGAAACTAATTCTTCCACCAGATTGAAATAATCCTCATCATCATCAGAAGCCTAAACTCCTGAAGGCCTAACAACTAACCCCATTCCTGTAACTGTGTCTATAGAAGCTGATGTACCATGCGAGATTTCCATCAGTGGACTATCCTATGACTAGTTTTGCTGACTACCCTGTAAGCTGCCTGAAGATCCACTCACTTGAATTTGAGAGCCAATTCTCACTGATCGACCTGAAATTGTATTATGTACTTTCCCCGATTCTGGCTTTAAGCACTGGCTCATCGGATCCATATGACCAACCCGCCCATCGTTGAGTGTTTGGTAATCATATAATGTAACTCCCGTGACCTCTTGAAAGGTCTCTCCTCCTTGAACTTTACTTCCCTCCTGGCAACCACTTTCCTCTTTGCAGGAATGTAAATCCGATAGGCTTTCGAGGTCTTACGATAACCCACAAAGATGTCCTTGCATGCAGTAGGTTCTAGCTTGGTCCTACTCTCCTTGGGGACATAAGAATATGTAAGGCACCCAAAGATACGAAAGTTCCCAACATTAGGCTTCTTCCCTGAGAAAGCCTCCTCAGAAGTCACATTACCCAAGGCATGATGTGGACTCCCATTATGTAAGTAAGCAACAGTGTTGCAGGCCTCTTCTCACAAAAAGAAATCTAACCCCTGATCATGAAGCATGGCTTTGGAAACCCCTACAATGGATATGTTCTTTCTCTCTGACACCCCATTCTACTCGAGGTTGTAACAAACTGTGAACTCCCTCTTGATGCCTGCCTCAACACAAAAATCGAAAAACTCGCCAAGAGTATACTCACCTCCATTTTCCAATCTGAGTACCTTGATCTTCCTGCTTGTATTGGTTTCCATGAAAGCTTTGAACTCTCGAAACCGCTTGAATACCTGACCCTTGGTCTTCAAGAAATATATCTAGGTCTTCTTGGAGTGGTAATCAATGAATAAGACATAACACTCAAAGCCACTCAAGGACACATGAGACATTCGACCACTCACATAGGAATGAATCAATTCAATGATCCCTGTCGTCCTGCTGTCACTGCTGGGAAAATGATATTTTGCAAACTTCCACATAACACATCCTCTACATACATCAAGGTGATCAGAACTGAAATCTGGCACACCATTGTTGATCTCCCACAATATCTTCAAGGCCCCATGATACATGTGACCCATCCTGTGATGATAGATCTCACACAACTCTGAACTGCTAGAATTGTTGTCGATCCTTTCCCTGGTACTGCTACTCAATGCCATCAGTGGTTGGAATGAAAACTTGTAAAATTTAGCATGGCACACTCCAATAGCTCTAGATGAATCAACTGGAGTTTCCTTAGAATAAATGAGCACCTGTCCATTCCTGAACAACACTTCATACCCTCTGTCCTCAAGTGCTAAGACAAATATCAAGTTCTTCTTCATTCCAGGCACATATAGAACATTTGAAAATTTCAAGGGAGGTTTGGGTTCCCTATCAAATGTTAACGTTCCAACACCCACTACTGTAACAATGTTGTCATCACCAAGTAATACATCAATATCAGTATCACTCTCTGATAGCTTTGAGAAGTACTCCCTGACTCCTGTCATATGGCGAGAAGCGCCAGTATCGACATACCAAACACTAGAAGATGCTCTGATAGTAGAGGTGAGTGCATACTCCATCTAACCTTGTATGGCAAGTGATACTGCACTGGAGGAATCACAAGCTATGAATCCAAACTCTCAATCAAAGGTCTCTCAGAAGTCGTTTATCTCCGCAGAAGCTGCGATGGTTGTCTCTTTCCCTTTCTTATTTTTCTTCTCTAGACACACAACAACATAGTGTCCCATATTTTGAAAATTCCAACATTTGACTTTGGAATAGTCATTTTCTTTGCTCTGTTGTTTGCCTTTACCTTTTCCTTTGCCTCCACTAGTGGAAGCTCCCTTATTTGATTTTCCTTTCTTACCTCTTGCCAACAATGCCACATTGTCATCCTCATCCCCTTGTTTGGTTGCCCCTAGATGGTTCTTCCTTATCTCATTCTAAATGCAGTCGTCCTTTTCCATCGAAGTTCTGTTCATTCTTTCTACAACTCCATTTTGCTGAGGTGTGTATGGAGTAGTCTTCTGCCGTGCTATACCACACTTCGTACAGAACTCTTAAAATTCCTTCTTGCAGAACTCCCCACCATTAACTGTCCTCAGCACCTTTATCTTCTTCTCTGTCTGGGTTTCCACCAGAGCCCTAAATTATTTAAATCTGTAAAAGAATTTAGATTTCTTCCTCAAGAAATATATCCATGTATTCCTTGAGAAGTCATATATAAATGAAACATAGTACAAAGAATTACCCAGTGATGGAATCAACATAGGTCCAAACACATCATTGTGCACAAGCTCTAATATCTTGTTTTCCCTCTTAGCACCAGAAGGAAAACTCACTTGATTTTTCTTCCCATATACACAATGTTCATAGAAATCGAAATCTAGAGAGCTATTAGACATCCTTCTACCATAACATTTCCATGCAGTATTCGAAGGCCCTTATCTCCAATATGTCCAAGCCTTTGATGCCATAGCATGGTATTTTCTCTAGAGACCGTTAGGCTTTCCGCTCCACTTTCGGGAACCACAGAAATATTGCACCCAGCAATAAAAATGCTACCCTGAAGCTTGTATAGAGTTCCAATTCGAATTCCCCGCATTAATACCAGTGCTCCTTGAACCATCTTACAAGTATCTTTCTCGAACACCATTTTTACACCTGCATCATCCATCTTTCTTACAGAAATTAGATTTCTAGTCAATGCATGAATGTGAAGAACACCAAGAAGTGTTCTAATCCTTCCACCTTGCAGCTTTAGCTTGAATTTTCCACATCCGACGATTTTGGCCTTCCTATCATCACCTAAGAAGACATCACTGCCATCATATTTCTCATACTCATAGAACCACTCCCTATGGGGAGTGAAGTGAAAGGATGCACCCGAGTCAATCAACCATGACTCATGATCTACATGTGTATTTGAAGAAGAAGCCAAATACACATTCCCCACCTTCATCCGAGGTGGTTTTTGCCTCTATAGAAGGAGTATCATTAGATCCCTTTACTTTCTCATGAGCTTTAGATCTGTAGTCCTTTTTGTAGTGCCCTTCCTTTCCACATTTCCAGCACACCTTTATAAACTTTCCAGGAGATTTAGATCTCCATCTGGATTTAGATCTCCCACTTGAAACCTTATTCTTGTTTCTGTTGTGGGACCTTTCTCATACAGATAAGGCATCTCCATTCCGACCCTCCATATTTCTCCATCTCATTTCCTCCAACAGCAAGGCTGAGCCAATATCATCAAAATTCAAGGTAGTTGTATTGCTACCTATTGCAATAAACAGAATGTCCCACGAGTCTGGTAGAGAACATAAAAAACTGATGCACTTATCTTCATTTGAGATTTTAATATCAACAGATGACAACTGACCTACGACAGTATTGAATGCATTCAGATGTTCTATCACCGAGTCTCCATCCTTCATCCTCAGGTTATACAATGTTTTCTGGAGGAATAATTTATTCACCAGAGATTTAGATTGGTACAAATTCCCTAGCTTGTCCCAGAAGGTCTTCACTGTAGCTTCACCAGATACATTCAACCATACTGAATCTGAGACACACAACTGTATTGTGCTCTTTGCCTTCCGATCCAGTTTCTTCTAGTCTTCATCTAACATTGCCGTTGGTTTAGTACCCAAATCTACCACGATCCACTGATATTTTTCCACCAGCAGATCTTCCATCTTGAGCTTCCACAACTCAAAACTATGACCATTAAATTTATTGATCTCTATCTTCTCGCCACTTGCCATCTTCTTTCACCGGAAGAATCGATCCTATAGATCTCCCACTGGATAGGGTCTACCTCGGGCCCGAGCAGAAAACCCCTCAATAGCAAAGGCATCCCCTTGAAGCTGAAACTGCTTTGATACCAAATGTAGTTTTTAACCCTATACAGAAATTATCTGCAAACGAATCTTAAAAACATATAATAAACAGTAGCGAGAGCATAAAACATAAAACAGATAAACACAAAGATTTTCCCCTGGATCTGAAATGGGGACGACCATCATGATTTTTCATTATATTCCTTTTAGTGTTACAACACATATATATACATGCCAAAGCATACATAAGCCCCAATCCATTAACCCTGGATTAGAACATAATCGTAGTTCCCTTGACCGAATCTACAAAATACCAGGGGCTAAAAACCATCGTACCCCAAAACCATGTGCAAACCCATGCAAAAAACCATGGGAGGATCCTCCCACCGAAAAAAATAAGGACCAAAAAATTTTCTGGGGCACTACCCCAGACCCCAACAAGGGGGGCTACCCCCCCCTTGTGACCCCACCCCCACCCCCCCCCGACGTTGTGCCTAGCACAACGTATAGGGGGAAATATCACCCCCCTTGTGACCTCCCCGTGCATGATTAGTCATGGAAAGAATATGACACAAACCCAATAATAAGTCCATGTATGTTTATTATATTTATTTTTATTCAACTTACTTGGGTGTCAAATGTATGAGCAACACCATATCAACATGCCTTAGGTCAACATACCCAAGGTTTACATAACAAGTTAATGATTCAATATATTGATACTTGATATAAATAAAAACTATATATGTGTAACATACTAAGAAAATAAATAATCATGCAAATTCTAGATCCTAGAAACAATAACCATCAAAATATAAAGAGATGAGGGAGTAGCCCCTCAAGCTCTCTAAGATGAAGAAAATTCCTCATGAATTGTTTCAAATGATTGTTGGAATCTTAAAGATGTTGAAGGCCTTGAGAAAGGAATTGTTTAAATATATGTGAATGTGATCCTATGGAAATGAGTGTAAATTTTCAATGTGTTGTACAAACTTTGTTTATCATTGATGATTATGTTTTTCAATTTTTTTTAATCGTGTGCGTGAACATTATTTGTGTTGTAGTCATGTGTTACTATTGCGGTATTTCTATTATTTACTTCTTCATTTGGTCTTCATTAAATTTTTGCGTGTGAGGAAAATGATCTCACGAGGAATGGAAATATTCCTATATCATCATGGTCATCATTACCATGCTTATCGTGAGCAATAGGTTCAAGTTTATTTAGTAAAACAACAGAGTGCAATCTCTCTTTTCATGAGATTTCATGATGCTTATCAGAAGAATTATCAATACCATATAAATGAGGTAACCTTCTATAAGAGATCCAACATGTATTATCTATATCAAGAGTCAAGGGTATCATTTACTTGAGTCAGAATCATGATAAAAAGCAAGACATGTTAGCCAAACATCAAGAATTTATGCCACTATATCCAAGATTAGTAATAAGTAGCCTCATAGAATCAAGAAGATCATCTTGATCAAAATATTTAATACCAGGTGCGCCAGAAATCTGAGTCACTTTCATATGCATGCATGATCCATTTGCAAAGGAGACATTATGAACATACCATAGGGCTGACCTAGCCATCAATGTTACAACTAAAATGCAATATACCATGTATACCTTGCCATATTACCTGTGTACCTTAACATAATAAAATTCTAACCTTTTTCATCAGGTGCCTCTTTTCCTCTTCCATATATAGCCATATTTCCTACATCTCAAATGATCCTCAAGAGGGAGCCACTTATCACATCTCATCAATAATGTTAGAACATCCATGTACTCACAATATACATGCAAAAAGTATAAGAAATGATCAAAAAAATAATCATAATAGTCATATCCATAATTCTAAACAAATGTAAAGAGACAAATAAACATCAAGAATCTAGGAGTAATTATCATCAATGAGAGGTTATCCTCTCCCTCTTGAACCAACCTTAAAGAGCCATCCATAGACCACATAATAGTGCTTCATTCAACAACTAGATCATTTAGAGACCATCCCAATCAGGGCTTCATCAAATCAATCCCAAGTGCTTGAGCATATTCATATGGACCATGCTAGGGTTTCATACCTCAAATCTCAAGTCTTTACCAAAAACTAGGATTTCTCTGAAACCTTCATCATCAAATCGTTATGCACTAACTGCTTATGGTTTTCTTCATACCCTAGAATTATTTTTTGGTCTCTACCATCCTCTTCTAGCTTCTATAAAATGTGTCTCCATGGGGGTGATCTCCATGCCTTTTATTTAGCCCAACTATGATACCATGTTAATTTTTCATAGGGATACATTGATATTTTCTTTAATAGTTCCATTCCTTCATTTACACATTAAGTTCACCCCATATAAGTATATCATTATTCATATTTACAATATTAACTATCAACATATGCAACTATGTAAAAATAACAATAACATCATAATAATCATCATCATCTATGCAGCGAATCATAAAGGAACAAAGGAAGAAAATCATGCACACATATAGACACTAGTAATGGTCCAGTACCAATAAAAAACCCACTATGGGGAAAACCCTTTCAAATTATTCTTCTTAGATCATCATCAAATGATTTAGAAAACAAGAGTACATTGATCCATTGATCCATATCTTCATGATGCAATAAAACAACTAGCACATGCATAATATAACCATAAACACACTTTTGTTGAAGGAACCTCATTCTGAGATCTGTAATGCACAACAACTACCTGAAGCATACTGATGAATATAATTTTCACTTGGTGAAAAATTTGAAAAAATCAGGATACATATTTAAGGACCCAATATACAGTGTAAATATACTGAACATATCTACAAATCTGTAGATCTAAAACATATATATAATAGATCACAAAAGACAACTAAAATAAACTTCCAAATACTAGATATGAATTGAGGATGCTATCAAAGTATAATTACAAACATTTGTGACTGAGCGAGTGAAGTTTGGAAGAAATCACAAGCAACTGAGGAAGACCTAACTTAGATCTAGTCAGAACAACCCTTAGCCACAACCTTAAGAAGTTGTACCCATGGCTAAAGCTCCCTTGATCTCACTGGCATGAAAAATTATCCCCGTGGATCTGCTCCACATCAACCCAATCTACGCTTAGGACCTTGGCTGCGACCTTGACAAGCTCTACCCGTGGCTATGCCACATTGGCCGCTATCTTGCCACACTATGCCTATGGATCTGGCCTGGTTTCAATAGTTTTGTGCCTGTGGCTATGGCCTAGAAGCACAGATACGAGAAAACCTCTTGCTTGTGATTCCATACCTTGCACGAGCTTCTTCTATCGAACTCATGTGAGAAAAAACCTGAATAAACAAACCAAGACAACGAGTGCAAGAAGAAAATATCATGAGTGAATATGTGAGAATGAGCTTGAGGTCGATTCTATTTATAGCTTTCATGAGGGTCTACTTTGGGGTGGAGGCCAACTTAACTAATTCCACTTTCTTAGGCCAACCCATTCCATTACACTTTAACAAATAAAATAATTCATAATTTAACTTCCGCTTGACCGATTGGGGTGATCTATAGGTTGATTTTGGTCCTTTTGAAAAGAGGAATCTAATGCAATTATGATCTTGGCCATCAGAGTTTTCCAAAGTGTAATTTTACCGTAGTTGCATAATTTTAACATCCCAAAGAAGTAGGCTTCCTTGTTGATCCCAACATGAGGGCAATACTTACCTTGTTTTATTGTCGAAGTTGGTTTTAAACTTCAGAACAAATTTCTTTATCTCTCCAAGTTTTGTCATAGTAGTCTTCCTGTACAAATTTTTAGGCACCAATTATGTTCTTTCTTCGTATTGCATTTTTCTTAATTCTTGTGAGGTCTTGGAATTAAGGAACTCAATTATTTTCTTTACAAACCATGCTCATTGCATGATCTCTTACTCGTTAGCAATAATGATGCTCTCTAAATTTTTGATGATGGTTTTATACTATACTACAACTAATATAAATTCAAAAATATTTTTCATTGAATTCATTATATCTTTCCAAGTAATTTCTCTTGCTTGAATCAGAGACATTACTTTTCACATTTTCCTTTAGCTCCTTAATCTCATTGCAAGTAGTTTGGTAATCATTGTGATATTTTTATGTAGTTTCTTTAGCCATGGTCAGTTATTTTTCCTTTTCTTTCAACATTTTTTTTGTATCATCCTAGTTTCTCTGCATTTTTTTTTATCTCATCCTCAGAAATCTTCATTTTTTTCAACACTCTAATCAATTTATCAGCTAGGTCATCAGAATCAGGTTGCACTAAAATATTACATAGATGTGTATCAATTTTTCATTGTAAATTGGAATTCATTTCTTTCAGGGTAGCTACTTCATTATTTATTTGCAAAAGCTCATTTGTTAATATTTCCTTCTCTTTTTCCACTTGATCTACTTCTGGAGCCATCACATTTCAATAGAAGAGGGCTTCAAATTATTTATTAACACTTGGATTTCAGTTTCTTCTCTCTGTAAGATTTTCTGAACATCAGTTCTAGCCTTAGGATTTACACCGATTTTGATAATAAGTTTCTTTAAGTCTTCATTTCGAGTGAGTAAATCCCTTGAATTCGCTTACTCCAACTTCAATTGATTGAAAACCTTTCCCAATAAATCTTCAACCTTACTGGTAGCCATATATGTTTTTCTTAAATAATTAGAATTCAAATCTCCAGTTTACCTATGCAAATTGATTTTGTGAGGAAATGGGATTTCTCTTGCATCTACAGTTAAATTTACTGTCTTGAAACCTAAAAGAGATAAAACTGTTAGAGAATAAGGATGTGAAAAAGACAATATTAATTCGATATCCATAGCAGGTAACAATATGGTATGATAATCTGAAATTGATTTAGTTTCCAACTAGGATGTAACACTTTCTATTATCGTCTTATTTCTCTCTTCAATATGACCATATAATTTCATTAGGACAGGAAAATAAGTCTTAGAAGAATATTCATGCAGAGGGGAAGAAGGTGTACAAGTCACTTCTCCTAACTATATTTGAAAACTGGATATAATAGAGGAACTTCCAGCTAATAGGTCAGATTCCTATACATACAAGTTGGGCTTCTCTGAACTCTAAATTGTGTATCCTTCCATATCAATCACCTCTTCACTGCCCCTCTTTAAACCTTTCTCTATGGCATGGTGAGTTTCAATATCCGTTCCTTCTGATGCTGGTGTCTTACCTCCATTAGGTAATTTATCCATGTATTTTCTGGGGTTCATGTACATATGATGGCATATTAATTTTCTACTCTTCTATCGTAAATGATATGATGTGGGTCTTATGCCCTATCACAAAGTAATTTTTCACCATGCTCACTTCACGTCCCTGATCCTAAAGTGCCCCATGGCAGAACTTGTGCAATGTTTCTACCATGAAGAAATATGTAAAGACATCCTCTGAAGACTCAAAGAAAACTTCCTTGGAAGGTTACTGAGGGAACTTGGTAAAAACCCTAGTTTTCAGGGTCAACACGTTTCCTAGTATCATTCTTACGTTGATGTGTGAATGAAAATTCTGGCTTAGCGCTGCCAGCACCCTTATTTCTTGGAAAACTGCACTGATCCCTTTCTGCCAGTGTTTCCTCAAATGGAGGAGAAGCTTCAACCTTTAGAAGTTCCAAGGCAACGATTTGGTTGTTAAATGATGGTGATAGAGTTGAGCTCTTTGATTTTAGATATTTGATCTCATCCATGGGGGTTTATCCCTTATAAAGTTGATCCATATTTATGCAGGAACAGAATCATACATAAAAATAAACATAGATGTAGTGTAAATAATATTTCATTTCATTAATATCAAATAACAGAAATATGCTTATAAACATAATGGAAATAAACTAGCTAGGGCACTAGTAGCGTATCTCTGAGAAGATATGTGGTGGCTAAAGGTCTCTGAACTATGTTACGATACGGCTTGAAGGCCTATTTATTGTTTAGAAACAATGAAAAACTTTAAACATCCAAAAACATAACCCTAGGAGATGAAGCGCCAAAACTGTGGGCCTCGTTTGGGTAAATTGGTACATTAATCTTCCCGGGGACATAACTTTGCATACGATCTCTGTTTAACATGCTGAATACCTCGTTAGAAATATCTACCCAAGGACTACCACATTTTCATTAGGAACATGGTCTGTAAACCATGTTGCTCCCAAGTTTACAAAAAAGGTTGTTTAGGGCCTCAAAACGGCTCTGGAAGTTCACGATCCAAAAAAATACTAAAATAACTAATGGTGGGGGTTCAAATGGAATAGGTGGGTAGCCATCAATGTCCACCTAGATCATTAGGGCTTCAAAACAGCTCCAAAAGTTCAAGAACCGAAAATCTGCTAAAAACAGTAAGTTGTGATGAAATTGAAAAACTGAAAGAACCAATGGTGGGGTCCAAATGGAATAGGTGGGTGGCTACAAATATCCACTTGGATAATTCCCCCCCTCTTAGGAAGCAATGGTCCCCATTGCGTTGATATCCTCCATGAGATGAGGAAAATTATACTCAACTGGGTATTGGATTTGTCGAAAATGTCATGGATCTGCGGGCAGACATGCTAGATGCATTCCATAAAATTGGTTTCTTTATAATCCTCAAATAGTACGTGTGTGGATTATGCCTGTGTGGTTGCATGAGGTATGGAAATATCAGACTGTGGTACACTTGGGGTCAGATCAATGGAATGCTTGACCTGGCAGTGTAGAGGACCTCTGTGGGTGAGGAGAAAATGTCCTCGTATTCCTCCATGCCTTTGTCCATCTGCTTTTTTCGTGCAGGGGAGACCTGTTTCGAGGATGTAGCCATAATATTCTTCTTTCCTTGTGGGTGAATGGTAATGCAAATAAATTTCCTGTTTTGGGAAACAATCTTATTGTGTTGTTTTGTAGTAGTCAAAGAGATGGTAGGAGGCTGTACTAAATCTGGTATCCTGTACAAGTTATTTCCCAAAGTACTAATAACAACACGAGGCCTAGAATCATACACAACATGTTGCCTCCACAATATTTTCTAAACATTGGTTCTATCCTAAGGATTTACACCAATTTTTACAATAAGTTTCTTTAGGTCTTCATTCTGAGTGAGTAAATCCTTGGAATTGGCTTCCTCCAACTTTAACCGATTAAAAACATTTCCAAATAAATCTTAAGCCTTACTCAAAGCCAGATATGTTTTGCTTCAATCATCATAAATCAACTCTCGAGTTTTCCTGTGCAAATTAATTTTGTGAGGCAAAGGGATTTTTCTTGCATTTACAATTAAATTTACTGTCTTGAAACCTACAAAAGATCAAACCGTGAGAGCAGAAGGATGAGAAAAAGACAATCTTAATTGATTTTTTTTTAGATCAATAATAGATACAAATTTTGTATGATAATATGAAATTGATTGAGTTTCCAACTGGGATGTGACACTTTCTCTTATCCTCTTATTTCTATCTTCAATTTGACCATATAACTGCTTCAGGATAGGCACAGAACTATGAGAATAATCTTTAGGCATCGGGGAAGAAGGTGTATAAGTCACTTCTCCTAAATGTAGTTGAAAACTAGTTATGAAAGAGGAACTTTTAGCTAATAGTTCAGATTCCTTTTCAGACAATTTGGGCTTCTTTTAACTCTATATTGTGTCTCCTTCCATATCAATCACCTTTGTATTGCCCCTCTTTAAACATTTATCTATGGCAGGTGAGCTTTAATCTCTGTTCCTTTTGATGCTCCCAGCTTACCTCCATTAGCTAATTTACCAATGTCTTGTCTAGGTTCATGTACATATGGGGCATATGAATTTTCTACTCTTCTATTGGTAATGATATGATGTGGGTCATATGCCCATTTCTCACTTGTTTGCAATTGCATGCTCTTGAGGATGTTTTCAACCTCTTCCATGACTTGTATGTTGTTTACAATGAAAGGCCCAACTATTTTGGGCTACTTTAACAAATTCCCTTTCTTAGCTGGTACAAAATGAATTTGATCAACATTCAAGCCATGTCTGTAAATTCTTAAGCAAATAATCTCATGGGCAGAAATGTAGGCAACCTATAAGGGGACACCTCAGCACCATACAATCTAATCTTAGAGTAATATTTAAATTGAAACCAGTCTCCTGCCTTGAGATCTTTACTCAGGTGGAGAAAAGACTGAGATTTTGTAAAAATACAAGATGATGAGAGTTGTTTATGATTGAATAAGGAATAGACAAAAAAGAAGAGGTATAGTATGTGAATCCTTCATACTTGGACTGAATTCTTAAAATATCTCTCCAATCTACTACTCATTTATTTCTCTTATGCACATCCATAATATTCAGGCCCAAATTGATGAACCCTCAACATGAACATAAAGGAATAAATTGGTTATCAATGAAGGGAATCTGAAACATCTAGTGAGGTTTAAATCTAACAACTAAGAATTGACCAATTTCTCGCAAAAGGTTGGTATATCTAAAACAATCTCAGGTTGCAACATCATAGTAAACATTCCCAAAATGACTCGTTCTATAATAGTGGTATCTCTCTTTACCCAAAACACTCGCAATTATCTCTAAAATTGGTCTTGCATCTTCAACACCAACCAATGGATAAATTCGGCAAAAACATATGTTCGTGGAATTATAACATCAAACAATTGAGACCTTATGACAAAAAAATACACGGGGTACTCATTTTGAATAACTAAAATATGTTGGTGGAATTCCATGAGCTTCAAGGAGAAAATTAAGTCAAAATAATCGCTCTTAGTGTCCATGAGGCATGACGACCTTTTTAGACATCTCAAAGCTTTTAAAATGGTCGAATTAGATTGTATAAATACCTACAACCTTGGCTACGTTGGCAGTTTGTAATTCGCATAGGATAATGACTGAGATGACGCTATGGGCACTGGAACAACAACTAGAAATGTAAAAAATGCTGGTGAAAATGAGATTTAGAGTAGAAAACGGGAAAACCGAGGCAACATGAATTTACTGGTGATTTGACATATATGATATAGATGATGGGATGTGGTGACGTGGAGGTGCAAGGGATGACATGGAATGCCGATGAGGTGACGTGGAGCACTATGACTAGACCACACTCGCCTGTCGTTGCGATACGGGAGCACCAGGACTATAGTGTAACCCCGCCCATACTACCCCCATAGTTGATATGCATCGTAGATATGAAGTCAGACTTCCCAACTTTAACTAGATTATGGAGGCACCGTAGTAGATAAACATCGTTTAATTTGTGCTATCGAGTTTGCGTTATCAGGTGGACCTGACATCCTTGAATTACTCTTCTCGACAAGTCGCCCGCCATTTAACTTCATTTTCGACCTTTTCTCCACTCAGGCCCACATTGATTTAATGTTAAACTTCACTTTATATTAATTAAAGATTAATCCACCATCAGGGAAAATTTTAAGAACCCCCCTAAATTTATATATATAATAAATAGGCGAATCCCCATGATACATAGGAAAAATGGAAGGCGATTTTATTAATAATATAATATGTATATATAATTTTTTGGCGAATCTCTCACGAGCCTCTCTAAAATCTAAAACCCCTTAAATTTCGCCCCTAAAATTTTCCCTGTCCACCATTAGTGTTTTTCAAAATCCTAAAGCTAACATATGCATTTTCATTTTTCTTTTCTTTTCTCTTTTTGAAATATATATATATATATATATATATATATATATATATATATATATATATATATATAACCCATGTTACCGAATAACATTTATTAAATTCATTTTTTTTCAAAATTTTTATATTGTAATTTTGATTCTATTAAGAAATATTACTAAGAATTTTTATCTAAAAGAAAATCATAATATACATATCACATCAAATGTCTAAGATATAAATAGTAGTTAACTTGAGATCTACCAAGTCCGAAAGTGATGAAATCTCTTAAATCAGAGTTAAGATGGATCTAGGTTGCTACTATTCCACTTAGTAGAATTGATATTTCATAAATGCCACAAGCGCCAAATCATGAACCATATCACTTGAACTGAGTTCCTTTGAGTAATATTCACTCTTATTTCACCATGAATACTATTAACTTTTCAATAAGTTGTATTGTAATAATATAGATCAATACCATGTCTTATCAATAAAACATACACAAAAACCATAAGTCATTTCAGAATAAAAATAATTTTAGAAATATTTTATTTTAATTTATTTTCATAATATTTTTAAAATTAACTTAATTAGCTTACAATAAAGCAAGATTCTAAGCCATACATATTATAATTAATTTGTAAATGCTTTTTGTTACACTATTATTGAATAATACCATTTACATGTGGAGTAAATATTTGTAAACAATTAGATATGAAAAAAAAATAATGGATAATGTGGGTATGTTTGACAACACTTGTCAGTTCTCAAAAGGAATTCCTCACGGCAAAAGGAATATAAATAACACAATCTTAATCAACATTCGTCACACCAAAAACTTAGATGCCCAGCGGGCGGAGTTTTATCTTTGTATTTTCTTGAGTGCAGGAAATTGTACGCCAGTATTTGAATTTGGTCATTTCGAAATAATGGAAGAGGAACAGGAAAGGATCAGAGATGTCATTGTCAACGTGCAGCGGCACGGAAGTACAGATTGTAACAGAGAATTACTTGCCAATATTCTGATCGGTTGCGAGGGAGGCAGTATTGTAGGAAACATAAATCAGAACTCAACAACAACCCAGGTGTCAAGCTTGATTGTTAATCATGGGCTACATGGATCTTCATCTTATGAGTCGGTTGGCCTCGGCTTTTGGGTATTACAGAATCTAACAGAAAATGTTACATTACGCGATTTAGATGAGCAATGGCGAATAGAGAATTTAAGGCGCCGGAGAATTAGTCTAAGCGATGAAAATTTGAATGACGACTATCTCACCACAAATAGATTGGCTGAAGATATCATTGTAATTCGATACATACTCGACTTTCGCCAGCCCGACAATGGAGTACAGTACTCCACCCAAATTATATGGAATTCCCGATTCAGTTACGGTGAGATCCTGAACCATCTACTGGAGGGTACATATATCTTCAATTTCAAACTTGAAATTATCACTATAGCGTTGAGTAGTCCTGCACAAGTAGTGGATGGGTTGTCCGACGTTATAATTCCCCCAGAAGACATTGCAAGAGGTGATGAAATGATGTGCGCAATTTGTTACGAGATGTTTAATAATGGGGAGATTGCAAAACAATTGAAATGCAACCATCTTTATCATTCACACTGCCTTCTCTCATGGTTTAGTAAAAAATTCTCCTGTCCCACATGCAGACATGACCCGCTTTCTCGACAAAGGATGATAAGCTGAATCTAGGGTTTCTCGATTTATTCCTTTTATTTATTTCGTAGAATTTGCATCTATTCATTTTACTTAATTGATGCATTCTGTTTTATAAAATTAGATATAAATATTTATTAGATTTGAAAGGATTTACTCGATTTTCCACGAGGAAATATGGGCTAACTACACAACTATATTGAAATGTCATTTAATACCTATATATTGATGAAATAAGTAAGTTTCAAAGATGTAAGATTACTTGGAAATTGAAGTTATATTTAAATTAGTTGAAAAACTTTAAAAATGAAATATTTTGACTCTTCACATTGTTTTAAATTATTTTTGATAAAGGGTTGGTATGATCCATTGATGAGGAGTTATTTATAAGAACTAGATGTAGAAGTGGTCCAATAATGTAATATAAATAGAGGCAATAAAATCTTAGTGTCAAGTTAATTAAACTAGTCAAACTATTGTTATTAAGTTGATCTTGTACTAATTTCATGCAGGTATATTAAATACCTACATGAAAATTTGGTATTTCCATGATCCAATAAAATATTCATTTTAGATTACTAACCATTATTTCTTTGTTAACTATTATGATAGAATATATCTAATAAATAATGACTTTGCTAGGAAGTTGAGCAGGTTAAGTAACCAATTATCCTCACTTCCTATGCACAAAAAGTGTGGGTAATTTTTCAGATTTCATCCAAAGCATCCTATAGAAAACTCTTAAAGTACAAAGAAACTGAAGGTCTATATTTTTTTGTAAGATAAACACGTTAGTTGGAGAAATGTAACTTTTCTTCCCCAAATCAACAAAACAATAATTCCTTTATCTCTACTATGAAACTCAAGTTGTTATGAAAATTGATAGCTAGTAGCATAATTACCTTGTAACAACATTGAAAAATGACATTGACGACATGGAGTACGTTATGACATGGAAACGCCAAGAAACTTTTTTCTACCGATTTCCTTGTGTCTTCTTGAGATACAGAACATGCACTTCTTTTGCCTCTCCATGTGACTTAGATAAGGAATATTCAAAGTGATTGATCTTGAGATGCTGCCATAATCTAGTGCCCCTTCTTTCTTGATTGATCAACTTGTTTTTGTAGCTTCAAAGGTGTATTTTAGTAGGGTCTCCTTCTCCATCTCCTTCATCATCATCTTGTCATAGCATGATAGAACACTTGAAATTCAAATCTACTTATGAAGGGACTATATCAATCTAATAAACTTGTAGTATAAAATGCTTTATGATAACCACTAACTAAGCTAGAACTCGATGACATGCTCAAGGATTATACATTTGTGAACCTTAGGATGTTAAGGGTGAGGACCTAGCCTTGATACTTGGCAGTTTTAGGCAGACCAGGTCTAGTCATCTGCCCAGTTGAGTGGCTCAAGAGATTAGGTTGAGGGTTTAAGGCTTGATGTTTCCCACTACATTATTTTAGAGGGATAGAGGGCTATGGATTTCACAGTTACAAAGTTTAAGAGGTCAAGGCTGAGGCTTGATGCTTGGTACTGTGTAGTGTGTAGAAGAGACTAACTGAAGGTATGGAATGAGCAGTTCTAGAGCTCATGGGTTAGGTGTGAGCACTGAGACTGCAAAGTGCATAGTTCTGAAATGAAAGGAGTACACAAAATACGATACAAAGAGACAAGGTTTAAGCTTGAGGACATGTTGTTTAGGAAGGCTCAGTGATGTTAAGTTGCTTGGTCATAAATTTTTCCATATTTGGCTAAGTGCACATCAATGAAACGAGAGTGAAAAATGATGAAACATGAGTATGATCATACACTTAGAATAATTTATGATGTAACATTCATTAGTGAGAACACATGAAACAAGTACTTCCCTCAATGCGATGATATTGGGATGAATTACCCCAAGTGTGATAATAAATATACACTACGACGACAGTGGAAGCACTTGTGTGATAGTTTTTGAAACTTTGGGAACGAGTGTTGTGCATGTGTATGTGGTAATAGTGACTCATTAACACCAAGTTTACCCCTTGAAAAAAAACAAAACCACTTATATGTGATGTATGATGGCTGCCTATGCTAAAAGATGATACTTTGATTTTCTTATAAACGGGACAAAAATATTTAGTGAAAACGCATGTGAAAACTCTTCATACTTGCAACAACATCATAAAAAAACAAATTATGCTTTGAAATTTAGATGTAGGCTAAAATTTTGGAGAGTGTTATAGAAGCGACAAGAGGAGATAAAAACCATGTCATTTAAATCACATTTGTGGTGCATGATTGGTGATACCCAACAACCTAAGGTGACTTAAAATCAAGTCAGCATGATAGTAGTGCATCCATAAAAATTAAATGGTCGATAAATGGTCATACACATCAATGCATAATAATAATCAAACACTTCATAAAAATATCATAAGAATTAGCTACATTAAAAATTTATCTAAAATAATAAAATAATTATCAATGATAAAAATAATTAATATACAAGTTAAACATATAATTAAAAAAAAATTGATTATTAACTATGTAGATTCATCTCCACTTATCATAGAGGTTCTTAATATATAAATAGGATTTGTTACAAATACATGAGCCAAGACCATGGCTTATCGTAACCACATGTTCAAAAATCCATAACTTATTTCATATGGCACTTGTTCATATGATTTTTTTTTTTTATTAATTAATTTTATTAACTGATAAAAAATACATAACTATTTTGGAAATAAATCTCAATCTTTGATTTGTGTACACTAATAATAATATTGTAAAATATTCTATGTAGATTAAATCCCTACCATGAAAATAATAATGGTTGATAATTAAATTAAAATTCTGCAAGCCATAATAAAAAATAGGCATGCCTATTTAGGTAAGAAAATGAGTGAGTGAAAGTGAATAACTTTAACAAGTATTAGAACAAGGGATGAACTTATTCTCATAAGCCGTTTTATCAATAAGGCCTTTAATTTCTTCAATTTTCCAGTATTTTCTTTCATTTTCCTCTGCACATACAATGTGTGACCTTCCACCTTAATTTTCTCATATTTTCCATTATTTTCATAAATGAAATGCCAAATAATGCCTATTTTCCTTTTCAATGCCTTTTCCACTTCCTTTTCCAATTTCCCCTTAGCCATAATAAACCAAATGAACACCCACTAGGATGTTTTTCCCACCATTCGGCTTGGAATACAGGCCCATGAGGTTGGTCTGATATTTTTCTTTACATTGAAATCAACTAGGGTTGATACACAACCCTCCCCCTTGGGGAAACATTGTCCTCGTTGTTCAGTTACACCTATAAACCAAAAAACCACTGAAAACAAAACATACTTCACATGGATCTTTCTAACACAACTTGTTACAGTATTCACAATGACCACTGCTAAAAACATGACATTCATATCGTTTACTTGAGCTTTATAACACAAATCATTATAGTATTCACAATAAAAACCACATATACTTATGCACATTTGCTTCAACCAACAAATTCCAATACTATCTATGGAGCTTTATAATACAGCTTCATACAATTTTTGCAATAATATACACATATACACATATGCACAGTTGCTCTAACCAAAAAAAAAGATGTGATGCCTATATGAAGAACAAGGGAATCTAGAGGGTCACACCTCCACCCTCAACAGTAGTACCAAGATTCAATTCCTTTCCAGGAAGCCCATAATCCAATTCCATAGCTAAAATCTACATCCAATGTCCAACGCTACAATTTTGCACTACTTTCCTCTCAGTGAATAGTTACCAGCTCATTCTTCTAGGGCACTCTCCCAATGCGCATTTGATTCTGTATGAAAATGCTAATGACAAAAACAAATCCATTCCCTACCTTCCCTTCTCTGCTACATGTTCCCTCGATAAATCCAGTCACCCCCTTTCCTATAGTCACACACCTTCCAAGTTCCATGGGAATCCCCTTCTCTGCTACACAGTCCCTTGGGTGATCCCTCCCTTAGAAAGGTTTCCTCACATCAGAAGGTACAAAACCAAGGCATATCCCTACCTAAAAATCATCATACCAGTCATAGCATGCTCATGGAAAATCAATGGATACTGTTGGGTACTAGTGTCCCACAATGGCCCTACTATTGAAATGATTTACTAGTATATTACTAAATGTTTCAATTCATTTTACACTACTTCTAATTCTTACATTCAGTTCCAACCACCCCAAACCAATAATTTAAACCATTATTTCCTATACCAAGGCACATAACTGACATTATGCTCAAAACATATTGAAATAAATTGAAATCATACCACATCGGTGGCTCATCAATAATGTACATCTACGATTATGTTCACTTCCTGTTATAGCAAGTCAAACTAGATATTTGATCAAATCATGATGTATAGACATATCACATCCAGTTAGCTTAGAATGCAACCATCATAAATAAAAATCATAAATAACATTTAACCATCATAAATCAGAATCATAGATCACATGTAATCATCATAATACATAATCATAGAACACATGCATAATTAAACTGAAATAAAATACTCATACTTATCCTTTAATCGATCCTTAGCTTCTACCTTTATCCATTTTCCTTTTTGCATGCACACGAGATCAATTTCTACACCTAAAAAACACCAAATGCGTTCTCTTGAACCATGTACACATACATATAATGTGCATCATACACATACAACCACACACGACATGAAACACCATACAATGCATGCACGTACATGTGACATACAACACCTACACCTACACCATCGTACAACACAACACATACACATGCATCTGGTGTATGACACAACATATACACGTACATCTAGTGTACAACAAAACACAATACATACAACTAAACTTGATGTACAACACAATACATATACATACACATAGTACAACACAACAAATACACATGTCATGATACCATGAATACAAAATGCACATACATAGTGTCAAACATACATAAAAAAACATGTAAAACATGCAGACAATACCACATGTGCACAACAAATAATGTATGACATGCACACAATACCACATGTACAACATGCACACATTACCATTTATACACAAAACAACTATACAATATGCATACAATACCACATGTGCACAACATAGCATGTATGACATGCAAACAATACCACATGTATGACATGAAAACAGTACCACATGTACAACATGCACAAAATACCACATGTACACAACACCACCTCCACAACATGTACACATCACTACTTGCGTAACGTGTACACAACATCACTTGCACAATGTGTACAGAACACCACCTGCATGGAAAACCCCATGTAGAACATATACACAACATTACATTCATACAACATCACATGCACAATCATACACACAAAAACACATGTACATATCATCATATGTACAACATTCACACCATGCCAAATCTACAGAACACAGCATATGCAACATGCACACAACACCATGTGTACCCAGCACTGCATAAACAACATGTACACAACAACCTATATACACAATAACACATGCACATAAAATAATAGGTGCAACATGTACAACATATATACAATAGTAGTATTCCACATCCATATGCCACAAACTGACTCTACCAACCAACCTTGCTTCTAGTGTCTTTCCACTATCCATGTGTGTCCCAACATGTCACAGAGAACACTATTTTCATTCTACTGATGTATCCCTCATAATTACCTGTCCATTACATAAAAAAATCACATAATATCAATTCATATCCACATCATACTAACCTCAAAGATTTTTCAAGGCTACTCTTCCCACTTTATTACTCATAAAACAAGAACCTCTTCATGCCATTCACCTGTATAAGCAATCATTCCTCCACCATAATAATTCCTGATGACTTTGTCAGACAACAACACACACACACACACACACACACACACATATATATATAATCATAATCAAAAAATAATTACCAAATATCATATGGTTAAGGTTAAAAGAATTCCCTTTATCCATGCACACCATGCATAAAATTGAGAAAAAAAATTCCTAACTTAGCCAAGAAATCTGTTACCATAAGCCCATTTACTTTACCTTTCCTACTGCCTTTCTCATGATTGTTTTGACACTATCCATTTACCTCAATGGACCCAACCAAATCAACCAATTGTCATACTCTTGCCTTCAGTTTCCCTTATACATGAATTATGATTCATCTGAGTCTTACATTACCTATTGGTTTTCTTTCAACTCTTCCCCAGCTCCATTAACTTTCATATTTCCCCTACCAATTCCCAAGACCCTCAAAACATAAAATGAAATAAAAAGAAAAAAACTAGAAGAAAACCATGAAAACCAATAGAAATATGACACCACAAAAAAGTGGCATGATCATGCACTAGACGCAATCAAGACTGTTAGGGTCCTGTGATTTGGCTGATTGGCAAGCCAAATGATAGTGTAACATCAAACCAATCTTTGGAGTCCAAGGACCTAGCCTTCCTGGACATAGAGAGGGTTCTCTCTATTTGTGTAAGGGATATCTGTGTGTTTGCTTATTGTGTTCTGATTTTAGGCTAGTAATGAAGTAGGTTTTTTGGTTTTGGTTTTTTAAAGTTGTGAGGGATGAAACTGATCAAAGATATAGGATAGGTAAAAAGATGTCAGATCAACTGGGCCATGGGGTCGAAAAGGTCAGGAAAGCTATTAGACGGTGATACGAGGTTGTTGAAGGGCCGGTTTGATTCGAGGTAGAAAGGATATTTGGGCAAAATGGAACAAAATGGACATCAAGTTTGGGAACAACAAAGGATTTCAAGCATAACTAGTTTAATAGCTGGCATAAACATGGTAGGGCAAACCATTAATCATGAGAAATGTAACTATAAGCTAATCAATACAATAGAAATAAACATTCAAGCCATACATAGACATATATCACCCTATAACTTTGGGAAATGGCTATCAGAATTTGGGGAAAACACTTAAGACAGACAAACAACTTAAATCAGTATGCCGGAATGCCTAAACACAGTACTTCAAGTTATTAGGCACTTTTAAAACAAGATTGCATAGTTTTAGGCAAAGAGCAAGATCGAAACGAGACCTCCTTGGTTCAACAAATGACAATCTAATCAGTCAAAGAGAAATTTCATGGATGGAGCTATGGCTAGTCATTGGTAATCAGGGTGTACCGTAAATCATACTTAACATGCATAAAACCATGAATGAAATAAGCAACAATATCCTTAATTTATTAAAGAGAAATAAATAATTCTTTAATGTGACTAAAGGAAGAGGAAAACATGAAAGCTATGAAGAAACAGGAAATTTGAGGTGCCTCCAAGGGCATGTCTCAAATTTGTTCTCTACTGATCTATAGAAAGCAAGAAAAATGTATTCATGAATGAAAACTAGAAGAAAAAACAAAGAAAGAGACACTATACCATTCTACCAAGTCATGGAATCCAACAACAATCCTCTTTCATCATCCAAGAACATCCAAGAGGCAATCCAAAAGCATGAGACAAGTATTTCTTCCAAATCTTATATGACCATATATTGCTTCTATCATCAAGTTCAGCCTTCTATTACAATGAATCCTCTTGGAATATATAGGCCAAAGAGGAGGAAAACCAACCAAGGCAACTAGCTAGCCATTGGTTCAAAATAAATATCTAAACTTGTCCTTGAGGCTTTGCAAAGCCCAAGGCACAAAATATCTAATAAATATCTCAAAAATTGCTAAAAAAGGGAAATATATTGAATTTCCATAATTTATCATGTACAAAAATAGCTAAACGTACATGAGGAAATATCAGTTTTGAAAGGTTCAAATTTTACAAAAATACTCAAAAAATACATCAGCAAAAGGTCCCCTGACTTGCCGACAACGTTTGGTAGCCTTCTTGATGTCGAAATGAGGCTCATGATAGCTCGTTGGAAAGATATGAGTGTCTAATTTCTAGAAAAAACTTGAATTTTCCCAATCTGATTCCTAGAAGTCCTCCAAAAATAGGTATGGGTGTAAAAAACCAGAAAATAAGATTTGCTAATAGACCGGGCAAAATGTAGAAAAAGCAGGCATTTTCTTCTATTTCGGGGGAGAAAATGATCTTAAAATGTTCTGAAAATCGCTGAGTGTATGCTCCTAAAATTATGGCATCCAATGATACCATTCTCATCCTATGACGATCTCCCAAACTGAAATGGCGAAGCCCATGAGTTTTGGCCAAAAACCCAAAAATGTCAAAAAACAAGATCGTGTCAAAATTCGCTCAATTTTGGTGAGAAAGTCCCTCAAGGCTTTTTAGAAACATGTATAGAAGCTTGGGAAAAAATTCCAAGCCTAGAGGTGTCTTTTTCCTTTTTTCTCACCGGGTGCCCTCTTTGGGTAGTTTTGAGCCTTTCTTGGTTTTCTTATTTGTTGCTTGGCATTCTAGCTTTGGTGAAGAAGTCATGGCCCCTTGCCTAGGAGAGGCAGCTAGCAAATGCTTTGGAGAATGCCCTTCATGATCCATGTTTGTATTTTCTTGCCCTCATCATCTATCACTGTTTTGATTTTCTTCATGGCGCTGCTCTTCATCACTGTGTTCTTCATCAATCCACTCCTACTATCCTACCTGGGAGGCATCTCGTTATAGATGCTCTCTGCAAAACAAAATGCCTCAAAATTTCTTGAAATGTATTCTTTAAAAAAAACTCTGTTTCACCTCTCAATCACTGTTTGATCAAGGTAAATTTGGTTTTAAAATGCTGTGTGAGATGACCTTTTATGATATTAGGTCTCTGCTCTTTCCAAAACAATGTGTTTCCCTTTGTATGCCACTCAAAAAGTAAAATCAAGAACAAAAACACAGTCAATAACAGATACACAGTCAAAAATGATTTTTCTGTGTTTGTGGTAAGGTCACAGGGTTTTGGTGTTTTTGATGTGAGCACAAAAGACCTATAGGAGTCAAACATCAAAAACTCCTCTTAACCAAAAACACTGCCCTTGTATCCACTATTTCTCACCCATAGTCAAACAAGAACAACCTCCAAATGCAATGACAACTTCACTTACTAAAATTAGCCTTATAAAACAAAGGAGGAAACAGTGGTTATTTGCCCTTTTTTACCCCACAAAGATGTCTTTTGAATCAAAAACACTTATATAGTGATCACTTTTTATGAAATTAAACCCACTGTCTTGCTTTTCCAAATACTGTGTTCCTCCCCTTGGACACTGTTTTTCACCTTTCAATACTGTTTGGAGGGTACTTTACATGGTCTTTTGATAGCAATAAAAATCCAACATTTTTACTATTTCACCTTTCACAACCAAAACCAGTCTCGAAATTCAAACAAAAACATATCTCTCTCTAAACAACTCAAAGTTGTGATTCATATCATGAGTTTCATCTTTTCAACCTAACTTAGCAGTCTTGCAAAAAGGCAACAAGGCACATAGAATACCTTGAAACACGATGGCAGGCTTTTCTTGAGAGTTGGAGTAGCTTTGAAAAATTCTTGGAGGCATTTTGGAGGCTTAAACCATGCGCGACACGTTTAAACTGGGAGAGCGCCGTGCAAAAGGCTATTGGGTCACCGGTTGGGCTGACGGGACCAACGCCTACAGGGGCGCTGCGTGTTTTCTCAAGCCTGAAAAACTCTGTTTTTTCGCTCACAACTTCTTCCTCCAGTCCAGTGATCAGCAAAGGGGGATTTTGGCTTGTGCTTTGGGATTTCAACATGGATTTGCAATGGTCTTTAATTCTGTTTGAAAGTGAAAAAGCCAACATACCTTTCGTATTTGATTGGTGAGGGTTTTGTAATAGAGTTTTGAAAAGCCTTTGTTGTTTCTCTTTTTAAAACAAAACTGGAACCCTTATCCTTTTAATCATAACTTGATACCTTCTATTCGAATAAGTGTCATGGTGGAAATGAGCAGCTCTTTTATGAACCTGACCCCTTCTTGAAATAAAACAACCCTTATGAGAATTTGAAACTTTGACTGCTTCTCATTTAAGGAATAAAAGGGTCCTCCTTTTCTGATATCTGTGCTAGGGTGAGAAATTCTGCTTTGATCTACTGTGAAGGATTTGTAGATGTGTTTTTTGAGGGCGACCACCTTTTTCTGGGAAAAACTTAACTATTGTTTCTATATTCGTTTTCCTCCTCCTGCCTTTGTGTTGCTCATTTGCTGTCATTTTGATCAAGTTCCCTAAAAAGGTCTTTATGAATATTCAGAGCAACATTTTGAAATAACAACATAGTTAGTGTCTCCTTATTGAAAAAGGGCACCTATAGGAAAACAAACTGTGTTATATGAGATTCTTGTTTACACTAAGAGGGGGATAGCTTCACCCTTTTGAAACCCATATTGACCATGTCTGCTCCTGATGCTATGGATATGGACATGCTCATTGTGGAAACTGAATGAGATGGCAAGTGAGTTTGAGCTTCTCTTTTGATTGTGGGTAAAAAACTTGTTGGAACCTGTAAGTGAAAATCTTGCTTATAAAAGGACTTAAAACCCAAAAACCACCAACTTATCCTCAGATTTACAGAATGATCCAGTTTTCATTTTTGAGGAGATAAGGCAGGGGATGATGTTCTAGATTTTGGAATTGAGCAAGGGAGAGCTACCTTTTAGTTTTTCTATGAAGGAGGTCTGTAAGAAGCCTGGCTTCACTGTCATATTTTGAAAAGCAGTCATCACTCTTAGTGACTTATCTTGTTTATGATGGCAGGGGTTAGTTTGGGACCAAGACACTTTGACTCCTTGGACTATCTGCTTTCACAATCTTTCTTCAATGATGATGAATAGGTTGGCTTCACATTGTAACTGAAATAATAGTGAAATCATACAAATAATTTTTAAAGCCCACTGCTTTGCCTCTGCCTTTGATCATTATTTTCATGCAGAGACCTTTCAGTTGCTGTCTCACTGTACTTCAAAGCTTGTCTTCACAATTAGTGAAAAACTCAAAGACCAACTTTACCTTTGGCCCTTTGCTTATGGATGAAGGAGGCACTTCGGTCTTCAAACCCTCTGCTTATAGATGAAGGAGGTTTTTAGTCATGTCATATCATCATCCCTTTGACAGTGTTATTTTTCCTTTCACTTTCCTTTTAGGCTTTGAAGGTGATCGCAAGAGCTTGATGAAAAACTCTTTGCTCTGTAGCTGCATCCCAGGCTCAAGATCACATTTAGAAGCAGTTGTCTTCTCATGTGGAGCCAAATATTTTCTTCTGGGATGCTGGTATGCCTCTGTTTTTGAAAGATCCATTTAAAACACTGTAAAAACACCTAGAATCAATTTGACTTATGGTCCATGTATTGCTGAGACTTGAGGGTGTATTAGTGGCGCGACCTATGGCTATAACCAACTTTATTTGCAGAATGGGAAGGTATGTTATGACTGGTCTATAGCAGATGGAGGTTCTTTGGCTCTTGGATAGTTCGCCAAGGGAGAAATGCCTAAAAGCGCCACTTCCTAACTTAGGAGAGACCTTTTGGACAAATTTGGATTGTTTCTCTAGAGCTGATGGGAAGAGTAGTATGATTGAGGCTAGGTAGGATTTGATAATGAGGTTTCACCTCGTCATGGGCAGACTAAAAAGGTGAGAGGGTAAAAAATTTTATGGGTGTTTTCCCAGCTAGAAAATTTGAAATTTTTTTAGATTAGCTGCTAAAAAACTTAGCTGTTACAACTAGTCATCAGCAACAAGTGAAAAATACTGATGACTAACAGTGGCTCCATTTGGGGAGGGCAGCTCTATTTCAGGAGGTGTCCAGAATTTCAGATCTTTGGCTTATGAAGACTAGTGCCTTACCCATTGGCGCAAATTTCATTCTTCCTTGATGCTACTTCTGAAAAATGACAGCATGATTAGCATCAATGATATTTCTACCTACCCCACTACCTTTCCTAACATTTTTTTTCTTCCTTTGGGTGCATTTGGACTAGCTACCGTTTTGACAACATATTTTTTCTTTTTTGTAAAATGAACCTATCTAATTCTACACTTATATTTGTCGGGAGTTCAAATTAAACTGATGAACTCCTTCATTACTCTACCTATGCTAGATCAACTATCAAGGTTAAGCTGTTTGACAGGATTTTGTTCTCTAATCTAAAACACGAAATAGAAAAGATGATCAAATAAGGGTTAGACAGTCTAATTTGTCATGTATTTGTGGCATGAAAGACAAGTTGCACACAAATATTATTTTGCACAAAATGGAAAACTAGGAAAAACAGGGCTAAGATGTACAATTTGTTTTTCATCCCTGCTTCCCTCTTTGGTTCTGTTTTGGGCGTGTAGAACCAGTATCTTTCCTAATGTACTCTCTTTGATAAGTCAAGCTTACACAATGTTGACCATCTTTTTCACTCACTAAATTATCAGCAAATAAATTTAAACATGTTCAGTTATGATTAGGCTAGATAACTAAACAAGACATTTGAGTACTAGTAGCGACATTTAGACTTGCGCGCTTTCCAAATGAATATTTTTTGGAACATGGGGCCTTTTTCTATTTTTCAACTGCCCTCTTTTCTATTCTTCTATTGTTTTTTACTTTTCTGCTTTTTTACTTTTTCTTCAAACAAACTAAGACTGAAAAGATGCTCATAAGGCTGAGCTTATTTTTCACAGCTATCTATCTATCCTAGTCTAAACTATACACAATAGACATTCATTTGGTGAACTTTTCTTTCCAATATAGCCAGTCAAGTAGATGATTGCATGGTTGATCTTGGTTTAGTTCTTTCATGATGCTGAAGTAATGAAAAGGCCACTCCCATTTGGCTTGTTTTCAGACAGTAGTGCTTAAGTTTTTTCTCATTCTTGGTAGAAACTTGTTCATGATAGAACCCACTACTCCTTTAGATTTCTCAAGGAAAACAACAAATGGATCTTGGAATAATACCTGATGTAGAGGATTTGATATATAGGCTTCATTCAAGACTACTCTTTCTTCCATTTGGCTATATTTGGGACTCCCCTGGTAAAGCAAATCTTCCCCTTGCTCATGATCACTTGAACTGTCAGGCTCATCATATATTGCAGTGTAGTTTTCTTTCTAGGCTGATGTGTTCTGATTAAGTGAACCGAAAACTGTGTGAAGGTCATCAGGTTGATGAGCAAGGATACACTTTGAAAGTAAATTATCTTGAAAGGATAATGTGACAACTCTCATGTGTTTATCAACCTCTATTTATTCATCTGCAATTTGTAGCTCAATGGAACTTGGTGGCTGCAAATATGTAGTTAAGGAAGATTCCATGTCCAAAATGATTTCCTCAACCATTTCAGGAAAAGGATTCTCATTTACAACTTTCTTGAGAATTTCATCATCCTTCTCAACCTTATCATCAAAGCTAAAAAACTGTTGATTTCAAATTATGTGAATGTTATCTCTGACGGACTGAAGTGAAGTAGAGCAAAGAGTCCAAGACTCTTCACTTACTTCTAAACTCTCAAGGCTCTCCTCATCAGTGTCATAGATTACTTGTAATGGCTGCTCATTTCTCTCAAGTTTATGAAACTGAGCTTCCTCCCAAAAATCAAAAACTGAGTGTTCTACAAAGTTAGCTTCTGTTTGGAAATCATAATCATCAACATATTGATTAAACCTTGGAGAATCATTAACAGAAGTAATGTCACCAGCCATGCATATTGGACTATCAGATTTCTTTTCTTCAAATTGATTTACAAGTCTATTTTTTGACTTATGATATGCAGGATTAAGAGGAGAAATATCAGAAAAGTTTTGGTTATATGAAGTTTCAGAGGCTGTCTGCATGTTTATAAGTTGGTATATTTCCTCTTCAGTTAAAGGAGGAGGTATTTTCTGTTTTCTTTGGATTGGGCAACAATTTCTTTCCATTTTTTGTGGAATTTGATCTTCTGGCTGAATGTCCTCTTGTATTTTACAAGGAAGGGCAGATGGATTGTTATTTGTTTCAACCTTTTCAAAGAGCTCTTGGGGATCCTCTCTTATTTTTTGATGGATATCATCTAGGATAAACTCTTCTTGGTCATCTTGATGGTTAGTTTGGGTAAGAAAATTATGGATCTCCTCTAAAAAATCCTCAGGATGCCAATTTCCTAAGTTTTCATCAATGCTTACAAGGTGTTGTATGAGGTTTTCAGATTGATCACAACAATTTTCAGCCAATGATAGAGATGGACAATTCCCTATATAGCGTTTAAAAAATACTTTGTGGAAATCCTTCAAAGAAAACAAGATGCCAGGTTCTAGGCTTTCATACCATTCTCTTGCCTTTCCTTCTAATGTACCCATGAACATTTTCATGAGGCAGTCCTCATGCCATTCAACCTTTAACCTCCATACATGTATATGAAAATTGATGAGGTGTAAAAATGGGTCGTCAATTTTTTCATCTTGAAAGAGAGGTAGGTTTCCTATCCAATTTACATTTGTAGGCATTTTGTGTTGGAATCCAGGGATATGTTCTCTGCTCATCGGAGCATATCTCCTTTGTATCCTTAGATTCATCTTTATTAATCAGAAAGGATCACTGTGTCCTTTCAATCGTTCTAAAGTTCTCTACCAGTGGAGTCTTTTGGTCTAATGAAGGTTGTGGAGTCTCCAGGTGGAGGATTTGGACTGTGCTGTCCACCATAAGCATGATTGGGATTGCTTAATGCATTCCCAGGAGATTTAATAAGGACTAGTGGAGTAATATGCCTACTGGAGGCTAGTGGAGTCGCCAGGTGGAACTTGGTTGTTTTTGTGAAGACGTAGCTATGGTCCACCACCAATAACTAGGGAAAAATCCAATCTGGGGATGTTTTTGGGGTTTTCTGAGTTTTTATGTGCAACCTATGATTTATTTAAAGTATTCTAAACCTGTTTCATCACTTTTCTAGGGTGGTGAGAACAAAAAGAGTTTAATCTAAATGGTTTTATGGACTGCTTTCCTGTTTAAGTTTTGAAGACTAATGAAACTACAAGAGTTTGCTAGATTGTTATGTACTTAGTTAGTCCCACCGTGATCGCCATTATGTTAGGGTCTAGTGATTTGGCTGATTGGCAAGCCAAATGACAGTGTAACATCAAACCAATCTTTGGAGTCCAAGGACCTAGCCTTCCTGGACTCAGAGAGGGCTCTCTCTATTTGTGTAAGGGATATCTGTGTGTTTGCTTATTGTGTTCTGATTTTAGGCTAGTTATGAAGTAGGTCTTTTGGTTTTCGATTTTTAAGGTTGTGAGGGATGAAATTGATCAAAGATATAAGATAGGTAAAAAGTTGTCAGATCAACTGGGCTATGGGGTCGAAAAGGTCAAGAAAGCTATTAGACGGTGATATGAGGCTGTTGAAGGGCCGATTTGATTCGAGGTAGAAAGGATCTTTGGGAAAAATGGAACAAAATGGACATCAAGTTTGGGAACAACAAAGGATTTCAAGCATAACTAGTTTAATAGCTGGCATAAACATGGTAGGGAAAACCATTAATCATGAGAAATGTAACTATAAGCTAATCAATACAATAGAAATAAACATTCAAGCCATACATAGAGATATATCACCCTCTAACTTTGGGAAATGGCTATCAGACTTTGGGGAAAACACTTAAGACAGACAAAAAACTTAAATCACTATGCCATAATGCCTAAACATAGTAATTCAAGTTATTGGGAACTTTGAAAACAAGATTGCATAGTTTTAGGGAAAGGGCAAGATCGAAATGAGACCTCCTTGGTTCAACAAATGACAATCTAATCAGTCAAAGAGAAATTTCATGGATGGAGCTATGGCTAGTCATTGGTAAGCAGGGTGTACCGTAAATCATACTTAACATGCATAAAACCATGAATGAAATAAGCAACAATATTCTTAAGTTATTAAAGAGCAATCAAGAATTCTTTAATGTGACTAAGGAAGAGGAAAACATGAAAGCTATGAAGAAACAAGAAATTTGAGGTGCCTCCAAGGGCATGTCTCAAATTTTTTCTCTAATGATCTATATCAAGCAAGAAACATGTATTCATGAATGAAAACTAGAAGACAAAACAGAGAAAGAGACACTATACCATTCTACCAAGTCATGGAATCCAACAACAATCCTCTTTCATCATCCAAGAACATCTAAGAGGCAATCCAAAAGCATGAGACAAGTATTTCTTCCAAAGCTTATATGACCATATATTGCTTCTATCATCAAGTTCAGCCTTCTATTACAATGAATCCTCTTGGAATATATAGGCAAAAGAGGAGGAAAACCAACCAAGGCAACTAGCTAGCCATTGGTTCAAAATAAATATCTAAATTTGTCCTTGAGGCTTTGCAAAGCCCAAGGCACAAAATATCTAATAAATATCTCAAAAATTGCTAAAAAAGGGAAATATATTGACTTTCCATAACTTATCATGTACAAAAATAGCTAAACGCACATGAGGAAAGATCAATTTTGAAAGGTTCAAATCTTACAAAAATACTCAAAAAATACATCAGCAAAAGGTCCCCTGACTTGCCGGCAACTTTTGGCAGCCTTCCCGATGTAGAAATGAGGCTCATAATAGCTCGTTGGAAATATTTGAGTGTTTATTTTATGGAAAAACATGAATTTCCCAATCTAATACCTAGAAGTCCTCCAAAAGCAGGTTTGTGTGTAAAAAACCAGAAAATAAGCTTTGCTGATAGACCGGGCAGAATGTAGAAAAAGTGGGCATTTTCCGCCATTTCAGGGGAGAAAATGATCTTCAAATGTCCTGAAAATCGCTGAGTGTGTGCTCCTGAAATTATGGCATCCAATGATACCATTATAATCCTATGACGATCTCCCAAACTAAAATAGCTAAGCCGATGAGTTTTGGCCAAAAACCCAAAAATGTCAAAAACAAGATCGTGTCAAAATTCGCTCAATTTTGGTGAGCAAGTCACTCAAGGCTTTTTAGAAACATGTCTAGAAGCTCGAGAAAAAATTCCAAGCCTAGAGGTGTCTTTTTCCTTTTTTCTCACCAGGCGCCCTCTTTGGGCAGTTTTGAGCCTTTCTTGGTTTTCTTCTTTGTTGCTTGGCATTCTAGCTTTGGTGAAGAAGTCATGGCCCCTTGCCTAGGAGAGGCAGCTAGCACATGCTTTGGAGAATGCCCTTCATGATCCATGTTTGTATTTTCTTGCCCTCATCATCTATCACTGTTTTGATTTTCTTCATGGCGCTGCTCTTCATCACTATGTTCTTCATCAATCCACTCCTACTATCCTGCTTGGGAAGCATCTTGTTATAGATGCTCTCTGCAAAACAAACTGCCTCAAAAGTTCTTGAAATGTCTTCTTTAAACAAAACTCTTTTTCACCTCTCAATCACTGTTTGATCAAGGTAAATTTGGTTTCAAAATGTTGTGTGAGATGACCTTTTATGATATTAGGTCTCTGCTCTTTCCAAAACAATGCTTTTCCCTTTGTATGCCACTCAACAAGTAAACTCAAGAACAAAAACACAGTCAATAACAGATACACAGTCAAAAATGATTTTTCTGTGTTTGTGGTAAGGTCACAGGGTTTTGGTGTTTTTGATGTGAGCACAAAAGACCTGTAGGAGTCAAACATCAAAAACTTCTCTTAACCAAAAACACTGCCCTTGTGTCCACTATTTCGCACCCACAGTCAAACAAGAACAACCTCCAAATGCAATGGTAGCTTCACTTACTAAAATCAGCCTTATAGAACAAAGGAGGAAACAGTGGTTATTTGCCCTTTTTTACCCCACAAAGATGTATTTTGAATAAAAAACACTTATATAGTGATCACTTTTTATGAAATTAAACCCACTGTCTTGTTTTTCCAAATACTGTGTTCCTCCCCTTGGAAAATGTTTTTCAACTTTCAATACTGTTTGGAGGGTAGTTTACATGGTCTTTTGATAGCAATAAAAATCCAACATTTTTACTATTTCACCTTTCACAACCACAGCCAGTCTCGAAATTCAAACAAAAACATATCTCTCTCTAAAAAACTCAAAGTTGTGATTCATATCATGAGTTTCATCTTTTCAACCTAACTTAGCAGTCTTGGAAAAAGACAACAAGGCACATAGAATACCTTGAAACACGATGGCAGGCTTTTCTTGAGAGTTGGAGCAGTGTTGAAAAATTCTTGGAGGCGTTTTGGATGCTTAAACAATGCTCGACACGTTTAAACTAGGAGAGCACTGTGCAAAAGGCTGTCGGGTCACCTGTCGGGCCGACGGGACCAGCGCCTACAGGCGCGCTGCGCGCTCCTATAGGCGTGCCACGCGGTAATGTATTCCTTTGCAAAAAGTGCGCCTAAACGCGCCACGTAGTTGTACAGGCGCGCCACACGTTTCTTCAAGCCCGAAAAACTATGTTTTTTAACTCACAACTTCTTCCTCTGGTCCAATGATCAGCAAAGGGGGAGTTTGGCTTGTGCTTTGGGATTTCAACATGGATTTGAAACGGTCTTTAATCCTGTTTGAAAGTGAAAAAGCCAATGTACCTTTCGTATTTGATTGGTGAGGGTTTTGTAATAGAGGTTTGAAAAGCCTTTGTTGTTTCTCTTTTTAAAACAAAACTGGAACCCTTATCCTTTTAATCATAACTTGATACCTTCTATTCGAATAAGTGTCATAGTGGAAATGAGCAACTCTTTTATGAACCTGACCCCTTCTTGAAATAAAACAACCCTTATGAGAATTTGAAACTTTGACTGCTTCTCATTTAAGGAATAAAAGGGTCCTCCTTTTCTAATATCTGTGCTAGGGAGAGAAATTCTGCTCTGAGCTACTGTGAAGGATTTGTAGATGTGTTTTTTGAGGGTGACCGCCTTTTTCTGGGAAAAACTTAATTATGATTTCTATATTCCTTTTCCTCCTCTTGCCTTTGTGTTGCTCATTTGTTGTCATTTTGATCAAGTTCCCCAAAAAGGTCTTTATGAATATTCAGAGCAACATTTTGAAATAACAACATAGTTAGTGTCTCCTTATTGAAAAAGGGCACCTGTAGGAAAAAAAAATGTGTTATATGAAATTCTTGTTTACACTAAGGGGGGGATAGCTTCACCCTTTTGAAACCCATATTGACCATGTCTGCTCCTGATGCTATGGATATGGACATGCTCACTGTGGAAACTGAATGAGATGGTAGGTGAGTTTGAGCTTCTCTTTTGACTGTGGGTAAAAAACTTGTTGGAACCTGTAAGTGAAAATCTTGCTTATAAAAGGACTTCAAACCCAAAAAACCACCAAATTATCCTCATATTTACAAAATGATCTAGTTTTCATTTTTAAGGAGATAAGGCAGGGGATGATGTTCTAGATTTGGAAATTGAGGAAGGGAGAGCTGCCTTTTAGTTTTTCTATGAAGGAGGTCTATAAGAAGCCTAGGCTTCACTTTCATCTTTTGAAAAGCAGTCATCACTCTTAGTGACTTCTCTTGTTTATGATGGTAGGGGTCAGTTTGGGACCAAGACACTTTGACTCCTTAGACTATCTGCTTTCACAATATTTCTTCAATGATGATGAACAGGTTGGCTTCACATTTTAACTGAAATAATAGTGAAATCATACAAATCATTTTAAAAGCCTACTTCTTTGCCTCTGCCTTTGATCGTTATTTTCATGCAGAGACCTTTCAGTTGCTATCTCACTGTACTTCAAAGCTTGTCTTCACAATTAGTGAAAAACTCAAAAACCAACTTTACCTTTGGCCCTCTGCTTATGGATTATGGAGGCACTTCGGTCTTCAAACCCTCTGCTTATAGATGAAGGAGGTTTTTAGTCATGTCATATCATCAGCCCTTTGACAGTGTTATTTTTCCTTTCACTGTCCTTTCAGGCTTTGAATGTGATCACAAGAGCTTGATGAAAAACTCTTTGCTATGTAGCTGCATCCGAGGCTCAAGATCACATTCAGAAGCAGCTGTCTTCTCAGGTGGAGCCAAATATTTTCTTCTGGGATGCTGGTATGCCTCTGTTTTTGAAAGATCCATTTGAAACACTATAAAAACACCTAGAATCGGTTTGACTTATGGTCCATGTATTGCTGAGACTTGAGGGTGTATTAGTGGCGCGACCTATGGCTGTAACCAACTTTATTTGCAGAATGGGAAGGTCTGTTATGACTGGTCTATAGCATATGGAGGTTCTTTGGCTCTTGGATAGTTCGCCAAGGGAGAAATGCCTAAAAGTGCCACTTCCTAACTTAGGGGAGAATTTTTGGACAGATTTGGGTTGTTTCTCTAGAGCTGATTGGCAGACTAGTATGGCTGAGGCTAGGTAGGATTTGATAATGAGGTTTCACCTCGTCATTGGCGGACTGAAAAGGTAAGAGGGTAAAAATTTTTATGGGTGTTTTCCCAATTAGAAAATTTGAAAAATTTTTAGATCAGCTGCTAGAAAACTTGGCTGTTACAACTAGTCATCACCAACAAGTGAAAAATACTGATGACTAACAAAGACCACAAATCAAGCATAAACCAATGAAAAAATTACTGAAAGTAAAATAATCTCAAAGACACCATGATTAAATCCCCATGGGTTCCTATTGCTTCCAAGGGAAATCAAAACCTGAGTCTTCTTCAATATTACATGGCAGTATTTTTTTCCATTCCATCCCCTACATTGTGCTTCCATAACAAACATAAAATTCATGGCATAAATAAATATAACCATATACCAGTTATCTTACCTTTTTGTGCCAAGCACATTTCCTTGTAATTGAACACATGCAAGCCATCTCTCAAGGGACTCCAATTCTTTTAACAAATTCAACTATAACTAGAAATGAGGTAATATACATGTCAAATACATGTTCATTAATATAGCACATATCCACATAATGTGAGACATAATCAAGGTTAAGAAGACTTCATGTTCATGCCAGGCACTCAATCGTTTGAAATTGCAGTTTCCAAACATATTGAAAGGAATTATTACCCAATTCCTTTATTTTACCTTTTACCTTACTAAAATTGAGTCTTATTATGTGCTATCACATCACCCAATCATTAGTTATATATAAAAAAATCCACTATTACCTTGTCAGGCTAATACCAAGCATGTTGCACTGCAGCTCCTCACACATGCTAGTCACATTTTCCAAAGATAACGACAAGATATCTATTAATTTGAAATCAAACTTTACCAGGGGTAAAAAACATGTCATAATCAATAGTAAACTCATAGTCATAAGTCATAATACTACAACTAGCACCCACATACACTCAAGTGAATATACGTTGTCTCAACACATATGTGTTAGTACAACCATCTTAAAAAAAGATCATTCCTTCAATAAATATTATAGACATGTACTCATATCAGGTAATTAATAAAAAATTTAAACAACCCGTAAACACACTACATTAGGTAAGCCAAAAAGATGACATAATCAAACTCATAACTCAATGTATCTCAAGGGAGGCTATCACATCAACAAAACTCAGTCCAAAATATTATGACACAATATCACAAGTATATCGATTCACACTTGAATACCATAACCATAACAATTACAAAGACCAAAATAGGTTATAATGATACAGATAACATGAATATATTCAATGAAATGATCATAATCCTCATAGATATGAATACAATGCATATAACAACAAGTTAACTAGCATGCATGACTATTCGACAAATGTGAAAATGACCACACTAAATAACTAGCATCTATCAGTCATGTACATAACAACAAGAAAATGATAGGAATGTAAATAACCATAATGCATATAATAATTGTTAAAAAAAATACCTGCATACCCCACATACAAACCTATACGATGATTCACTCTTACCCTGAGGTCTAGCGCTATAACCTCACTCTAATAATATGCTTCCTATTGGCTTGAGGGGTCCTGACCAAGGTTCAAAGTGTTCTGTGGAACCAAAAAACCCTCCAACTATTGGCCCTTTCGGCGATGATCTGCGTGAGCGAACCAAAGTCTCGCCTGAAGTAGTATGGAGAGTTGTTGGAAACAGGTTTCTGCATCCCGAGGAAGCATTTTATGTTTGTTTTACCCTTACTTATCTATCTACATGAGACTTCACAAGAAACATGATTTAAGCGCAGAAAAAAACCCTTAACAGATATGCCTTAACAAATTATTATCTCTCTGCCAGATCTAACTAATTAGAGTAGAAACAACACTTGCAGGATCACATAGATAGTTTTCCAGTAAAATCCCTTAACACAGAAATAATCCTTGCACTATAAAGAGATTTTCCATAGATAAGTAACTCAGAAAAATACACATTCAATAGACACAGATTAATAGATAAACAACATAATCATGCAAAACACATATAAACTGAATCAGCATTTGAAAAAACTTCTTTTGATCCATGTGAATATTGGTAGCCACCCACCTATTCCATTTGAACCCCCACCATCAGTGCTTTTAGTTTTTTAGTTTCAGCACAACTTACTATTTTTAGCATTTTTTTGGGTCCTGAACTTCCAGAGCCATTTTGAGGCCCTAAATGAAATTTTGTTGGGAAAAATGGGAGCAACATGGGACATAGACCGATGTTGTTGTTAAGTCCCTATATTAATAGTGTAGTCCCTTATTATGTTAGTGTATCCCCCCTTATTGTTATTGTTATACCCCTGTAACTCCCATATTGTTATTATTGTGCCCTTACATTATTATTGTTAGGTCGGCTAGGGTTATATTGTGGCCCCACTAGGATTACATAGTGGCCCCATGGACTCCTATATATAGAAAGGAGGTTTTTTCATTTGTATCATCCAAGAATTGTTCATTGATGTAATGTATTGGAGGTTTCCCCCTCGAAGTGGCTTATTTCTAAGGCTTTGATATCTCTTTTATTTTATTTTTGGAGCTGGTTTCACAACATTTGGTATCAGAGCTTTGGATTCTAGGGTTTCTCTGCTCCAAACAGGTCATTGTGGCATTTTTGATATAATTTTTTTCTACGAAGGTTCAGAAGCATCAAGAAATAATCAAGTGTTGAGGACAACACTTGTTTGAAGGAGAGGGGCATGTTAAGTCCCTATATTAATAGTGCAGTCCCTTATTATGTTAGTGTATCCCCCCTTATTGTTATTGTTATACCCTTGTAACCCCCATATTGTTATTATTGTGCCCTTACATTATTATTGTTAGGTTGTCTAGGGTTACATTGTGGCCCCACTAGGATTACATTGTGGCCCCATGGACTCCTATATATATAGAAAGGAGGTTTTGTCATTTATATCATCCAAGAATTGTTCAGTCATGTAATTTATTGCAGGTTTCCCCCTTGAAGTGGCTTATTCCTAAGGCTTTGATATCTCTTTTATTTTATTTTTGGAGCTGGTTTCACAACAATTTCTCACTAGAGCATTCTAGTCCTTGGATAGATATTTCTAATGCGGTATTGAGCACTTCAAACGAAGATCATATGTCAAAGCTACGTCCGTGGGAAGATTGATGTACCAATTTACCCAAATGGGGCCCACAGTTTTGGCGCTTCATCCCCCAGTGTTAGGTTTTTGGATGTTTAGGGTTTTCCATTGTTTCTCAACAATAAATATGCCTTTGAGCCTCATTATAACATAGTTCAGAGGCCTGCAGCCGCCACATCTCTTCTCAAAGATAAGCTACCAGCGCCCTAGCTAGTTTATTTTCGTTATGTGCAAGCATATTTCTATTACTTGATATTAATGAAATGATGTATTATTTATGTTGCATAGAGGGTGAAAATGTGAAGTTGGGTTACAATTTTTGCCCTTTCTTGAGAAAAAACTTTCATTTTTTTTGGTTCTTCAACTTTCTGCAAACTATAACAATTTTTCTGTTTAGAATTTCATTTTGCGATAAAAATAAAAATTGTCAGAAATTTTGTTAGCTTTCTATTACTTATTTTTTGAAATTTTTTATGCAGATTTGATATGTCAACTTAGCGTTTCTTTGTATGTGTGTTTCTTAACAATCAAAGGATTCATAAGAAGTCATGTTAATACGCAATGTTGTATTCTTTGAAAATTTGTGTTTTTGAGAAAACAAAATGTTTTACAACAATCTAGACAGAGTCTACTTTGGTTTCGTCATATTTACAAAGCCAATGGATGCATATCATAATTACTAGAATTTTTTGAACTGGTCCAATATGAAAAAACTGCATATTTTGGATATGTTTCGCGACGCAACAAATTTCTTAACATATAAGTTATAAACTAAAAATATAAAAGCTACCCATTAGAGACGACAGACCAATGTAATGCCCCATAATTTTTTCAATTTTTTTTACAATGTATTTTGGGAGATACAAAATTTTGATTTCACTGAATCACAGTGACCCTCATAAATTGTTTGCACTCATTTTATTAGAAAATTAATTAAAATTAGTAAATGTTTATGAAATTCCATAAAAGTTATATTTCTTGAAAGTAGATTCAATTATGAAAATGCTTGTCTTGGTTCTGAAAGTTAATTCAGAATGTTTCACGGAGTTTAATGAGTCCAAAGTTGCAGAAACATCAAGCTGCGTAATTGGTGACGTGTTAGTTTGGCCGAACTTTGATTAAAAGTTTAGTCGAACTATTTTTTGCACCGACGGCCCGTTAAGTCTAACGAATTAATAGTTCGGCCAAACTCTTAATTAATCAAAGTTCGGCTGAACTTTAACATAATTTTCCATTGGCCAAAAAATTTCGTGGAGCCCCTCCTAAAACACATTTCGCGGCACTATAAATTGACACGAAATCATTCATAATTTTCGCACATTTCGCACATTTGGTCTGATTTTATAAAGGTCTTGGTTTGGGTTTAAAGAATTTTTTTGGAGGTTTGGGTTTAAGGGCATTTCTTGGAGGCAGACTAATTTTGCAAAGAATTGTTTTGGGTTTAAGGACTTTTCTTGGAGGACATTTATTGGAGATGGTTTGATTTTTCAAAAAATTGTTTTGGGTTTAAGAAATTTTCTTGGACGTATATTCAAAGGACATTTCTTGGAGGTATACGATACATTTTTCTGGATGTTTTTTGTTCATTTTTTTTTGAAAGTATGGATTTGTGCTTAATTTCGAATTCTTGGAGACGGTCTGATTTTGCAAAGAATTGTTTTGGGTTTAATGAATTTTCTTGGAGGACATTTCTTGGAGGCGACCTGATTTTGCAAAGAATTGTTTTGGGTTTAAGGAATTTTCTTGGACGTACATTCAAAGGGAATTTATTGGAGGTATGTAATACATTTTTTTGGATGTTTTTTATGCTTCATTTTTTTTGAAAGTATGGAGTTGGGCTTAATTTCGAAAAGACATTTTCTGGAAGTATTTTTTGAAGTATTTTTTAAAGTGACACTTTTTTTTTTTAAGTTGGAGGCATTTTTTGAAGTGGCATTTTTTTAGAGTACATGTTTTGAATTGAAGTAAATATTTTGAGCTTCGTTTTATTTTTATAAGACATTTTTTTCTCGAATTTTTTAAAGTAAGTGTTTTGTACTGGAGTATGTATTTTTTGCAAAAAATTTAAAATGATTTTTTTTTTTAAATTAAATCTTTTGTGATGCTTTTTCTAATTGAGTTATTGTCTAATTTTTTGAAGGAAATTTTTTTAACTTCATACTCTATTATCATGGGAAATCGAAGGACTTGTGCGAGAAAATATGATCGAAAAAGAGACCCTGAGGAACGTAGAGAAGATACGAGACAATCTCGAAAAATAAAGATAGAAGCCCTCTCAAATATTGAAGGGGAAAATCAACCTCAAGCAGAAATTGAAGCAGGTATGTAAATGTAAATATTATGATCTATTGATATATTTAAAATTTTCCTAGTGTAAAATGTGAAGTTAATTATTTATTTGATGAAATAATTTGATTTTTTTTTTTTTTAATGTAAACAGATAGAGATATTCCTCAAAACATTGATGATGAGATACAAAATTTTGAAAGATAAAGTGAAAGAGACATTGAACCAATGATTGAAGATGGTGAAAATATTGAAAGAAATTCAAAATGAAGAAATTGAATCACAAGGTACACACACACACACATGCACGTATTATTGAAATTATACATATGTTTATTAATTTAGTTATTTATTGTTCATATGTAAACTTATTATGTACTATTTTTTCGAATATGTCCAGATGAAATCAGTGTTGATGATGAGATGTTAGAAAATGTTGACACACATATGGAGATAAAAAACCTGACCATGTTATACGATATCGTGTTAACTACATTTTTGAAAAGTATTTCTTAAATGAGCGGGTGACAGTTCAAGCTCAAATGTTGAAAGGTCTCCTATCATTAAGGAAATTAAAAGAAGCTACGACACTACTGGGTATTCAAAAATCAACTAAAGATAAAAAAAATGAAGGAAGATGTGATACAAAATATAAGTAGTGCTATAAATTCAATTAGGAGATCTAGAGAGAAAAATGTTTCAATTGTACGTAGAGGAATACATATGGCAATGGTTTCATCAAGTACTAAAGAGAATCATTTGGTAACATCTATGGTATGAGCATTAGGAACCTTGCGAAAAACTTTTCACAAACATTGGAAATTTCGGCTGCAAGTAGATGTAAATGATGAACTCGCTTGTTGGGGAGCTATTTGTAGGCAACCTGTTGAAGCCTCGAAAATCGCTACTTCAAACATTTTGGGATAACCACCCGGTCAGGACCTTAGGACAACTCCTTTTTCATTTGGTGTGGTGGCTCCGACTGGATTTATAGGACCAGTTTCCTAGTAATTTAAATGGGTTGGTAATGGAATGATTGAATGAAGGGAAAATGGGACTAAATAACTGAAATAAAACTATTTAAACTAACTTAAAACTGATAATATAATTCTAAAACTAACCCGGACATCAAACATGAATAAAACTTAAATTGTTTCAATTAACTAATAACCATGAAAATGTATTATAGCTTAATTGAAATATGCAGTAACAAATAAAGATAACTCTGTTTAAGAAATTAAACAGAGTTATAATAACATATTTCATTCATCATTATATATCGTTTGCATATACTGTAAGAGATAAATATTTCTACACACTCAGAAATGATATTTATAAAGAAATATTGTAAAGAGAATACACATAAACGATAGCAATTTAAAAAAGAATATCACATAACATAAGAAAATTAACGGTGAATAGATAGAAATACCATATCCATCTTGATACTTTCCAATGCAATCCGATATCCAAATCCAACAACTTCAATGTAAAATCGCTTCCAAGATACAGAAATGCAATTCTTAAAGTCAATTTTGCACAGAATCACCAGATGTGGTCCTTTATAAAAAATATAAGAGTCAATGGAGTACAGAAATGTAATCTCCAAGTCAAAATATTACAAATTCAGGACCCCTTTCTAAATACATGAAAGGGGTTTAAATAGGTACTTAACAAAATAACTAAAACTATTCCTACAATCTATCTAAATCAAAAATTCTAGAACAGAAATGTGATCTTGAGGTGAACCGAATCATTGATTATCTGTTGCGTTTGATGTGCCCAAATGGCATATTTTGAGCATTTCCTTCACTTCTTCTGGATGTCTAAGCTTTGAGTGCAACCGCCCTGTATATGTGGCATCATAGAATTTGAGAATGATGCAATCGATGGCATTTGAAAGAAATTTTATTGCTATTTTTTTACTATGCGGCTTGATAAGATAGGTCCACATTGTATCCCATGATATTCCTTGTAGTTGGCCAATTTTCTGATTTTTATTAATTATCTCTTGTTTCCATCTATGATCAGTTTCTTTTACCCTAGGTAATTGGCCAGGGATACAATATGAAATTAAATTGATTGCATATAGGTTATCATTCACCAAATGTGTTACATTGTTCATTATGCTTTTGGCTCTGGATGTAGCTCTTTATGCTTTGATTAAACGCTGTTCCCATTCTGCAAAAATAATTTCTTTATGTCTCTCCATAATTTTGGGAAGATTTTCTTTTCTTCCTGATTCTGAGTCTTTCCATAAAAGAAATTCAGAGATCTTTTCATTAGCTTCATAAAATTCAATTTTAAGACTGTCTCCTTCATCTACCAAGGAAGATGTTAATTCACATAGGGATTCTACTTCTGCAACCTTTAGACAAAATTCATTTAATTTTTGAGACAATAACTTGTTTGTCTCCAGGGCTTCATTTTTGAATTGATCCAAATTAGGATAATTCTTAAACTTGTCTAATTTAGATTGAAACATCTTCTCTTGCTCAATCTTTGAATTCTTCTCATTTTGTAGAAGAGCCTGTAATTTTGCTATTTCTTGATTTAGCTGCTATTGCTTTTCTAAAGTCTGTTGATCGATATTTTCCTTTTCAACAACAAGCTGCTCTTCTAATTGTTTATATTTGAGCTCTCCATCCTGCAATCGCTGTTCTAACTGAATGATTTTCTGTTGGTTCTCTGTAACCTGTTATTCTAACATGGCTATTTGCACATCCTTTTGCTTCATTAATTGTGTAACTTCAGAGGCCTTGTCTATAGTAGGAGCACTATAAGCACCTGCATATTGGGATAATTTGGTGAGATCCTTAGATGGATTCACCTCAGCATTCTTATAAACAATATTCATAAATTCCACCTGCGATGTCAAAAGTGCATCTTGATCAGTTCTCCTCCTTTTCCTCTATTTTCTAACAACAACCCTATGTTTAGGACTGTAAAATATATCCAGAGGAGGGATTACTTCTATCTTCAACATGATCTCACCTGTGGGATTTTCAGGGATGATTTCTGTATCCTGGTCTTTCAGATCATTAACTTGGGGATTATTCTGTTGTCCTATTTGCTAGGCAAATTGTTCATATTGACTCAGCAAATGAGGAGAAAAAATAAGTTTAGTAGCCTCAACTACTTCTTTAGCAGCTTCTTCTCCTCCAAGTTGAGAATTTGAACTATTGTTTATATCACTTTTTGGTGCCTGTTCAGTATTCTTACTGTCTGTGCCTCCCTTTTAAGTATGCACATTGGCATCAATACTTGTGATTTCTTTTCTTGCCCGGGACGAAGACTGTTGTACATCAATCTTAGCAGCTGTTTCTATCTTTTCAGTATTAACTTTGCTGCTAATATCTTCCTTTTGTAAAACATTATTAGTTCTTGTTACTTATTTACTAGATATATTCCCTGTTTCCTTCTGTTGTGATTCATATTATTGTATAGAAAATCTCAACTGATCCAGAGGAACTTTGAGTAACCTATGACTTCTAAATAACAAAAATTTATTCATTTCTTCGGCCTGAAGTTTGGATCTGGTCAAATAAAAAACTTGGGACATTTTATCTACAGAAACAAATAAATCATCAAACATATCTGGTTCATATTCGAACTGATCGATTGAAACATAAGTAGTAAAATCATATGCCACTTTCCTAGGATCAGATTTCCTCCCTGGGATTGTTGAAAGCTTGAGATTAGTTAGCTTAACAACTTCTTTTTCAGCATGGAGAAAATTACTGAGAGTATAGTCACCACATTTAAAAGGAAAAGTAGGCCACATAAGCTTCTTGCTATTTTTCAAAGTTCTAGACATACCTTCTACTGCCAGCTGATAAAAAATTTCCTGTGCTAACAGTTTATCTAGAACATACAAAGGAAGGATGTGTGGTTCTACAATACTTCCAAAAACTCTGATATACGTGAAATTTCCTCTCTGAACCAATCTCCAATTGAGGAGAAATCAACTTTAGCTTTGTTGGAAATTCTAGGAGGTAATCAGCCAAAAATGGTTTGATAAATCAGAATAAGAAAACCGTGACAGACTCTGTAAACATGGCTTTCGAAATGCCCCTTCCATAAGAACTTGTGATATATATGAATTGGAACAGGATATTTAGGGGTCCATTTCCATCCTAATAAGGGGAATTCAGAATTGAAACAAAGGGCATCTAGGATATAAGCACAAAAATAAAAAGGAGTGGAATTTCTTGAATTTTTTTCTTTCCTATGCTCAAGAATTCTGTTGGCTATCTTATCAGAAAGAATGACAACCCAATCCATTATCTCAGAACTAACAACAAAATGTATTAATGGCACCATTTGAATGGAAAACCTAGCTGAGTTATCATTTCCAAACAATCTACACATCATTGCTATGGCATAACAGTATGGAGGCAAAAGAGACTCCACAGAGTACATACCTGATGCTTCGTGTCTGTGCTTTTCAGGAACCCTTCTCCATTATTTAATTGGTTCTGACTGATTGATTCGCAGCAAATTCCTTGATGAAATATTTTTTATAAATTTTCCGTGGGTCTGGAAGGTGATACATCGCTTTAATGTCTTTTGGTTTGAATGAATCGAATATTGCTCCAGAAGCTGAGACAAAGGTTCTCTCTTTGATAACCACATTATCAATTACCCATCTAATAACATCATAGTATGGAATTTTTTTTACCTGAGCTGCAACTTGGTGCAAAAATGAGTTTGCTAATGCACCAAGAAGATTTTCAGAATCAGAGTCTAAGTCGGCTTCGTCAGGAACTGTAACCTTAGCTTCAACAACTTTAGGGTTTTCCTTTTCAAGTAATTTGTATACATTTTCCCATGTCATCTTACCACGTCCCTGGCATGAGGTATCTGTAACCAGCTTAAGCTTTGCTGGTTTCTCTTTAGGGGGCCTAGTGAATACAGGAGATTTTGCATCGATGGTAGCTTTCGATTCTTGAATATTTTCGACATTTCAGTATCGGGCAGTGTTTCTCTCATTCTGCGAATATAAGAATTGGACGTTCTATTGTTCTGCAAAAAAGAAAAGCTTTCAGCCAAGGTGAAAACACAATAATGAAAACAGCTATACAAAAGGATTATTCGTTGATTTTCATTTATTATATCCGTGGTTTAAAAATTAAATTCCCTCTAGGGAGTCACATTCATGCATTCAATAACAAAACAAATCATTATTATTTGTTTGATTTGTGAATTAATGTCAACGTACAATCAATGATTGGTATATTTCGAAATAAGTGTAAATATATTACCTTTTAAATCTTTGGAACATGATGAATAATAATATATGAATATTTAAGTTGTATTTGCATCGCGATTCCTTTGAAATAAAAATGAAATAATACTTATTCCAAATTCTGATTACGAAGAGCGCATCGGGGAATGAATCATTAAATAGTTTCTCCGATAATCCGATTGTAATGAGGTGGGGTCCGCCGCGTCGGAGTCTTTCAACCAAATGAATATATTTTTTTAATTCTCTGAAATGCAATTGCGATGAATCGCATCGCATCGGAAGTATGTGAAACAAACATAACACTTTAAATTTTATCCGAAATGAGATTGCGATTGAGTGCCATCGCATCGGATTTTTACAAAGCGAAAATTGAATTTAAAGAATTCTACGATTTTCCGATTTATGATTACTGTACATATCAAATATTGTTAAATATAAAGACTTTATATAATATTTTTGATATGATTAAAATTTTGTTTCTCATTGGATCGGAAAGTTTTTTAAAGGTTTGTACACTTTGTAAATAAAAATATGCAATGTATCCTTTTATCAATGAATATTTTATTTCTATCTAGAAAGAAAGATAAAAAGGGGACCTATTTCTAAATGGAATTTATTCTAAAATTTAAAAATGGGGAGGGTTGTTGTACAATACAACAATTGGTGATTCACTGGAAGAAACAGTTATCTCTGAAAAAATGAAATGAACACTATATTTCTAGTAAGTAAAAATTTATAAAGATAATGAAAACTTATCTTAGGATAATTCAAATAAAATCTAACTGTGAAAAGGAATAAAAAATCACTTACAATTTCTTTCTAATTGATCAAAGATAAAAACATTTTTGGGTTTTCTCAAGCTTTGATTGGTTGATAATAATAAAGTAAGTGGATTTCTTCAAGTTTAGCTTTTGTAATATACTCTATTGTCACATGAATTGCCTCTCTTGACAGCAAACGTTCATACTCTCGACAGGGTTACCTTTTAACCATCAACCATTCATTATTCCATCCAACTAAGATTATGACTCTTTAAAAATAAATTCATGAGACAAATTATCTCATGTTTTTTGTCTTTTATTTATTTTTTTAATTTAAGAGCCATTGTTTTGGTTTGGTAGCCAGTTAGTAACAATGCCATTCACTAGTTGTAATTAAACTGAACAAGCTGGCTCATGATGAGACCCCTTGTCTTAATTTTATAAGCCATTACCCTGTTTTGGTATGTAGTATTGGTAATGTCAGTTTTATCACTTCCTATGATCATGGTAAGTAGGCTCTTGATGAGACCTCTTATCTCCTAAATTTTGTCATATAATTTCTTAGAATTACATTCTAAAAAATCACAACTAAAATGGATGGGGTGAAATAGTTGTATCCTTAAGAATAAATCGATGACAATTCTCAGAGTTTTTGTTTCAAAAGGCAATAAAATTATAATGATTTACATTTTCCTTAAGGTTTCAAAAGATCATGCAAATGTCTTGAACAAATTTTAAAAGTTTAAATTTTTATTTTAAACTATCTAAAATTGTAATCATTTCCTTGAAAATTCTTATTTACACAAAATAAGTATTTATAAAATTCCTTCGAAGACAATTTTCTAATAGTAAAAAAATCAATCAAAGACTATTAACAACCTTTATTTACAAAAAATAAATAAAAATTGCAGAAAGGAATATGTACAAGTAAGAAGGGGTTACCTCCTTATGAAAAGAATTTCTTTAAGACAAGCCCATTTACAGGAAGAGATTCTCTCTTTACTGTTAAATCTTGGAGTATGAATGTATATGAGCCTATCTTTTCAACAATTTGGAATGGTCCAAGCCACATTTTCTGTAATTTGGTATGCTTACCTTTTTCTTCATGTGCTTTACCCCATTTCAGATCAAGATCACCAATTGACAAATTTTTTGAGCTGGTCAAACTTGAATCAAAAGAAGATTTTACAAGATGTTGATGTTTTTCATGAATATATTTTGCATTTTCTCTATCTTCTTCTAATTTAAGGATTTGATCAAATCTCAATTGAATGGATGAGGAAGGATTTTCTTCAATGAATTGCACTAGGGCTAATGATGGAAGAGCTAAAGTTGATGGTATCACTACTTCTTTACCATAAAATAAATTGAAAGGTGAAGTTCCTATATAAGCTTTATGAGTAATACGATCAGCTCATAATGCAAATATTAAAGACTTGTTCCAATTATTTTGATTTTGATCAATGGTCCTTTTAATGATTTTGATAAGATTTTTGTTAGTGGATTCAACTAAACCATTACCTTGTGGATAATAATTTGCTGAATATATCAATTTAAAACCTATTTTAATTGCAAATTTCACTATACTATTACCAGAAAAATAAGATACATTGTCAAAGACCAGAGCATTAGGTACACCAAACCTGGTAATAATGAATAGATCGATGAAATCAATAATTGCATTAGAGTTGGCTACCTTTAGAGGAATTTCTTCTACCCACTTTGTGAAGTAATCTGTTGCTGCGAGGATTTACTTGTGCTATTTGGAAGAATGAGGTACTATCTCACCAATAATATCAAGCCCCCATTGCTCAAATGGTTGTTCAATGTTTACTGGTTGCAAAGGAAAAGCTGGCTTCCTCTGTCTTCCACTAGCAATTTGGAAAATTTTTCATTTTCTCACACAATCATGTGTATCTTTGAAAAGGGTAGGCCAATAATATCCAACATGAATGATTTTGTGGGCTGTGGTATCACCTCCAAAATGACCTCCTTCTGGTCCATCATGTAATTCCTACAATACCTTTTTTGCTTCAGTCTTTTCAAGACATCTTAATAAGATTGAATCATAATTCTTTCTGAATAACACATCATCAATGATTTCATATTTAGTAGCCTTCAATCTTAACACACATTTATTCTTATAGCTAAGATTAGAAGGAGCATACCCATTTTTCAAGTAAAATATCAGATCAACATACTGAGATTCAGAATCTGTAACACTTATCTGACTTACTTGAACAACATTTTTTGGATCTTGATTTTCTGGTATGTTATGAGCTCTTGCTAATAATCTGCAAAAACCTTGTCCTCTAACAATCTTTGCTGGTTTAATAGAAATATCATATTCTTGCAAAGTTGTCACCCAATTAGCGCTTTTTTCTCCTACTTCTCTTTAAATTAGTAATTTTCTTACTGCAGAGAATGGGACAATAAACTTTGTGTGTGTTTTTAAGAGAAAAGGCCGAAAATGTTTCATTGACTTAAATACAACGAAGGCTTGTTTTTCAACATCGGAATAATTCAGCTCAGCTCCTTGCAGATTCGAGTTGAAGAAAGAAATCAGTGCTTCAATTTGTTGATCATTGAGCTGTGTTAAAACAACAGCATATGATGTTTCGGTTGCCAAAGTATACAGAATAAAATCTTTAGAAAAATTGGGAGTATTTAATGCAGGTGCATTAATGATTGCCTTCTTGATCGCATCAAAGGCTTATTTTTCCTTATATCCCCATTTGAATACCAAATTTTTCTTAATCATATTCTTCATAGGTAAAACAATTTGAGAAAAATCTGGAATGAATCTTTTTACAAAATTAATCTAACCTAAAAATGATTGCATGTAATTTTTATTATGAGGTAAAGAAATATAAGAAATTTCTTTAACTCTGTCAGGATTGATATATATACCATCTTTTGACACAACAAACCCTAAGAGATTTCCTTGATCGAGAGAAAAGAAGGATTTCTTTGGGTTTAAGGAAATACCAAACCTTCTACATCTTTCAAATATTTGTTTCAGATCATGTAGATGATTGGATTTATTTTTTGAATGAACTTTTATGTCATCAAGATAAACAAAAACTGATTTATTAATCAGACCCTTGAATGCTATGTCCATGGTTCTTTGGAAAGTAGCTCCTGCATTTACTAAACCGAAAGGAATTTTCTGATAAGCATAAGTTCCCCATTTGGTTATGAAATTGGTTTTCAACCTATCATCTAGATGTAGTACAATTTGATTATACCTTGAAAATCCATCAAGGAAGGACATGAGTTCAGAACCAACTACTTTTTGGAGAATTTTCTCCATGGTTGGCAATGGGAAATTTTCCTTTTGACATGCCCTGTTTAAATTCCTGAAATCAATACAGATTCTAATATCGCCATTTTTCTTCCTGACAGGTACCATGTTGGAAACCCAATTGGAATGCCTTACAGGAAAAATGATTTTGGCTTTCAAAAGTTTGTTGAGTTTTGTTTTGATTTGATCCTCAAGATTTCGATGAATCTTTCTTAACTTCTGTTGAACAAGCTTAACATCAGATAGCATTGGAATTGTGTGTTGAATTACAGAAATATCATAAGTCTTTAAATCCTCATAACTCCAAGCGAATAAATTTTTATATTTACTTAGAAGTTTAATAAAAGAAAATATTTCTTCTGGAGTTAAATTGAGTCCTAGATTAACATTCTGAGGTTTAGAATCAGAGCCAAGATTACCTAATTCAAACTTCAAAGTTGAACTTTGAATTTTAGCATTAGTAACTTTCTTGAATCTGTCTTTAATATCATAAAGATCCTCAAGTTTAACAACAGATTTAGGAATCAAATTTTCATTATTTCTTGAAGTAATTTGCAGATCATGATCATCTTCATCAATAATTTGTTCAATATATGGTTTCTCAGAAGTTAAGAAATTCAAAATATCTTGATCATGGTAGAATACTATCCAGTTAGTAATATTATCTGGGAAAAATGGGTGAAAAATCAACTCTACTGAAAATCTACTAGGACTGCAATCTTCAGGAGGAAGGAGTTTAGACGCAACATTAGCTAATAGGTTTGCTAATGTGTTTTTATTTCTAGGAATACAAGAGATATTAAATGCTAGAAATTTAGTGGTAAGGTCCTGTACTAGGGTTTGATAATGTTTGAGATGTCCTGAAAGACAATGGATGGTATTCCTTGTCTTATGACAATTTCGGAATCTCCATACAATTTCAAGTATTTTAAATTTAACCCTATGGCTTTATAAAGCCCTTGAATCAAGGCTTCATATTCAACAATATTATTAGTACACTCAAATTCTAATCTACATGATAGCATGGTTTTCTCTCCTTCTGGATCAATTAGGACGCATCCTGCTCCTGCTCCATCACTAGATTTCGATCCATCAAAATATAATGACCAAAATAAACTTATATTTATAGTTTTATCTACAAATGAATCAGAAATATTAACAATTCTAGAAGAATCAGATTGTGAAACATTTTCAGTTTGAGAAACAAAAGTATTTACAGAAAAAAGTGATTGTGGTGCAGTAAAATTCCAAGAAATGACCCAGCCGAATATCCTCCAAGAATATTATTGTTGAAAGCTATAGGTTCATTTGGTTGTTAAAATTCAGTTACAGTGTGCGTCATATGTTTTTCCCGCTCGATTTTGATTTGATTTGGTTTCCCTTTGTAGGGATGCCACATATGTGAAAAATCGGTTGAGATATAGCCATTAAGTTTCGAAGACCAGTGTCTGCTTAAGACTAACCCATAGAATTATGGAATATCTGCAATTAGAATATCAATTCTTTTGACAATCCTAGGATCGAAAGCTAGTCTAATGGTAACTGAATTGATTTCTCCTACAACTTGAACTTTAGAGAGATCCAATTGTACAATGTGAACTAATGACTTCTGTGGTTCGATATTCAAATTAGCACATACTAAAGTAGGCATTATATTAGAGGATGCTCCAGAATCAATTAAACAATTATGCAGATTCTTATTGTAGATTTCATAAGTCAACAGAAATGGAGGTGTCTGAGAATTTGATCTTTCTCTAATAAGAACAGTGTCTGTTGCATCTACTTTGTCTGGTGGCTTACTAGTCCCTTTAGCAGCTTTACATACTACACCACTTGGTAGAGGAGCAGTAGGTGTAGCATTTAACTCTTTTAATAGCAGCTTTTGTTGATGTTTAAGTTTGCTGAGTTCATGTAATGAGATGTTCGCGCTAGTCATTTTCATGTCCTCAAAAATATTATAATCCATCATATCTGATACCACCAGAGTCTTGGATGATGATGTGGGAGGATTGGGAGATGATCGCTGATTCTGAGTGGGTAAGGGAGAAGCTTTTTTTGTGGGAGTTTTGTCTTTAGTACTCGGAGTTGTAGTTTTCTTTTGGAACAGTTTGAACAGGTTTCGATGTAGATTTTCTCCTTGTACTCACAGCCATAGCTTCTTGTTTCATTTCACTATCCGAATTAGGGAGAATGAAATCCCACATTCCATTTAGTTCAACTATTTCTTCCTTTTCATCTTCTTCATCTGACATTATAGGAATATCTTCTTCTTCTTCTTCTTTTGATTCTGAATTGGAGATTGTATTGGGAGGTTTTGATTCAGCTTGATTTCTCTTGAAATTTCTAAATGGTCTCTTTGTAGAAGTCTCCGCTACTTGCTTTTTGATCTCAACCATCTCATTAGACACGGTTTTAAGGACTTTCTGTAGACCTTCCATGTCATATGGATCTCTTGGTGTATTTTTCTTGGAATCATCTTTAAAAGTGACTTTCTTTGATTTTATTTCCTCAATAGCATTTTTCTTATCTAGAGCAATCATTCGTTTTTCAACTGAAATAGCTTCTTTCATATTCTCAGCTAAAGTCGATTTTGTAGCTATATCTACAAAAATTGCTATGTTTGAGGGAAAAGCATTAATGTACCATTCACTTCTAACATGTTTAGTAGGTTTAGATGTTGCAGGGATCTTATTCAATAGTTTATTAAATCGAGAGTTAAAATCTTTAATGGGTTCCTTGGGTTGAGTCTTCAAAATTGGAGAGATCGTTGATTAGGGTAGCAATTGATCTATCATCTCCATATTTAGTTAAAAATTGCTCTTCAAACATATCCGAATTTGTGATAGACTCAGAAGGTAAGGAAAAGTACCAGGATCCTATTGTTCCTTACAAGCTATAGGGAAATAACCTGACTAAAACATCTTCATGCTCTACTTGATTTAGATTTATAGCAAGCATAAAATTATTGATATGTTCTTCTGCTGGTATACCAGTATCTGGACTAAAGTTTGGCAACCATTTTTCAGGATGATTAGGTAGATCATGCAAAGGTGTAGCCATATTTACAGCTCTTGATCTAGTCCATGGTCTTGGTGTATGAGTAGTAACAGTTGAAGTACATGAAGAGACAAGTGATGTTTGAACAGATGTAGTTTGAGCAGATGATGATGAGATTACTGTAATTTTCTGATTTGGAGCTTGGGAAACAGATTATTGAATATGCGGTGAAAAGCTAGAACCACTTTCTGTTTCTGATGGAGTTTTTATTGTTTTAACTCTACCAGGTATAGGAAATTATTTTGGGGAAATTCCAAGTTTTTCACTCTGTGACCTAGTGAAAGGTCTAGAAGAAAAAAACTGTGAGGTGAGACTACCTTCAGATAATTATGATTATTCTAATGATAATGAGAATCCTTGAAGTTTATGGAATAAAGCTTCAACTTTAGGGGATTCAGGAGGCGGATTATCTGATTGATGCTAGACTTTGGTAGTGGGTGTTTGAATGCTTTTATCAATTTCTTCTCTAGTGATTTGAGATGTGGAAGAAATTGAAGGTGATGAGGGTGTTGTGCTCTTAGAATTCCTTTCGGATTTGGATTTATCTTCCAGTCATAGCTTTGGCCCTCCTTCTAGCGCCAAAAATGTTGAAGCCTCGAAAATTGCTGCTTCAAACATTGGGGGATAACCACCCGGTCGGGACCTTAAGACAACTCCTTTTACGTTTGGTGTGGTGGCTCCGACTGAATTTATAGGATCAGTTTCCCAGTAATTAAATGGGTTGGTAATGGAATGATTGAATTAAGGGAAAATGAGACTAAATAACTAAAATAAAACTATTTAAACTAACTTAAAACTGATAAGATAATTCTAAAACTAACCTGGGCATCAAATGTGAATAGAACTTTAAATTCTTTCAATTAACCGATAACCATGAAAATGTATTATAGCTTAATTGAAATATGTAGTAACAGATAAAGATAACTCTGTTTAAGAAATTAAACAGAGTTATAATAACATATTACATTCATCATTATATATCATTTTCATATACTGTAAAAGATAAATATTTCTACACACTCAGAAATGATATGTATAAAGAAATATTGTAAATCGAATACACATAAATGATAGCAATTTAAAAGAGAATATCACATAACATAAGAAAATTAACAGTGAATAGATAGAAATACCATATCCATCTTGATACTTTCCAATGCAATCCGATATCCTAATCCAGCAACTTCAATGTAAAATCAACTCCAAGATACATAAATGCAATTCTTAAAGGCAATTTCGCACATAATCACCAGATGTGATCCTTTATAAAAAATATAAGAGTCAATGGAGTACATAAATGTAATCTCCAAGTCAAAATATTACAAATTCAGGACTCCTTTCTAAATGCATGAAAGGGGTTTAAATAGGTACTTAACAAAATAAATAAAACTATTCCTACAATCTATCTAAATCAAAAAATCTAGAACACAATTGCGATCTTGAGGTGAACCGACTCATTTATTATATGTTGCGTTTGATGTGCCGAGATGGCAGATTTTGCGCATTTCCTTCACTTCTTCTGGATGTCTAAGCTTTGAGTGAAACCTCCCTGTATATGTGGCATCATAAAATTGGGGAACGATGTAATCGATGGAATTTGAAAGAACTTTTATTGTTGTTTTTTGACTATGTGGCTTGATAAGATAGGTCCACATTATATCCCATGATATTCCTTGTAGTTACCCAACTTGCTGATTTTTATTAATTATCTCTTGTTTCCATCTGTGATCAGTTTCTTTTACCCTAGGTAATTGGCCAGGGATACAATCTGAAATTAAATTGATTGCATATAGGTTATCATTCACCAGTTGTGTTACATTGTTCATTATGCTTTTAGCTCTAGATGTAGCTCTTTCTGCTTTGATTAAACGATGTTCCCATTCTGCAAAAATAATTTCTTTATGTCTCTCCATAATCTTGGGAAGATTTGCTTTTCTTCCTGATTCTGAGTCTTGCCATAAAAGAAATTCAAATATCTTTTCATCAGCTTCATCAAATTCAATTTTAAGACTGACTCCTTCATCTACCAAGGAAGATGTTAATTCACATAGGGATTCTTCTTCTGCAACCTTCAGACAAAATTCATTTAATTTTTGAGACAATAACTTGTTTGTCTCCAGGGCTTCATTTTTGAATTGATCCAAATTAGGATAATTCTTAAACTTGTCTAATTTAGATTGAAACACCTTCTCTTGCTCAATCTTTGAAGTCTTCTCATTTTGTAGAAGAGCCAATAATTTTTCTATTTCTTGATTTAGCTGCTCTTGCTTTTCTAAAGTCTGCTGATCAATCTTTTCCTTTTCAACAGTAAGCTGCTCTTCTAATTGTTTAGATTTGAGCTCTCCATCCTGCAATTACTGTTCTAACTGAATGATTTTCTGTTGGTTCTCTGTAACCTGTTCTTCTAACATGGCTATTGTACATCCTTTTGCTACATTAACTGTGTAACTTCAGAGGTCTTGTCTATAGTAGGAGCACTATAAGCACCCGGAATTTGGGATAATTTGGTGAGATCCTCAGATGGATTCACCTCAACATTCTTATAAACAATATTCATAAATTCCACCTACGATGTCAAAAGTGCATCTTGATTATTTCTCCTCCTTTTCCTCTGTTTTCTCACAACAACCCTATATTTAGGACTATAAAATATATCCAGAGGAGGGATTTCTTCTATCTTCAACATGATCTCACTTGTGGGATTTTCAGGGATGATTTATATATCCTGGTCTTTCAGATCATTAACTAAGGGATTATTCTGTTTTCCTATTTGTTGGGAAAATGGTTCATATTGACTCAGCAAATGAGGAGAAACAATAATTTTAGTAGCTTCAACTAATTCTTTAACAACTTCTTCTCCTCCAAGTTGAGAATTTGAACTATTGTTTATATCACTTTTTGGTGCCTGTTCAATATTCTTACTATCTGTGCCTCCCTTTTCAGTATGCACATTGGCATCAGTACTTGTGCTTTCCTTCCTTGCATGGGCCAAAGACTACTGTACATCAATCTTAGCAGCTGTTTCTGTCTTTTCAGTATTAACTTTGCTGCTAATATCTTCCTTTTGTAAAACAAGATTAGTTCCTGTTACTTCTTTACCAGATGTATTCCCTATTTCCTTCTGTTGTGATTCATATTCCTGTATAGAAACTCTCAACTGATCCAGAGGAACTTTGAGTAACCTCTGACTTCTAAATAGCAAAAAATTATTCATTTCTTTGGCCTAAATTTTGGACTTGGTCAAAGAAAAAACTTGGGACATTTTATCTATAGAAACAAATAAATCATCAAACATATCTGGTTTATGTTCGAACCGAGCAATTGAAACAGAAGTAGTAAAATCTTATGCCACTTTCCTAGGATCATATTGCCTCCCTGGGATTGTTAAAAGGTTGAGATTAGTTAGCTTAACAACTTATTTTTTAGCATGGAAAAAATTATTGAGAGTATAATCACCACATTTAAAAGGAAAAGTAGGCCACATAAGCTTCTTGTTGTTTTTCAAAGTTCTAGACATACCTTCTACTGTCAACTGATGAGAAATTTCCCGTGCTAACAGTTTGTTTGGAAGATACAAAGGAAGGATGTGTGGTTCTACAATACTTCCGAAAAATCTGATATATGTGAAATTTTCCTCTCTGAACTAATCTCCAATTGAGTTAAAATGAACTTTAGCTTTGTCGGAATGTCTAGGAAGGAATCGACCAAAAATGGTTTGATAAATCGAAATAAGAAAACCGTGACAGACTCTGTAAACATGGCTTTTGAAATGCCCCTTCCATAAGAACTTGTGATATATATGAATTGAAACCAGATCTTTAGGGGTCCATTTCCATCCTAATAAGGGGAATTCAGAATTGAAACAAAGGGCATCTAGGATATAAGCACAAAAATAAAAAGGAGTGGAATTTCCTGAATTTTTGTCTTTCCTATACTCAAGAATTCTGTTGGCTATCTTATCAGAAAGAATGACAACCCAATCCATTATCTCAGAACTAACCGAAGAATGTATTAATGGCACCATTTGAATGGAAAACCTAGCTGATTTATCATTTCCAAACAATCTACACATCATTGTTGTGGCATAATAGTATGGAGGCAAAAGAGACTCCACAGAGTACATACCTGATGCTTCGTTTCTATGCTTTTTAGGAACCCTTCTCCATTCTTTAATTGGTTCTGACTGATTTTCATGATTCACAGCAAATTCCTTGATGAAATCTTTGTTATAAATTTTATGTGGGTCTAGAAGGTGATACATTGCTTTAATGTCTTCTGGTTTGAATGACCCGAATATTGCTCCAGAAGCTGAGAGAAAGGTTCTATCTTAGATAGCCACATTATCAATTACCCATCTAATAACATCATAATATGGAAAAATGTTTGCCTGAGCTGCAACTCGGTGCAGAAATGAGTTTGCTCATGCACCAAGAAGATTTTCAGAATCAAAGTCTAAGTCGGCTTTGTCAGGAACTATAACCTTAGCTTCAACAACTTTAGGGTTTTCCTTTTCAAGTAAGTTGTATACATTTTCCCATGTCATCTTACCAAGTCCCTAGCATGAGGTATCTGTAACGAGCTTAATCTTTGCTGGTTTCTCTTTAGGCGGCATAGTGAATACATGAGCTTTTGCAGCGATGGCGGCTTTCGATTCTTGAATATTTTCGACATTTCAGTATCGGGTAGTGTTTCTCTCGTTTTGCGAATAGAAGAATTGGAAATTCTATTGTTCCGCAACAAAGAAAAGCTTTCAGCCAAGGTGAAAACATAATAATGAAAACAGCTATAGAAAAGGATTATTTGCTGATTTGCATTTATTATATCCGTGGTTTAAAACTTAAATGCCCTCTAGGGAGTCACATTCATGCATTCAATAACAAAACAAATCATTATTATTTGTTTGATTTGTGAATTAATGTCAACGTACAATCAGAGATTGGTATATTTCAAAATAAGTGTAAATATATTACCTTTTAAATCTTTGGAATGTGATGAATAATAATATATGAATATTTAAGTGGTATTTTCATCATGATTCCTTTAAAATAAAAATGAAATAAGAATTATGCCAAATTCCAATTGCGAAGAGCACATCGAGGAATAAATCGTTAAATAGTTTCTCCGATAATCCGATCGTGATGAGGTGGGGTCCGCCGTGTCAGAGTCTTTCAACCAAATGAATATATTATTTTAATTCTCTAAAATTCGATTGCGATGAATCGCATCGCATCGGAAGTATGTGAAACAAACATAACACTTTAAAGTTTATCTGAAATGCGATTGCGATTGAGTGCCATCGCGTCGGATTTTTACAAAGCGAAAATAGAATTTAAAGAATTCTCCGATTTTCAGATTTGCGATTACTGTACATATAGAATATTATTAAATATAAAGACTTTATATAATATTTTTGATATGATTAAAAGCTTTGTTTCTCATCGGAGCGGAAAGTATTTTAAAGGTTTGTACACTTTGTAAATAAAAATATGTAATGTATCCTTTTATCAATGAATATTTTATTTCTATCTAGAAAGAAAGATAGAAAGGGGACATATTTCTAAATGGAATTTATTCTAAAATTTAAAAATGGGGAGGGTTGTTGTACAGTACAACAATTGGCGATTCACTGGAAGAAACAATTATCTATGAAAAAATGAAATGAACACTATATTTCTAGTAATTAAAAATTTCTAAAGATAATGAAAACTTATCTTAGGATAATTCAAAAAACAATCTAACTGTGAAAAAGAATAAAAAATCACTTACAATTTCTTTCTAATTCCTCAAAGATAAAAACATTTTTGGGTTATCTCAAGCTTTGATTGGTTGATAATAATAAAGTAAGTGGATTTCTTCGAGTTTAGATTTTGTAATATACTCTATTGTCACAGGCATTGCCTCTGTTGCCAGCAAATGTTCATAGTCTTGACAGGGTTACCTTTTAACCATCAACCATTCATTATTCCATCCAACTAAGATTATGACTTCTTAAAAATAAATTCATAAGAAATATTATCTCATGTTTTTTGTATTTTATTTATTTTTTTAATTTAAGAGCCATTGTTCTGGTTTGGTAGCCAGTTAGTAATAATGCCATTCACTAGTTGTAATTAAACTGAACAAACTAGCTCGTGATGAGACCCCTTGTCTTACTTTTATAAGCTATTACCCTGTTTTGGTATGCAGTATTGGTAATGTCATTTTTATCACTTCTTATGATCATGGTAAGTAGGCTCATGATGAGACCTCTTATCTCCTAAAATTTGTCATATAATTTCCTAGAATTACATTCTAAAAAATCAAAACCGAAATGGATGGGGTGAAATAGTTGTATCCTTAAGAATAAATGGATGACAATTCTCAGAGTTTTTGTTTGCTAAAGCTTGAAAAAGTCTTTAATTTTTAGAGATAACCTTTCTCTTCTTAATAAAATTATAATGATTTACATTTTCCTTAAGGTTTCAAAAGATCATGCAAATGTCTTGAACAAATTTTCAAAGTTTAACATTTTATTTTAAACTATGCAAAATTGTAATCATTTCCTTGAAAATTCTTATTTACACAAAATAAGTATTTATAACATTCCTTCCAAGACAATTTTCTAATAGTAAAAAAATCAATCAAAGACTATTAACAACCTTTATTTACAAAAAAAAATAAAAATTGCAGAAAGGAATATGTACAAGTAAGAAGGGGTTACCTCCTTATGAAAATAATTTCTTTAATACAAGCCCATTTACAGGAAGAGATTATCTCTTTCCTGTTAAATCTTGGAGTATGAATGTTTATGAGCCTATCTTTTCAGCAATCTGAAATGGTCCTAGCCACATTTTCTGAAATTTGGTATGCTTTCCTTTTTCTTCATGTGTTTTATCCCATTTCAGAACAAGATCACCAATTGATAAATTTTTTGAGATGGTGGAACTTGAATCAAAAGAAGATTTTACAAGCTGTTGATGTTTTTAATGAATATATTTTCCTTTTTCTCTATCTTCTTCTAATTTAAGGATTTTATCAAATCTCAACTGAATGGATGAGGAAGGAATTTATTCAATGAATTGCACTAGGGCTAATGACGGAAGAGCTAAATTTGATGGTATCACAACTTCTTTACCATAAAATAAATTGAAAGGTGAAGTTCCTATAGAAGATTTAAGAGTAATACGATCAACCCATAATGAAACGATTAAAGACTTGTGCCAATTCTTTTGATTTTGATCAATGTTCCTTTTAATGATTTTGATGAGATTTTTGTTAGTGGATTCAGCTAAACCATTACCTTGTGGATAATAATTTTCTGAATATCTCAATTTAAAACATCTTTTAATTGAAAATTCGACTATACTATTACCAGAAAAATAAGATGCATTTTCAAAGACCAGAGCATTAGGTATACCAAACTTGGTAATGATGAATTGATTGATGAAATCAATAATTGCATCAGAGTTGGCTACCTTTAGAGGAATTGCATATATCCACTTTGTGAAATAATCTGTTGTAGTGAGGATGTACTTGTGCTGTTTGGAAGAATGAGGTACTATCTCACCAATAATATCAAGCCCCTATTGCTCAAATGGTTGTTCAATGTTTACTGGTTGCAAAGGAAAAGCTGGCTTCCTCTGTCTTCCACTAGCAGTTTGGAAAAATTTTCATTTTCTCACATAATCATGTGTATATTTGAAAAGGGTAGGCCAATAATATTCAGCATGGATGATTTTGTGGGTTGTGGTATCACCTCCAAAATGACCTCCTGCTGGTCCATCATGTAATTCCTACAATACCTTTTTTGCTTCAGTCTTTTCAAGACATCTTAATAAGATTGAATCATAATTATTTCTGAATAACACATCATCAATGATTTCATATTTAGTAGCCTTAAATTTTAAAGAACTTTTATTCTCGTAGCTGAGATTAGAAGGAGCATACCCATTTTTCAAGTAAAATATCAGATCAACATACTGAGATTCAGAATCTGTAACACTTATCTGACTTACTTGAACAACATTTTCTGGATCTTGATTTTCTGGTATGTTATGAGCTCCTGCTAATAATATGCAAAAACCTTGTCCTCTAACAATATTTGATGGTTTAATATCAATATCATATTCTTGCAAAGCTGTCACCCAATTAGCCCTCTTTTCTCCTACTTCTCTTTGAATTAGTAATTGTCTTACTGCAGAGAATGGGACAATAACCTTTGTGTGTGTTTTTAAGAGAAAAGGCCTAAAATGTTTGATTGACTTAAATACAGCGAAGGCTTGTTTTTCAACATCAAAATAGTTCAGATTATCTCCTTGCAGATTCGAGCTGAAGAAAGAAATCAGTGCTTCAATTTGTTGATCATTGAGCTGTGTTAAAACTGTAGAATAAGATGTTTCGGTTGCCAAAGTATACATAATAAAATCTTTATAAAAATTGGGAGTATTTAATGCAGGTGCATCAATGATTGCCTTCTTGATCACATCAAATGCTTATTTTTCCTTATATCCCCATTTGAATACCGAATTTTTCTTAATCATATTCTGCATAGGTAAAACAATTTGAAAAATATCTGGAATGAATATTTTTACAAAATTATTCTGAACTAAAAATGATTGCATGGAATTTTTATTATGAGGTAAAGAAATATCAGAAATTTCTTTAACTCTATTAGGATCAATATATATACCATCTTTTGACACAACAAACGCTAAGAGTTTTCCTTGATCGAGAGAAAAGAATAATTTCTTTGGGTTTAAGGAAATACCAAACCTTCTACATCTTTCAAATATTTGTTTCAGATCATGTAGATGATTGGATTTCTTTTTTGAATGAAATGTTATGTCATCAAGATAAATAAAAACTGATTTATTAATCAGAGCCTTGAATGTTATGTCCATGGCTCTTTGGAAAGTAGCTCCTGCGTTTACTAAACCAAAAGGCATTTTCTGATAAGCATAAGTTCCCCATTTGGTTCTGAAAGTGGTTTTCAACCTATCATCTGGATGTACTAGAATTTGATTATACCCTAAAAATCCATCAAGGAAGGACATGAGTTCAGAACCAGCTACTTTTTGGAGAATTTTTTCCATGGTTGGCAATGGGAAATTCTCCTTTTGACATGCCTTGTTTAAATTCCTAAAATCAATATAGATTCTAATATCGCCATTTTTCTTCCTGACAGGTACCATGTTGGAAACCCAATTGGAATGCCTTACAGGAAAAATGATTTTGGCTTTCAAAAGTTTGTTGAGTTCTGTTTTGATTTGATCCTCAAGATTTCGATGAATCTTTCTTAACTTTTGTTGAACAAGCTTGACATCAGATAGCATTGGAACTCTTTGTTGAATTACAGAAGTATCATAAGTCTTTAAATCCTCATAACTGCAAGCGAAGACATTTTTATATTTACTTAGAAGTTTAATAAAAGCAAATATTTCTTCTGGAGTTAAATTGAGTCCTAGATTAACATTTTGAGGTTTAGAATCAGAGCCAAGATTAACTAATTCAAAATTCAAAGTTGAACTTTGAAGTTTAGCATTAGTAACTTTCTTGAATCTGTCTTTAATATCATAAAGATTCTCAAGTTTAACAACAGATTTAGGAATCACATTTTCATTACTTCTTGAAGTAATTTTCAGATCATGATCATCTTCATCAATAATTTGTTCATCATATGATTTATGAGAAGTTAAGAAATTCAAAATATCTTGATCATGGTAGAATACTCTCCAGTTAGTAATATTATCTGGGATAGATGGGTGAAAAATCAACTCTACTGAAAATCTATCAGGACTGCAATCTTCAGCAGGAAGGACTTTGGATGCAACATTAGCTAATAGGTCAGCTGATGTGTTTTGATTTCTAGGAATATAAGAGATATTAAATGCTAGAAGTTGAGTGGTAAGGTCATGTACTAGGGTTTGATAATGTTTGAGATGTCCTGAAAGACAATGGATGGTATTATTTACTTGCCTTATGACAATTTCGCAATCTCCATACACTTTCAAGTATTTTACATTTAACCCTATGGCTTTATAAAGCCCTTGAATCAAGGCTTCATATTCAGCAGTATTATTAGTGCACTCAAATTCTAATCTACTTGATAGCATGGTTTTCTCTCCTTCTGGATCAATTAGGATACCTCCTGCTCTTGCTCCATCACTAGATTTCGATCCATCAAAATATAATGACCAAAATAAACTTCTATCTATAGGTTTATCTACAAATGAATAAAAAATATTAACAATTCTAGAAGAATCAGATTGTGAAAAATTTTCAATTTGAGAAACAAAAGTATATACAGAAAAAGGTGATTGTGGTGTAGGAAAATTTCCAAGAAATGACTCAGCTGAATATCCTCCAATAATATTATTGTTGAAAGCTATAGGTTCATTTGGTTGTTCAAATTCTGTTATAGTGTGCGTCATATGTTTTTCTTGCTCGATTTTGATTTGATTTGGTCTCCCTTTGTAGGGATGCCACATATGTGAAAAATCTGTTGAGATATATCCATTAAGTTTCGCAGACCAGTCTTTGCTTAAGACTAACCCATAGAATTCTGGAATATATGCAATTAGAATATCAATTCTTTGGACAATCCTAAGATCGGAAGCTAGTATAATGGTAACTGAATTGATTTCTCCTACAACTTGAACTTTAGAGCGATCCAATTGTATAATGTGAAATGCAGAATTCTGTGGTTCGATATTCAATTTAGCACATACTGAAGTAGGCATTATATTAGAGGATGCTCCAGAATCAATTAAACAATTATGTAGATTCTTCTTGTAGATTTCATAAGTCAACAGAAATGGAGGTGTCTGAGAATTTGATCTTTCTCCAATAAGAACAATGTCTGTTGCATCTACTTTTTCTGGTGGCTTACCAGTCCCTTTAGCTGCTTTAGCTACTAGACCACTTGGTAGAGGAGAAATAGGTGTAGCATTTAACTCTTTTAATAGCAAATTTTGTTGATGTTTAATTTTGTTGAGTTCATGTAATGAGATGTTTGCTCTAGTATTTTTCATGTCCTCAACAATATTATAATCCATCGTATCTGATACCACCATAGTCTTGGATGATGATGTGGGAGGATTGGGAGATGATGGCTGATTCTGAGTGGGTAAGGGAGAAGCTTTCTTTGTGGGAATTTTGTCTTTAGTACTCGGAGTTGTAATTTTCTTCTTTGGAACAGTTTGAACAGGTTCCGATGTAGATTTGCTCCTTGTACTCACAGGCATAGCTTCTTGTTCCATTTCACTATCTGAATTAGGGAGAATGAAATCCCACATTCCATTTAGTTCAGCTATTTCTTCCCTTTCATCCTCTTCATCTGACATTAGAGGAATATTTTCTTCTTCTTCTTCTTCTGTTTCTGCATTGGAGATTGTATTGGGAGGTTTTGATTCAGCTTGATTTCTCTTGAAATTTCTAAATGGTCTCTTTGTAGAAGTCTCTGCTACTTGCTTTTTGATCTCAACCATCTCATTAGACATGGTTTTAAGGACTTTCTGTAGACCTTCCATGTCATATGGATCTCTTGGTGTCTTTTTCTTGGAATCATCTTTAAAAGTGACTTTCTTTTATTTTCTTTCCTCAATAGCATTTTTCTTATCTAGAGCAATCATTCATTTTTCAACTGAAATAGCTTTTTTCATATTCTCAGCTAAAGTCTGTTTTGCAGCTCTATCTACAAAAATTTCTATGTTTGAGGGCAAAGCATTAATGTACCATTCACTTCTAACCTATTCACTAAGTTTAGATGTTGCAGGGATCTTATTCAAGAGTTTATTAAATCGAGAGTTAAAATATTTAATGGGTTCCTTGGATTGAGTCTTTAAATTGGAGAGATCATTGATTAGGGTAGCAATTGATCTATCATCTCCATATTTAGTTAAAAATTTCTCTTCAAACATATCCCAATTTGTGATAGAATCATAAGGTAAGAAAAAGTACTAGGATCCTGCTGTTCCTTGCAAGGTATAGGGAAATAACCTGACTACAACATCTTCATGCTCTACTTGATTTAGATTTATATCAAGCATAAAATTATTGATATGTTCTTCTGCTGGTATACTAGTATCTGGACTAAACTTTGGCAGCCATTTTTCAGGATCATCAGGTAGATCATGCAAAGGTGCAGCCATATTTATAGCTCCTGGTCTAGTCCATGGTCTTTGTGCTGCTTGTGCCATTGTTGTGATGATGGTAGAAGAACTAGAAGTGATAACTGATGTATTAGTAGTAATAGTTGAAGTACTGGAAGAGACAATTGATGTTTGAACAAATGTAGTTTGAGCAGATGATGCTGAGATTACTACACTTTTCTGATTTGGAGCTTGGGAAACATATGATTGAATATGCGATGAAGAACTAGTACCACTTTCTGTTTTCGATGGAGTTTTTCTTGTTTTAACTCTACTAGGTATAGGAAATTATTTTGGGGAAATTCCAAGTTTTTCACTCTGTGACCTAGTGAGAGGTCTGGAAGAAACAAACTGTGAGGTGAGACTACCTTCAGATAATTCCAATTCTTCTAATGATAATGAGAATCCTTGAATTTTATGGACGAGAGCTTCAACTTCAGGGGATTCAGGAGGTGGATTATCTGATTGATGCGAGACTTTGGTAGTGGGTGTTTGAATGCTTTTATCAATTTCTTCTCTAGTGATTTGAGATGTAGAAGAAATTGAAGGTGATGAGGCTGTTGTGCTCTTAGAATGGCTTTCAGATTTGGATTTATCTACCATTCATAGCTTTGGCCCTCCTTCTAGCACTAAAAATTTTGAAGCCCTGAAAATCGCTGCTTCAAACATTGGGGGATAACCAGCCGGTCGGGACCTTAGGACAACTCCTTTTCCGTTTGGTGTGGTGGCTCCGACTGGATTTATCGGACCAGTTTCATAGTAATTTAAATGGGTTGGTAATGGAATGATTTAATGAAGGGAAAATGAGACTATATAACAGAAATAAAACTATTTAAACTTACTTAAAACTGATAAGATAATTCTAAAATTAACCCGGGCATCAAATGTGAATACAAATTTAAATTGTTTCAATTGCCCAATAACCATGAAAATGTATTATATCTTAATTGAAATATGCAGTAAAAAATAAAGATAAATCTGTTTAAGAAATTAAACAGAGTTATAATAACATATTACATTCATCATTATATATCATTTGCATATACTGTAAAAGATAAATATTTCTACATACTCAGAAATGATATGTATAAAGAAATATTGTAAAGCGAATACACATAAACGATAGAAATTTAAAAGAGAATATCACATAACATAAGAAAATTAACAGTGAATAGATAGAAATACCATATCCATCTTGATACTTTCCAATGCAATCCGATATTCAAATCTAGCAACTTCAATGTAAAATCGACTCCAAGATACAGAAATGAAATTCTTAAAGGAATTTTCTCACAGAATCACAAAATGTGATCCTTTATAAAAAATATAAGAGTCAATGGAGTACAAAAATGTAATCTCCCAGTCAAAATATTACAAATTCAGGGCCCCTTTCTAAATGCATGAAAGGGGTTCAAATAGGTACTTAACAAAATAACTAAAACTATTCCTACAATCTATCTAAATCAAAAAAATTTAGAACAGAAATGCGATCTTGAGGTGAACTGACTCATTGATTATTTGTTGCGTTTGATGTGCCAAGATGGCAGATTTTAAGCATTTCCTTCACTTGTTCTGGATGACTAAGCTTTGACTGAAACCACCCTGTATATGTGGCATTAGAAAATTTGGGAATGATGTAATCGATGGAATTTGAAAGAAATTTTATTGTTGTTTGTTGACTATGCGGCTTGATAAGACATGTCCACATTGTATCCCATGATATTCCTTGTAGTTGGACAATTTACTATTTTTTATTAATTATCTCTTGTTTCCATCTGTGATCAGTTTATTTTACCCTAGATAATTGGCTAGGGATACAATCTAAAATTAAATTGATTGCATATAGGTTATCATTCACCTGCTGTGTTACATTTTTCATTATGCTTTTAGCTCTGGATGTAGCTCTTTCTGTTTTGATTAAATGATGTTCCCATTCTTCAAAAATAATTTCCTTATGTCTATCCATAATATTGGGAACATTAGCTTTTCTTCCTGATTCTGAGTTTTGCCATAAAAGAAATTCAGAGATCTTTTCATTAGCTTCATCAAATTCAATTTTAAGACTGACTCCTTCATCTACCAAGGAAGATGTTAATTCACATAGGGATTCTGCTTCTGCAACCTTTAGACAAAATTCATTTAATTGTTGAGACAATAACTTGTTTGTCTCTAGGGCTTCATTTTTGAATTGATCCAAATTAGGATAATTCTTAAACTTGTCTAATTTAGATTGAAACATATTCTCTTGCTCAATCTTTGAAGTCTTCTCATTTTGTAGAAGAGCCAGTAATTTTTCTATTTCTTGATTTAGCTGCACTTGCTTTTCTAAAGTTTGCTGATCGATCTTTTCCTTTTCAACAACAAGCTGCTCTTCTAATTTTTTAAATTTGAGCTCTCCATCCTACAATTGTTGTTCTAACTGAATGATTTTCTGTTGGTTCTCTGTAACCTATTCTTCTAACATGGCTATTTGCACATCCTTTTGCTTCATTAACTGTGTAACTTCAGAGGCCTTGTCTATAGTAGCAACACTATAAGCACCTGCATATTGGGATAATTTGGTGAGATCCTCAGATGGATTCACCTCAACATTCTTATAAACAATATTCATAAACTCCACCTGTGATGTCAAAAGTGCATCTTGATCAGTTCTCCTCCTTTTCCTCTATTTTCTCACAACAACCCTATGTTTAGGACTGTAAAATATATCTAGAGGAGGGATTTCTTCTATCTTCAACATGATCTCACTTGTGGGATTTTCAGGGATGATTTCTATATCCTGGTCTTTCAGATCATTAACTTTGGGATTATTCGGTTGTCCTATTTGCTGGGCAAATTGTTCATATTGACTTAGCAAATGAGGAGAAACAGTAAGTTTAGTAGCTTCAACTACTTCTTTAGCAACTTATTCTCCTCCAAGTTGAGAATTTGAACTATTGTTTATATCACTTTTTGGTGCCTGTTCAGTATTCTTACTGTCTATGCCTCCATTTTCAGTATGCACATTGACAGCAGTACTTGTACTTTCTTTTCTTGCCTGGGCCGAAGACTGTTGTACATCAATCTTAGCAGCTATTTCTGTCTTTTCAGTATTAACTTTGCTGCTAATATCTTCCTTTTGTAAAACATGATTTGTTCCTGTTACGTCTTTACCAGATGCATTCCCTGTTTCCTTCTGTTGTGTTTCATATTCCTGTATAGAAACTCTCAATTGATCCAGAGGAAATTTGAGTAACCTGTGACTTATACATAACAAAAATTTATTCATTTCTTTGGCCTGAAGTTTGGACTTGGCCAAATAAAAAACTTGGGACATTTTATTTACAGAAACAAATAAATCATCAAACATATCTGTTTCATGTTCGAACCGACCAATTGAAACAGAAGTAGTAAAATTATATGCCACTTTCCTAGGATCATATAGCCTCCCTGGGATTGTTGAAAGCTTGAGATTAGTTAGCTTAACAATTTATTTTTCAGGATGGACAAAATTACTGTGAGTATAGTCACCATATTTAAAAGGAAAAGTAGGCCACATAAGCTTCTTGCTGTTTTTCAAAGTTCTAGACATACCTTCTACTGTTAGTTGATAAGAAATTGCCTATGCTAACAGTCTGTCTGGAACATACAAAGGAAGGATGTGTGGTTCTACAATGCTTCCGAAAAATCTGATATATGTGAAATTTTCCTCTCCTAACCAATCTCCAATTGAGGACAAATCAACTTTAGCTTTTTCGGAAAGTCTAGGAGGGAATCAACCAAAAATGGTTTGATAAATCGGAATTAGAAAGCCGTGACAGACTCTTTTAACATGGCTTTCGAAATGCCCCTTCCATAAAAACTTGTGATATATATGAATTGGAACAGGATCTTGAGGGGTCCATTTCCATCCTAATAAGGGGAATTCAGAATTGAAACAAAGGACATCTAGGATATAAGCACAAAAATAAAAAGGAGTGGAATTTCTTGAATTTTTGTCTTTCCTATACTCAAGAATTCTATTGGCTATCTTATCAGAAATAATGAAAACCCAATCCATTATCTCAGAACTAACAACAGAATGTATTAATGGCACCATTTGAATGGAAAACCTAGCCGAGGTATAATTTCTAAACAATCTACACATCATTGTTGCGGCATAATAGTATGGAGGCAAAAGAGACTCCACAGAGTACATAACTGATGCTTCGTGTCTGTGCTTTTCAGGAACCCTTCTCCATTCTTTAATTGGTTCTGAATGATTTTCATGATTCACAACAAATTCCTTGATGAAATCTTTGTTATAAATTTTCTGTGGGTCTGGAAGTTGATACATCGCTTTAATGTCTTCTGGTTTGAATGACCCGAATATTGCTCCATAAGCTGAGACAAAGGTTCTGTCTTTGATAGCCACATTATCAATTAACCATATAATAACATCATAATATGGAAAAATGTTTGGCCGAGCTGCAACTAGGTGCAGAAATGAGTTTGCTAATGCACCAAGAAGATTTTCAGAATCAGAGTCTGAGTCGGTTTCGTCAGGAACTATAGCCTTAGCTTCAACAAATTTAGGGTTTTCCTCTTCAAGTAAGTTGTATAGATTTTCCCATGTAATCTTACCAAGTCCCTGGCATGAGGTATCTGTAACCAGTTTAAGCTTTGCTGGTTTCTATTTAGGCGGCATAGTGAATACAGGAGCTTTTGCAGCGATGGCAGCTTTCTATTTCGTGAATCTTTTCGACATTTCAGTATCGGGCAGTGTTTCTCTCGTTCTGCGAATAGAAGATTTGGAGGTTCTATTGTTCTGAAACAAAGAAAAGCTTTCAGCCAAGGTGAAATCACAATAGTGAAAAAAGCTATACAAAAGGATTATTCGTTGATTTGCATTTATTATATCCGTGGTTTAAAACTTAAATTCCCTCTAGGGAGTCACATTCATGCATTCAATAACAAAACAAATCGTTATTATTTGTTTGATTTGTGAATTAATGTAAAAGTACAATCAGAGATTGGAATATTTCGAAATAAGTGTAAATATATTACCTTTTAAATCTTTGGAATGTGATGAATAATAATATATGAATATTTAAGTTGTATTTGCATTGTGATTCCTTTAAAAGGAAAATGAAATAAGAATCATGCCAAATTCCGATTGCGAAGAGCGCGTTGGGGATTTTCAAATGGAATGAATCGTTAAATAGTTTCTTCGGTAATCCGATTGCGATGAGGTGGGGTCCGCCGCGTCGGAGTCTTTCAACCAAATGAATATATTGTTTTAATTATCCGAAATGCGATTGTTATAAATCGCATCGCATCGGAAGTATGTGAAATAAACGTAACACTTTAAAGTTTATCCGAAATGTGATTGTGATTGAGTGCCATCACATCGGATTTTTACAAAGCGAAAATAGAATTTAAAGAATTCTCCGATTTTCCGATTTGCGATTACTGTACCTATCGAATATTGTTAAATATAAAGACTTTATATAATATTTTTGATATGATTAAAATCTTTGTTTCTCATCAGATCAGAAAGTTTTTTAAAGGTTTGTACACTTTGTAAATAAAAATATGCAGTGTATCCTTTTATCAATGAATCTTTTATTTCTATCTAGAAAGAAAGATAAAAACGGGACCTATTTCTAAATGGAATTTATTCTAAAATTTAAAAATGGGGAGGGTTGTTGTATAGTACAACACAACCATACAAAGATAGACTTGGAGAAAATGTTAAGAAAATAATATATGAATATTGGAAGAACAATTCGCGTGCTTCGGCAACTGCAAGGCATGTGATGTGAAGAAGAATAGCACGAAATCAGTACGAAGAACGTGAAAAATATTTCTTATAAACCACTCAGATAGAGTTATTCAACAAGTTCAAAGAAGAGAATCGTCAAATTCTTATTTCAATCAGTGCTTTTGTTCAACAAAAACCATGGTATGTAAAAACTATCACCGTACGTGACACTTGTTATTGACGTTATCATGTGGAATTTGAGTTATATTATGACACATTCCTTGATTTTGGTAGAACATTATGGAAGAATTCACCTCCTCCTTCCACTATCCGTGATTTCATATCTCAAATTCTATGTGAAAGAGAAAGCGATGAACTATTTTACAAAAAGAAATGTGTTGGTGGTAAAATATGTGATGATTGTGGAAATTTGACTAAATTTCAAAAAAATATCGTACTGATATAAATGATCAATCATTTTCCAACATGAAAGTGATATGAATATATCGGTACATCGATTCAAGGTGAAAATAGTGTTAAAAGAATTGAATTACTAGAAGACGAATTTTTGTGATAGACTTTTTGAGAAATTTTGAGGCAGAAATTTACAAATACACCAAGCATTCCCATAGAGCTCAATGGCAAGACTTGCAATTCAAAAAATCTCGTGAAGTTTTTCCACCAGGGACCATTTTGTCAGTGATTGATTTTGTAGAAAACTACACATTTTTTCCACAAAAAGAATTTCAGAGTGAATATTGTCATTCTGACCAAGTCTCCTTGATCGTCTATATTCTATATAGACATGCTGAACAAAATGTCGACCATATAGAAATCACGAGTGAAAATATACATATCATTAAAGAATATCACTTTTATATCAGTGAAAATCGTACACATGATACATATTTTGTACAACATTGTTTTGGAAAAAATTATGATTCCTTGAAAAATTGTGGAATAACATTCAATGAACATTGGATATGGTCAGACATATGTGCATGTCAATTCAAATCTGCATGATCATTCTTTTGTTTGTGTTGTCTTCATAAGAAAACCTTCATTAAACATTGTTGGAATTTCTTTAAGACTGGCCATGGAAAAGGAGAACATGACAATGCAGGAGCATGCATAAAACAAGCACTTCGAAGATATCAAATGAAACCCTCTGCAAGCTAACTTGTGAACGCTAAAGAAGTTGTTCAATGGTGCATCGCTGCTCTAAGCCATGAGACTAACCCATCAAGGGAAGTGCGAAGGTACATTCAATTTAATTTTTATTGGAAATCTAATTTTAAACATTGTACATTTATCGTGCAATGATTATCTTTGATTGTATTTTGATATCATATTTACAAATTGTTCTTTAATTTTCCATATAAAGGTTTTTCTAGCATATTGGTATCGAAGACGTAGATAGATCAATTGGAAATGACGTTTAAATAATAAAAGGGACTTGAAAATTGCATTCAATTAAAACAAAGTCGTCCAGAAATGTGTTTGCATTGGATAAAAGAAAATATTCTTGTTTTTGTGATGTTTACATAGACAACACAAAATCCAATGACGTTTGTGAAAACAAAATGTATGTAAAATATTGGAAACATACAGAGCTAAATACAAAGGGGAAAATTTCTATTGCAATGTTTGAAGAAATGCAATCAGAAAAAACTACAATATCATATGATGGTAATCGAGTTTCTGATCTTGTTAGAGAAGGTAATATTTGAATTTCTTTCTAATGATTTAAAGATCTAGAAATAAATTTAAATATGTATAATTTTGTTCAGTTTGTTTTATTGTGTAGGAGATGTTTTTGCTGTAATTGAACCTATTGACAATGATGAAAATGTTAAGCATTATTTGATGTGTTGCACTGAACAAAAAATGAAATTATTACAAAACTATAATGATCACGGATTTCAATATGACAGAGGATCTATTATACTGAAAGGTTATTTTTTTAGACAAACTAATCAAAGTGGGGACTTTTTTTACCTTGAAGACTATGAACCTGATTCCATAAGTTTTCAATATAGTCACTTGGTGTGTGCAACATGCATAAAGTTGATAGAGGTTCAATCAAAGAAAAAAACGAAAATTAAGAAATGGAAAATGTCAAAATCCGATCATGAACGAATTATATTGAAGATGGCATTTCATTGGAATTTTTTTTATTGAATTGCCCAACAAGTTATTCTCTTTGGATTAAATATGTTTTAGAACTTCCAGCACTCAACTAAAAATTGAGCTGCTTATGTTATTTGTGCAAGTGTTTGCACATGTACAAATTGTTTTGGTACATGCACGTGCTCTAGTATCAACTGAAAGTAGCTTTTCTATACATGTGCATTGATGAAAAATGTTACATGTATTGGATATATATATATGTTCTAGAATGCAATTAATTGTTCAAGTAGTTTTACTATGTGCATTGATGAAAAATGATTCACGTACTCAATATATATGTTCTAGAATGCAATTAACTAGAACTAGTTTTTCTTATGTGCATTGATGAAAAACTAGTTGGATTTTCTGGTAAAAAGTATCCACAATGTAAATAAATCATCCGTAGTATAGTTTTGTACGAAAATTCCTTTCAGAAAAGAGACTCGGAGCACTTCTCCGACTTTTGGTGGGATTTGACCCACATCTCTATTCCTGATTGAAAATCTAGTACAAAATTTGTTTGTCCAATGGTCAAATATGTTCAATGTGCATTGATGAAAAATGTTACTTACATATTGGATATATATGTTCTAGAATGAAATTAATTGTTCAAGTAGTTTTACTATGTGCATTGATGAAAAATTATTTAAATGTACTCAATATATATGTTCTAGAATGCAATTTTAACTGAAAGTAGTTTTTCTATGTGCATTGATGAAAAATCGTATTGGATATATACACGAACTAAATGTGCCCAATTTTTCTTGTGAGATTTTCTGGTAAAAAGTATCCATGCAATGTAAATAAATCATCCACAGTATAGTTTTGTACGAAGATTCCTTTCAGACAAGAGACTAGGAGCACTTCTCTGACTTTTGGTGGGATTTGACCCACATCTCTATTCCTGATTGAAAATCTAGTACAAAATTTGTCTGTCCAATGGTCGGATATGTTCTATGTTCTAGAATGCAATTAACTGAATGTCTTCAATTTATCAAATTATAAATCAACAAGGCTACCTATTTGAGTGCATTAATGACATTGACCAAAATTCAACAAATATATATGTACTTCTTATATTTCCAATCAAAATTAAAGGGATAATTTACATATATCTACTTCTTTAAACTCTTTTTTCAATTAGAGCTCAATTGATACATGGTTAGTTGCATTGAAAAGCTATGTTATTCCTATTGGAAATTTTTTCACTCAAACAGGACTATGTAGAGATCAAAAGCAATCTTAAGATGTCAAATGTACTTCAACCATCCAAAACTTGAGTTTTAAAAACTTTTTGATTAAATCAAAATAATACAAGTCACATAGGAGTCTTCTATCTAAGCCAAATGTAGATTGAAACCATCCAAAACTTAGATCAAAACATTTAACATTATATCGAAACATTTAACATTTAACATTAAATCAAAATTAAAGGGATTTACATATAACTACTTCTTTACTCTTTTTGATTAAATCAAAACAATACTTCACATGGGAGTCTTCCATCTAGGCCAAATGTAGATTGAAACCATCCAAAAATTAAATCAAAACATTTAACATTATATCTTGAAACATTTAACATTTAACATTAAATCAAAATTAAAGGGATTTACATATAACTACTTTAATCTTTTTGAATATATATCAAAACAATACTTCAAATAGGAGTATCTTCCATCTAGGCCAAATGTAGATTGAAACCATCCAAAACTTAGATCAAAACATTTAGCATTTAACATTAAATCAAAATTAAAGGGATTTACATATACAACTACTTCTTTACTCTTTTTGATTCAATCAAAACAATACTTCACATGAGAGTCTTCCATCTAGGCCAAATGTAGATTGAAACCATCCAAAACTTAGATCAAAACATTTAACATTATATCAAAACATTTAAAATTTAACATTAAATCAAAATTAAAGGATTTACATATATATAACTGTAATGAACATAATGTACATAGCGAGACCTGTCTCTTGGGTTGCCTAACTAGCCAACACCAGAGGGGGTCTGAATAAAAAAAACAGAAAAGGAGCTGCCCATAACCAGGAACAAGCTAAAGAGGACCTGAAATCAGGCTAGCTATCGATGTGTGTAGGAGGATTCTCCTCCACAATTGGACAACCGTAGTCCTCCGGATCATCATCTACTCCCTTGGAGTGTTGGGAGAAGTTGTCACTGCTTGCGACATTGCTGGAGCTCGTCGAGCCGAATTTGATTGGAAGAGCTGCCGACTTCCTGGTGTCTTGGGCCTGATGGGTTGGGATGGTGGACTTTCTCCACTACTTCCTGGAACTAGAAGCACCTTCATCTTGCGGTTCCTCCTGAAAAGAGATGGAAATGGTCGCCATAATTCGCATTCTGACCATAGTGCTGGTGAAGTGAAATTGTGCTTCATTGCTTACTGGAGGAGGGTGGCTACCTATGTCATGGATGGAAAGAGGAGGGCGAGAGCTAGCACTCCTGCCCCCTCCATCCCTACCCCCACCTCCCCTTCCGCAACGCATTTTTTGTCTACGCATGGGGTCTTCTATAGGCCAAATGTAGATTGAAACCATCAAAAACTTAGATCAAAACATTTAACATTATATAAAAACATTTAAAACATTTAACATTAAATCAAAATTTAAGGGATTTACATTTAAAAAATTTAGCATTAAATCAAAATTAAAGGGATTTACATTAAAATTAAATTAAAATGGTATCCAAAACTTAGTTTTAAAAACTTTTTGATTATATCACAACATTACTTCACATGTCCCCGGCTGCGGGTGTTCAATAGATATATGGGAACGTGGCACATAGGCCACTTCCCAATGCAAATGGCCGGTGCAGCCCATATGGCTCCTGGTACCGCCATTAAACACTGCATTTACTCTTCGCACCAGGTGAAGGCTCCTCTCCTCGATCGGATCATTCGGCTCTCCGTTATGGTTGATATGGCGGTCATTCTGGGTGCGCATAGCATTTGTGCAGGGTTGTATGGTGGGATGGATAATCCAGCCTCGCCTATCCCTCTGCACTCAATCTGTTCTTCTGCTATTTCTGAAGCCAACCTCAAGACGCATACAGGGAAACGAAGCTCATTAAGAGCCTGCATCGAGCTGGCCCCCAATTTGCATTTTTCCCATAGTCCTTGGTGCAATCAGTCCGTTTTCAATTCTGCTTCTCCTGTGCAGTCCGGCATTTTCGCCCCCTATTCTGTCAATACGCCCAGAGCTCCTTATCATTCGGTTTCTGGCTCTCTTGCTCCTTCCAACGCAACCCTGAACTCTCTCTGTCGGACGAGCACTACTCAATTTGGCTCCAATTCGACAATCATGCCACGCCTCCGCGAGCGCATGAGAAGCCGACGGAGTTCTGGTCGTGGGCGGCTCAACCAACAGCGCCCGCCTCCTGTTCCTGCTTCGGAGTCTGAGATGGATACTGGGTTCACTACTGATGCTGCTCAACGCCCTCCTAGGCCTTCCATCCGTCAAACCTCTCAGCGTGCTGAGTTAAGGTTCGACTGCACCTCCTGCAACGCTATCGTCACTGCTGCTATTATGGTCACACTCCGGGAAGAAGTTCCGAATTTTGGCCCGCCCAGTTCGTCGAACAGGCCTAACCCGCCTCCTGTTGACCTTGCCTCCTCAGCTCCTCGGCACGTGACCAGCATGGCGAATGAACGTGAAGAAGGTGGACGCACTCTCAGGGAGGAACCGGTGGACAGAGGCGAGATGTTCACCTGCAGAATTATTGAAGAATCGCCCTCACCCACTCATGAATAGCATCTGCTTGGTTTATCAAGTTCCTCTGTTCTGTTCTAGTGGAAATCCTCTGTTTTACAGCTATGTTGCTTTGCTTTACAGGCATTGTATGTTTTTCAGACTTAGTGTTTTTTTGATTACTACAAACTTAAAACCGGTTTCCCATTGTTGGGCGGTTCAGAAGTTATGGCTGAAAGGACTGGTTTCCCGTCTCGGGCAGTCCAAAATTTGCATGTTCTGCTTGACTATCAAGCCCAATGGTCAGGCTTCCACAGCTGACGTTGGTGCAGTTTTGTACTATAGCCTTTAAACTTAATAGAAATTAGTCTTACTTAGAAAAAAAAAACATTACTTCACATGTGTGGAGCGATAAAAAGGGTCTTTTTAACTCCTAATTACCTTCACATTAATTATCAACCCAGGGACGACCTTTTATTTCAAGAGTGTACTCAGTCTGAGGCGGCTATTTACTCAAGAGTAATGTTTTGCAGTATAGTGCTCAAAATCCAAAAGTAAATGAAAGCTGGAAATAAAATCCACTTACAACAAAGCACTTTAAGACTTAAATCATGCATTCGGAAAAATAAGCAATGTATCAGTCAAGGGTCCAGTAACAATAACTCATCCCTTTGGAAACTGATGTAACCAAAAGTAATCAAGGAACAGATCATTAATCTGGAGACTAGACAGCAAATGCCAATGCCCACTACAGTTTCAGATCGTTCTTCACACCAAAGCAAGGATAATGCGAATAACAGGAAATGGAACAACAGATAAGGAATGGAACAACAAAGTAAATGGGCAGCAAACTGTAATTAATGGAAATGAACAACAGCAAAGCCAAATTAATAGCAATCTTTACTCTAAGAATAAATCAGACAGCACACGGAAATAGAAAAACATTGATTAATGATAGAATATGAAACAACATTGGAAAGTCAAATACATAATAACTTAACACACGGCACACCTCAATGGCAATCTGATCTTGGTAATCCACTTGTCAGTCTTAGTTATAAATAATACGACTGTCTTTTAGAATGGAGCAGCAACGTTCATAAATTCAACAATCGCAAGGAAATATAATTTCTAAGATGAATTCAATAATACCAATGGTCAAATGTTACAACACATACATTCCATAATTGAATAGCAACGGTATCCTGTAAAAACCATTTATATCAGCACTTAAAGAAACAGCAATGCGTTGCAAAATCGATATGATATTTCTGTCTCAGAAAATGAGATTACGTGACAGAGCTGTGATGTAAAATAATAAAACATACCAGATTACCAAATAAAACTGATAAGCAAACCACGCATAAAACAAAAGAATATAATATACAGCAGCAGCACAATCCACCAGAGGCTGGGCCCTTAGCCGCCAGCGGATGCTGCTGGGTTACTTCAGATGAACAGAATGAACAACAACCAGATTTATATTAAAATATCGAAGCATAGGTACAGTGGATTACAACGAGAAATATTTCCAACTCTCAGCCATTATCCGTTCTCGCTGCCATCCTCAATTCTAAATTTCTAATTCATCCTCTCAATCCTTCATTCGAATCCATCCTTGAAGTCCTCCCCCTCTCTGATCTCTGTTCTGATTTAAATACAAAGAGAGCAGAGAGTGGTTACAATGAAGATAATTACAACATGATTCTATTACAAAATTAGATTGTTTCCAACCAATTGATCAACAAGAAGAAGGCGAATTTGGCTTTGCAGCTGAGATTTGGAGGACGGCCGCAACAACAGAACTGAGAAAATTGGGCTTAAAGAACTCTGCGAATCTCTCAACATAGGCTGAATTTTGGCAAACCGTTCTTTAGTAAAGTTATTTGGGTCCGTTCTGGACAAAACCCATGTTCCGGATTTTCCAGATTCGTCTTCATTTGCTCAGAATCTCAACCGCAAAACTGTCACTCCTTATTCCAGCGCGTTTCTGAGTTGGCACTTTTAATGATCAAATCTTCAATCTGGAAATTACCTTGGAGGCTAAAAATGGTGGATAATGTTATAACCAACTTATTAAAACTATCATTGATAAAATAATTCATAATCATCAATTTATTATAAATAAAGGAGAATAAATAATATTCATTCATAAGAGCATAAATCATTATAAAATGGATTTAAATAATAAATTATAATAAATGACGTGATGAAGAATGGTAGAAATGGGTGGAATAAGTGTTCAAAAGTGATAATAATAATGGCATATTAACAACCCAACAACATGAATAATGTACTTCAACCATCCAAAACTTGGGTTTTAAAAACTTTTTGATTATATCACAACATTACTTGACATGCCACCAATTGTAGTTCAAATATCAAATAAAAACATTTAATATTATATCACATGTGCCAAATGTAGATTGAAACCATCCAAAACTTAAGTTTTAAAAACTTTTTGATTATATATCTTGCAACATTACTTCACATTCCATGCCAATTATAGTTCAACTATCCAATAGAAACATTTAACATTATACCACATGTGCCAAATGTAGATTGAAACCATCCAAAGCTTCAGTTTTAAAAACTTTTTGATTATATATCGTGCAATATTAAAACATTAAACATTTAAAACATTAAATATCACATGCGAAATGAAGATTGAAACCATCCAAAACTTGAGTTTTAAAAACTTTTTGATTATATCATACATAACATTACTTCACATGCCATGCCAATTATAGCTCAATTATCCAATAAAAACATTTAACATTATATCACATGCCAAATGTAGATTGAAATCATCCAAAACTTAACTTTTAATTTAACAAAAAAGATATAGATCACAACATTACTTCACATGCCAAATGTACTTCAAGCATCCAAAACTTAAATTTTAAAAACAAAACAAATTGTAACACATCATTACATAACATGCCAAATGTAGTTCAGAAGCAAAACAAAACTTAAATTAAAAAAAAAAAAAAAACATATTATAATACATCATTACATAACATGCCAAATGTAGTTGAGATGACAACATTAATTTATAGATGACAACATTACTAGTAGTTCAATTATCCAAAACTTAAAATTTTTAAAAACTAAACAAATTATATAACAACATTACTTCACATTCACATGCCAAAAGTACTAAAACCATCCAAAAATTAACTTTTTGGAAAAAAACAAATTATATTAACACTGTAATAAATTATGTCCAAAAATTGTAGATCTCACAAGTATCAAACTGTATCAAGTTATATATATATATATGACAGTGCATCTAGATAATATATAAAAAAGAAAATTTAAGACTATCTAAATCTTGAAATCAAATCTACAAATCATGTCCATCAAATAGAGATGGATCTAGCGTCTTTCCTATCAGGGTCTCAATCCGTGCACCATCATGTGAAGCATGGGAAACCTACATACACAATGCACATGTACTTGAACATTAAAATTTGATGTTTTAAAAATGAGTGAGAATATATATAGAACTTCATGTAAAAAACAAAATATAACAAAAAAATCATGCAATACCTCATGAGGTTCCCTCTCCATTTGATCAACAAGTTCCGCCCCCATAAGAACATTTGCAATGGTAAACTGTACAATATACATGTACAGTTATATATCTATATATATATATATATATATATATATATATATATTAAAATTTCAAATGAAAATGCACGTGTACATATATAAACTTATTTTCAATAATATTAAAAAAAAAGTTAGACAACTTGTTCAAATGGTTGAAATGGTGTGGATGCTCCTATCTCCATCGCTAGAGTCCGTGGATTAAAGAAATCTTATATAGGAACCCAAATTCAAAAAATTTAAAATAACTCAATATATATATATATATATATATATATATATATATCTCAATTTTTAATGGAAATTTTTGAGGTGGAATATATATATATATATATAACTTAAACATAAATTTTAAAAGTGAAAAATTGTCCATACTTGTGGCTCATCTCCGAAGGAAGTAGAAGGTACATCTCCCAAGTAAGAAGAACGTATCGCCATCCCAAAAACTTCGGACGGAATCGGTATCTATTAAAACATTTTATCATTATATATACATACATGTACATGTGTGCACAATTATTTATTTTAAAATATCACTTAAAAAACACTAACATTTGCCAACATATCTTGATGGTGAGACCCATCTGCATTGTTTGAACCAGAGGTCCCAAACATGATATTAACATTTTCGTCATTCATCATGCGTGACAGCTGCAAATGGTATTTTAACATATAATGATACATTTTTGTTAGATTAATGTACATTCAAATAAATGTATACATGTACAGACACATGTATTTATTACAAATTTTACACATGTATACATGTTAAAATAATTGAACCTTAAGGTCATTAATACATACCATTCCCGTGCCCTCTGTTGGTCGCTTTAATTGTTTTCACAATTGAAGCTCCACATAAATTGTCAACCCGAGGAAGTCTTTTTATTCCAAAGACAATCACGCATTGGATATGCTCAAATTCAAAAGCAAGAACAATGTTGTAGTAAAAAGCCACGCAATTAGCAATCTCACAAATCTAATTATTCACACTCTGTTTAATCAAAGCTGAAGTCACTTAAGTTATAGCAGAAATAATTCCTATGTGCAGTTAAAATCCAAATAAAGGAAAATAAATCTGCAAGAAAAGAAATCAATCAACCATAGCAGGAACAGGACCCTATTCCTTAATTAGGAACTTCAGCACCTGCTGCCTGGCACTAATCACACTGTAGAAAAGATGACTCAAGAGACCAAGACCCTATTCCTATGAACGAGGGAACCTCTGGCCTTGCCCTCACATTTCTAATCTGCTTGCTGCAGAAAAAAGGAGAGGCAATTGGTGGGAGGACCCTATTGCTTTGTACGGAATCTTGACTTTACTGCTTCCGGCATCATACGTTCACACAATTAACGAAATGGATTTCTCAACTTTGAGTGAATCTGTTCAATACATGCGGTGTTAAGGAAATAGAGTGCTAAGTTGTGCAACTAGTGTTTCAACAACAGAATTAAAGTAAAGTGCAAACAGCGTAAAGAATTAAACAAATTACAGGAACAAAAGGGTGAATCTTGTGAGGAAGGCGGGCCCTTTCCCTCTCACAAGATTCCCCAGGGAAAGAATTAAATTAGAGCGCTCAAAAGAAGATTTTATTCATCTGTCAAAAGAAATGATACATTACAGATGGAGTCTAGCTCCAGTTCTCACACAATGTTCTCCTGTAGCTTTCAAAAATGAACTCTCCACTAATGATGATGTCTCCTCTTTTTAAAGAGGAGACATCTTTTACAATTACATGAGAGCAAATCTACGTTTATCCCAAATCTGTTCTCTTTCTCAAAACAGGACTATTCTGTTCTTCCAAAAAAATATATTGTTACAACAGAGACAACAAGAATGCTATCTTCAGAATGATCCATGTAACCATGTCTTCATGCTGTTACTATTATTCCACAAAAGGCTCTTCCAGAATCGCAAATTACGAGTGACGGAATTTGCGTGCTTGACGGCTGTTTCAGAAACTAAGTCAGCTGTTTCAGCAACGGCCGCTTGTTCCTAGCAAAGCATATAACTTATCTGCGATCTTTTGGACTTATGTTAGAAATGATGCACTTCGATTAATGATAAAATATAAGAGTATTATGGAATTATATGTAAACAGATTAAACATATAATAAAGAAGAGGATTTTATATACCTTGGGATAAAGTAGATGAAAATGATAATGGAATCCTTTTTAATCATGGTTATAAAAGTAAAATGGTGTCAAAGTATATAGCAAAAATGATACATAGTGGAGTCCTAACATCCCCCCCCAGCTGAAAATGTTGCATGTCCTCAGGCAACCCCTAGTCTGAGTCAGAGTCTGAGTACTGGTACTGTGCATGCAAATTACTCAAGCAGTAGCTGGAGAAGGTGGCATCTGTAGGAGCTCGGAATCCTCTATTGTTCTGCAATTGCTGCCATGTTGAAGCTTCATCTCTGCTAGCCAATTGGTAGTGACACTGATATTTCTCTGAAGGCAACCATAAAATTGGAAAATGAAAATGATACCCGATCCAGTTTACTCCACAATGTCGAATGCATCCAATGTAATTAGGTACCCTGGAAAGTGCAGCTTGAAGATTGTCAGGGTTAAAAGGGTGATAATCTTGTCTTTCTTTACATGACTGCTGCCAAAACATAGTGTTGGCCTTCAATGCAGCAGTCCCCTTTACTCTAATTTGCTGTTGACACTTAAAAGGTGTTGAAGCCTGTAGTTGTTGTATATACCTATGCATTCCTGGCTTCTGTAAGAATTTATGATATTGTGCTATAAACATGGCTGGACTTACAGGTTCTGGTCTAATCCAAAGGAGTCTATTCTCCTCATTATGACTGCTTGCAGTGAACGCAGTTTGCCAAGTGAGCTGGTTGGCCAAAAATGAAACAAATGCCCTTATTTGTATATCTCCTGCAATTGGAATAAGATTAACTCTTCTGTTGTCGGGAATGGCCTCATTATGAAGGTAAAGTTCGCACAGCAAATGCTGGTCACTTTCAGGGGCCTCATTAAAAGTCTCAACAAATTTCTCTGAAGTAAGTAATTCATGCGGTCTGCCATCTTTTATTGCTTTTAATTGAAAATAAACTAATCGTTCAGAAAGAAAGAGAGAGTAGTTTACAGAGGGTTTGCGGGTAGCCATCAACTTCTGTACTAATGAAAACATCAAGGCCATCTTTTCCTTAGATTCCTTGACTTCCTTTTTGGAGTCCCTGAGCTGTTGCAACATTTGTTCCCAACTATCACAGTTGGCATACACGTGATTCTGCCATGCTAACTTATGCTGCTGTAGTATTGTATCTTGTTCTTCAGCATATTGTTTCTTCCATTTGTTCATCAGTTCCAATTGATTCCATGGCCGGGTCTGTGTGCTAGCATTAGAAGTACTGGGTTGGGACGTTGTTTGAATGGCTACACTGACTAACTTAGGGCGAGATATCTGTGGTGGTGCTTCTGTCTGAGTGGCTGCATTAACTAGCACAGGGCGAGATGTCTGAGGTTTAGTTTCTTTTTCTTCCTTTATGGAGGGCCCTACTGGTTCTTGTGGAGCAGTAGGGCATCCCTCTTTTATTCCAGCTGATGTAGATGCCTCAGATACTTGAATTTTAACTAGTTTGTAGCCTGCCTGCTGGTAAATATTGCCACACTCATGGCACATGTATTCCTTGCATGGCTCCTTATTTTGCGTTGAGGCTGTGTGTGCTAACATATAGAGATTCAGTTCTCTATCAAAAGCTTCTCGTGCCAAGGTTAATTCATTCTTGTAGGCTTCCAGTTCAGACTTCAAGGATTCATTCTCCTCCAATAAAGATGTCATAGTATGTAAACCCTGTGTGCTGGTTGATTCTGCTGGGGTAGTCCGTTGTTGCACAGCCGTAGCTGGTTCTTGTGGGACAGCTACAGCTGGTCTCCCACTATCATCATGCTTGGTGTATTTTTGTACCACAGTGGCTGGTTCTTGTGTTTCAGCCTCTGGGTAAGTGACTGGTTCTTGTGTGACAGTCACTGTTTGAGCCATAAACAATGTTGTATTATCCCGGGGCACTGGTTCTTGTGTGGCAGTGCCACCGGACGAGACGGGTTGGGGGGTTTGAAATGGGGATGAAGATTGGAGTTTTAACAGAATAGTGGCAGGGTCAGGGGAAATGGGAGTAACTCCTGTTTCAACAGTCATCTTCATTTTCATTTTTGGTAGGAAAGCAGAGAAGTCACTGTCTTTCCTTTTCTTTGCAGGGGAGGATTGTTCTCTGGGGGAAGGGCTTTCGGAAGAAGTGAAAATTTGGAATTTAGCCCTTGTCCGTCGTTTGGAGACTGAGACTGTTGGGGTTCTTCTCTTTTTATAAATAGGTGGGGACGGGGGTGTTAGAGAGTCATCACTAGGGACAGAAATAGTGGGAACGGTTGACTCTACTACGTGGGACGAGCTTGGGGTTGGGTCAACTGGCTTTGGGGCTGAAGTTACTGGGGAATGTGGAATATCGTCCCGTTGTCCTTCATAAGGAATTTCAGGAGTATCTTGGGAACTTTCGGGTTGTTGGGACATTTGGGCCTGCTGAGGAATTTCAGGCAGCTGGGGAACAGGGAGTGGGTTATTCAGAGGGTAATTTTGCTGAGCAAAACCCCTCTGAATCAACAATTGGCATAAACGATGGTGGGTGAGGGATAACATTGGGAATTTAGACCGTCTACAATAATAAGACATGTTTCTAATACAACCAAGCAGATAATAGGGGATATTAATCATTCGACCATTTCTCAAATGATTCATCAAAACAAAGTCGTGATTGTACACTACCTGGTAACGCCCTTCACACGTCAAGTAGTGCTTGATGAATTCTGCCACTGATGGCCATGGTTGAGGAAGTGAGTGCAGACTGACACCGCGGCCTTTGAGTTCAACTGGCTCATCTGGACGAAGAAAATCTTGCTGTGCATTCAGAATAACCTGCTTTCTGCTGAACCAGCGAGTCCCAATAGCTGGCAACCCTGATACTTGAACTATGTCCTCCTCTGTTACTGAAATGCGAACCCCTTGAACCACTGAAAAATCCCCTTGAAGGTTCTGTGCAAACTCTAAAACTTGTTCCTGGTCAAATTCGCCCAACCTTTCAAAAGATACTGTCCATCCCGCTTGTTGGAAAATTTGATAGGCTTCGGGGAACAATTGAAGAAGATTTATGGAGCCAGGCTCGTGTCTGATGGCCGACCCTCCCATGGCTCTAGCTTTGAGTTATATGCAGAGGCACAGAAGACAGTAAACACAGACTTTGATCGCGCTAGTTGTTGCAACAGAAGCTGCAGGGTCTAAATGACGGCGGAAGTGGATATGACAAAGGACGGAGGATTGGTTAATGCGAAATGATTGTTCAATTTTCGAAATTCCCCCCCCTACGTATGGTGTAATGATGATTGGGCGTGTAAAGATTGTAATCATTATGAATGAAATCCTCTCTTTAATATAATTTAACTGAATTACATTAAAACCTCATACCTTACATTTTCACCTTTGGCTTAATAATTTGAAGTGTCGAGTGCTTCAAAATGGCTTAATATACATGGAAGAATCTGTAGATTTTTCTAAAATTTAGAACAGGAGTGTAATCGGATCTGCTCAGTGCTGAATAATTTTTTTCACCCAAAGGATCTGAAGTATGAACGTGGAGAACCAAAAAGCTTATATAACAGCGAAGAGAAATGATGTTTTAATGATAACAGGTTGCTGAAACTGGTGTTTCAGCAACGGAAAAATGAACGATACGTTGCTGAAACTGGTGTTTCAGCAACGGGAAAAATCAGAGAAATGGGATAAATGACTTGGGTCTGTAAGAAGTGGGAGAAGTATTTGGTAGGGGATAATTTAAGCAGTAAGGGATGGGAAATACTAGCTGAAGGAAGAGATTTCAGGAATGGTAGGAGTGGGAAAAATGGAAAAAGGTCAATAATGTAGAAGTGAGGATGAAGGGATATTGCTAGGAAATGGGGTAAAATGATGGGAACAAGCTTCTGTGATTGAAGCTTCAGATCTTCTCATGATGAATCTGTCCTCCTTAATGAGCTTTTCCATAATCTGCAAAATTCAATTGTAATATGCCAATCCTTGACAGGGATTATTAGTGCTAAATCTAATCTAAAAAATACAGTGCAGAAAATTAAATGCTGTGAGGAGCAGAAGACTCCCCTAGAAAAAGATAATGAATATCAGTCATGCAAGCAGTCTTGAAATCCTCTTTAGAAACAGGGCGCTGGTATAGACGGAGCCTATGACCATTGACTAGTAGAGGTGTTTTAGAATCATCAATCGTTAAAAGTCTTACCATTCCATTAGGAAAAACAACATCTACCTCATATGGTCCAAGCCAGCATGTACGTAGCTTACCCTGAAAATTTTCAAACCGAGAGTCATACAACAAGGCCCAATTACCTTTTTGGAACTGCTTGTGTTTGATAATTTTGTCATGCCACTTCATCCTTTGTTGTTGTATCATGGTTGTTTTATGAATGGCATCTAATCTCTTTTCATCCAACTCAAGAAGCTACTGCAACCTAGCTGTCTGCACATCAGTCAAATCAAGATTAACAGCTAAAGCAGTTCTTAGAGTTTTAATCTCAAATTCCACAGGAAAAACAACATTTTTACCATAAACCAATTCATAGGGAGAAAAACATGTAGTGTTTCTCCAAGTAGTTCTGTAAGCCCATAATGCCTCAGGGAGCCTTTGGGACCAATCCTTCCGGTTGTCCTTCACTGTTTTAGTTAGAATGGCTTCTAATACTTTGTTTGTGCTTTCCACCTACCCATTGGCCTGGGGGTGGTATGGTGTAGTCATTCTATGTTGAATATGATATTTCTGAAGGGTAGACTTAAAACCATGAGAATTGAATGGAGGTCCTCCATCTGTAACTAGCTCTCTAGGAATTCCAAATCTAGTAAAGATTTCTTCAAATAAGAAAGCTAGGACAGCCTCTTCATTGGCTCTAATAAGTTCTTTGGCCTCCACCCATTTAGTCATATAGTCTGTATAGACTAATATATAAGTTCTTTGATTGGATGGAGGGTTAATGGGTCCTATGAAATCCAAGGCCCATCTTTCAAATGGTTCAGAAACTACCTGGGGGTTTAATGGCATTTGGTCTCTATGATTGGGTTGACCCATTCTCTGGCAGCTGTCACAAGCCCTTACATATTTCTTTGCATCCTTGAATAATGAGGGCCAATAGTAACCCATCCTCAGAATTTTGTGTGATGTTCTCTTATCAGCAAAATGCCCTCCATAAGGGCCATCATGACAAGCTTTCAATATGTCATACACTTCATCTTCTCTAATGCATCTTCGGATTTCCTGATCAAGCCTAGTGTAGAAAAGACACCCGCTTATCCAGCTATACCTGGCACTTTGTTGAACAATTCTTCTCTTTTCTCTGTATGACAGGTGTGATGGTAATTTTCCTACAACCAAATAATTAGCAATATCTGCATACCATGGAGAGTGAGCAGAAACCGCAAATAAATACTCATCAGGAAAAGAATCATCTACTGGAATATCATTGTCAGTTTTTAACCGTGAAAGGAAATCAGCCACCACATTTTCTTTACCAGGCCGATCTACAATTGTGATATCAAATTCCTGCAATAATAATAGCCATCTGGTAACTCTAGCATTTGTGACAGATTTGTTCATTAAATACTTAATAGCTGAATGGTCAGTGTGCACAAAAGTAGAATAACCAGTGATATAGTGTTGGAATTTATTAATGGCATAGATTACTGCAAGAAACTCCTTCTCGGTAACTGTATAATTAAGCTCAGCAGGGGTCATATTCTTACTGATAAAGTAGATAGCATAAGGAAGATGATTTTCCTCTTGTCCCAAGACAACTCCAATTGCAGTGTCTGAAGCATCAGAAGATATGTGAAAAGGGAGATTCCAATCAGGCCCCCTCAAAATAGGAGCAGTAGACAACTGGTGCTTGAGTTCTTCAAAAGCTTTCTGACAAGAATTAGTCCACTTAAATTCAGCATTTTTCATAAGCAACACAAATAATGGAGAAGCTATCTTAGAGAAATCTTTAATAAATCTTCTGTAGTATCCAGCGTGTCCTAGAAAACTTCTCACATCAGTTTGAGTTTTAGGAACAGAAAGATTCTGAATGACCAATATTTTAGATGGATCTACCTGAATACCTTGAGATGAAATAAAATGTCCAAGCACTATTCCTTCACTCATCATCATATGGCATTTTTCGGTACTTAAGGAGAGGTGAGCTTGTATACACCGTTTAAGTACTTTCTCAAGGTTTTGTAATGCATCTTCAAAAGACACACCATAAGGAGTAAAATCATCCATAAATATTTCCATAGAATCATTCAGCATATCAGAAAAAATTCCTATAACAGCTCTTTGAAAAGTTGCTGGTGCATTACATAGCCCAAATGGAAGAACTCTATAGGAAAAAGTTCCCCAAGGGCTGGTGAAAGTGGTCTTGTCTTGGTCTTGGGGTGCAATTCTTATCTGATTATACCCACTGAATCCATCTAGAAAAGAAAAGAATTTCTTCCCTGCCAGACTATCCAACACTTGATCAATGAAGGGTAAAGGAAAGTGATCCTTTTGAGTAGCTTTGTTTAAGGCTCTGTAGTCAACACATACTCTCCATTTCCCATTTTTCTTAGGGACAATTACCAATGGGGAAACCCATTCACTGTCAGATATAGGGTATATAAATCCTGCATTAAGCAATTTCTGAAGTTCTTCCTTGACAATTTCCCATAAATTAGGATTCATTCGTCTTTGGGGTTGACAAACAGGTCGGCATCCCTCTTTAATGTAAATTTGATGGGTACATAATTCAGAAGAAATACCTTTCATATCCGTGTAATCCCATGCAAATGCTTCCTTATATTCATGCAATAACTTCATTAATTGTTGTGTTTCAGCATGTGTTAGATTAGGATTTATGTTTAATGTCTTGCCAGGTTCAATTTCAACTGTTATGCTTTTAGATGAGATGGTGGTTAATGTCTGAGATGAATCTTCAGATTCAATCTTTTCTTGTGTATCCGTTTCAAAAATTGCAGTTAATTGATTATGTGTTTCAACAATTACAGAAGAAGGTTCACAAATAAAATTATTAATTATCTCATCCTTTGTATTGTCTTTAAGAAGTAAAGCTTGTCCAATAGTTAGAATAGGCTGAACAGCATTATCATCATAATCCATCCATATAGAATCTTCATTATTAATTATTGGTGTAGCATGAGGATAAAGAGTAAGCTGTTTTGTTTCATAACCATTAGAAATTGTCATTGAACCAGATCTGCAACTGATAAAAGCATCGGCTGTGGCTAGCCATGGCCTTCATAGAATTAAGGGATGTCCCCCCAGCTTTGTTTTAGTCTGCAATACAACAAAATCAGCTGGGTATTTCCAGGATTCAACTGAAATAAGTAGATCCTCAACAACTCCTTCAGGTTTAATTGTAGAGCGATCAGCCAACTCTAGAATGGTGGGTGTATCTCTGATTGTGTTATTCAGCTGTAACAATTGTGAAGTTTCAAGAGTCATTATATTAATTGCAGCACCTAAATCTACCAGAACTTGGGGAATCATTGTTTTACCAATCTGAACTGTTACTGTAGGATGGCCGGGATCACCATATTTCACGGGAGGGGCTTTTCCGGACATTAATGCAGACAAGTCTCCCATCACATGAACTGTAAGGGGGTCCTTGGTTTTCCTACCAGGTTTCTTAACACAAATATCCCTTAATGTTCTGGCATAAATTGGTACATCTCTTAATGCTTGTAAAAGTGGAATTTTGACATACAAATTTTGCAATTCCCCTAGGAGATTAAAAGCAGGTGTTTCAGCTGTTCTGGTTAAAACCAAACGCTCGGGGAATGGTGGTTCTGTTATTTCAACATTCTTGTTAGAAGGTGGTTGTGCTTTTTTATGTTTCTCAGTTTCCTCTTTATCAGAATCAGAAGAAGTTATGTCATCAATAATAGGCTCTACTATTTTTCCAGATCTTAAATGAATGTCATTACATTGCATAGTAGGAAATATAGACTGATTCTGAATATCAATGACTTGCACAACTTTATTATTGGGGTTAGGATTTGGTTGCACAGGTAGCTGGGGTCTCATTTGGTTATTTGGCGGAGCATTTGATGGCAGAGGAAGTGGTTGTTGATATTGAGGTAATTGATTTGGATACGGAAGTTGTTGGCTTCTCCAATTTGAATTCCAAGGGTTAAAAGAAGATGGTTGTTGTGGAGGCCAAGGAGTCCACATTGAAGGATCAACAAAGGGAGGGTTTGATTGCTGCATGGGTGGGAAATTCATTTGATTGAAGGGTGGGTATTGCATTTGATTGAAGGGAGGGTAATTTGTTTGACCAAAAGAAGAATAATTGTTCCAACGATTAAATGGCATACTAGAGTTCATACCTTTTCCTTTTGGTTGCCATTGTCTTCTTTGAGTTAGCAGGTAAACTGCTTCAGCTTCCTCTTCCGTTGGTTGCAATGCTGCCTTTATTCCTGGTAGAGATGGACATTGTTTTGTTTCATGATCTTTCTCACAAAGGGTACAAATTGGTATTTTATCCATTGGGCATTCCCTTAGTGGATGTTTGTCTCTGCACTTCGGGCAAAAGACAGCCAGAGTTGCTTTTGCTTCAGCCTGCTTCTTCTTAACCTGCAAAGTGTCAATTTGTGAAGCAAAAGAACTTAGCATCTCAGTTTTAAATTCTTCAAGTAAATTACCTATTTCAGCTCTTGTTGCTCCTCCACTGGCTGATTTCTGCACTCTTGAATAGGTGGAATCTCTTGTTCTGTTTCTTGCAGCTCCCCTAGAACACCTCTTAGAAAGTTCAACAATCTCATCATATGATTCCTTAGATATATCTCCTTTGCCAAGCATGTTTAACATATCTAAACAATCATCCCTTAAACCTCTAAGTAATATTGTTTTGCGAATTTCCTTACTTTTATTCGGATGATCAGATCTCTGTATATTGTACTGCAGCCTTTCTATATAGTCCTCCAGATTCTCGTCCGGCTTTTGTGCCATATTGAATAGTTCATCCTTCTTTTCTCTCGTCCGGCAGTAGTCTTGATATTTAAGCAGAAATTTCTGTTTCATCTTCTCCCATGTTGTGATCACCTGACTTCCAAGGCTCATGAACCATCTTAAAGCATTCCCTTTTAAGGTGGCTGGAAACAGTTTCAACTTTTGAGCATTAGTAACATAATCATAACTTCTACATAATATATCAAATTCAAAAAGAAATTCATCCGGATCTTCAGAAGATAAACCATGAAAGTTAGGTAAAGCAGACAATGGAATGTTTTTCATAGGAGTTATCCCTGCAGGGAGATCACTGATAGGAAATCCCAAGGTAGAGAGGGAATTTTCATCCCTTCTTTCTCCTTCGGGATCTACACGTCCTCCACCAAAGAAACCATCATTGTTTCCTTCCATTGTTGGCTCTCCTACTGCACTTGCTCGATCGTCAAGATCTTCTACTGGCTCTTCAATGTTTTCCACTGGTCGTCCAACGCTCTCTATTATTTCCTCAATGTGCTCTACTGATTTACTAACACTTTCTTCTGACTCTCCAGCACTGACTGCTGGTTCTTCTATATTTTCAGGACCCACGACTTCCTCTGTTTTGTAATCTGATTGAGGGGAGTGCTGAAGTTTTGATCTTCGAGAACTTAATCTCTGTGATGATTGAGCCTTTGATACAATCTCGTCAATAAAAGTCTTTCTTCCTCCCCTTCCTTTGCCTTTGCCACCTATGGGGTTAGTTTTCTTCTGGTTTCCACGTCCTCTCATACAATCTGCACATTTAAAAAGAAAATATTAATGCTTTTGAAATCTATAATTGCCTTCCCCGGCAACGGCGCCAAAATGTTGGTCGCTTTAATTGTTTTCACAATTGAAGCTCCACATAAATTGTCAACTCGAGGAAGTCTTTTTATTCCAAAGACAATCACGCACTGGATATGCTCAAATTCAAAAGCAAGAACAATGTTGTAGTAAAAAGCCACGCAATTAGCAATCTCACAAATCTAATTATTCACACTCTGTTTAATCAAAGCTGAAGTCACTTAAGTTATAGCAGAAATAATTCCTATGTGCAGTTAAAATCCAAATAAAGGAAAATCAATCTGCAAGAAAAGAAATCAATCAACCATAGCAGGAACAGGACCCTATTCCTTAATTAGGAACTTCAGCACCTGCTGCCTGGCACTAATCACACTGTAGAAAAGATGACTCAAGAGACCAAGACCCTATTCCTATGAACAGGAACCTTCAGCACTTGCCCTCCTGTTTCTAATCACACTGCAGAAAAAGGAAGGCAATTAGTGGGAGCAGGACCCTATTCCTTTGTACAGGAATCTTCAGCACCTGCTTCCCAGCATCATACGTTCACACAATTAACAGAAATGGATTTCTCAACTTTCAAGAGTGAATGTGTTCAATACATGCAGCATTAAGGAAACAGAGTACTATAGAACTGTGCAACTAGTGTTCAACAACATAATTAAAGTAAAGTGCAAACAACGTAAAGAATTAAACAAATTACAGGAACTGAAGGGTGAATCTTGTGAGGAAGGCGGGCCCTTTCCCTCTCACAAGATTCCCCGGGGAAAGAATTAAATTGGAGCGCTCAAAAGAAGATTTTATTCATCTGTCAAAAGAAATGATACATTACAGATGGAGTCTAGCTCCAGTTCTCACACACAATGTTCTCATGTAGCTTTCAAAAATGAGCTCTCCACTAATGATGATGTCTCCTCTTTTTAAAGAGGAGACATCTTTTACAATTACATGAGAGCAAATCTACGTTTATCCCAAATCTGTTCTCTTTCTCAAAACAGGACTATTCTGTTCTTCCAAAAAAAGATATTGTTACAACAGAGACAACAAGAATGCTATCTTCAGAACGATCCATGTAACCATGTCTTCATGCTGTTACTATTGTTCCACAAAAGGCTCTTCCAGAATCGCAAATTACGAGTGACGGAATTTGCGTGCTTGACGGCTGTTTCAGCAACGGCCGCTTGTTCCTAGCAAAGCATATAACTTATCTGCGAGCTTTTGGACTTATGTTAGCAACGATGCACTTCGATTAATGATAAAATATAAGAGTATTATGGAATTATATGTAAACAGATTAAACATATAATAAAGAAGAGGATTTTATATACCTTGGGATAAAGTAGATGAAAATGATAATGGAATCCTTTTTAATCATGGTTATAAAAGTAAAATGGTGTCAAAGTATATAGCAAAAATGATACATAGTGGAGTCCTAACACCCTCTTCCTCATGAAGAATTAGGTCTTGAAAACCATTGCGACAATTTTTTGCATATATTTGTAGATCTTCAACATTGATGTTGTCAATCTCTTCATCTGTACAATACACAAAATTGGCACGTGCATTTTCACATGATCTTTGTTGATTTAGACAAACATCAAATCCACCCAATCCGCTGTAAACATTGTCGATGATGACATCCCTTGCTTCTCGACTTATTTGAGAAGTTGCATCCATCTCTGACTGTAGAGTTTCAACCCGAAAAGGTCGTCTCACCAATGGTGACTCAGTGTGAGGAAACTCCACATCTCGCTTAGCATCCTTACGGTCATACAATCGACCTTTCCTCGGACCAAATTTTTTTTATGGAAGGTCATTGTAGTTGGGTTTCATATCCGAAAAAAATCTGTGTAAAACAATTGTGCAAAATAAACAGGAACCTCGTCGTTCCATGGGAGCCTTCCAAAGGCCGTAAGGTGCCTATCATACAAATAGTGAGCTATATTTGGGTGCTTGAAATATTGCCCTTCAACATTTTTCTTTTTGGCCCTTCCCTGAAATTAAACATTGACTTTGCCATATTTTTTGTAACTCTTTGTTTTACATCCTCCCATTTATCTGGACCCATTATTGTTTCCTTTCTCTTTCTCATCACTTCTACAAATGTATCAGTCATTGGCCCAAGATTTTTGTACACATTTACAAGTTCGCCCAATGAATGTGTAGCTATTTCGAGGCTTTGTTGACTCTCAGCAGGTAGAGTCAAAGCCACGAGATCTCTTTGAAATTTTGCATGAAGTTTTTCACACCTTTGTAAGGTGCATTGCGCCATGTTTGTTTCCCATGGTATATCAGAAATGTTGGCTGGATAAGTTGTGGTGGGTAGACAACCTTCTTCTTGAATGTAGCGTTCTACCCTGTGTCTATTTTGACCAATATTTGGAACATTTTTAGCCTCTGCATCAATATATATAAAATTTCGTATATTAGAAAAAACACATGTAAAAAAATTTGTACAAATTCAATGAGATAAATATTGAAATTGATGGCAACCTTGACGTGGTTGGTTAGCATCTTCTCCACCATGAAACTGTTGAGACCCAGAACGACCCTGCTGAGAACAGACCCAGAATGACCCTGCTGAGAACCAACACCACCAACTTTTGATTGGCCTCCGGGGGAATAAATATCACAACCTTCATGCAACCTGCTACCACTCATTGATGGCCCTATAAGGGGATTTGAACCACCACCAACCTCTCGAGACGAGAGAGAAGCTTCATAAACAAATACAAATTTATAATCAATTGAAAAATACATTCATGTGTACATATAAATACATGTACATATTCATTGATTAAATTGCGTGAACCATACCACGACTGGGTGAACCATGGGCACGCTCCATGGATGGAGTAGAGACCCTTCTCTTCTTAGCTCCTAAAAAATAAAAAATGAAACTTATTAACAACTAATTTAACTCAGAAAGTTAATGAAAAATCAATTCCATATGTACACACATGTATGGAGATTTAAGATTATATTTAAATACCATGAACATCCCCCGATCCCTGATCCCCCATATGGGATTCTGTTGATATTCGTCATTCATCCTCCATGATATATATAACTATTGGTGGACCTTTACACAAAATAAATTTCAGAAAATAAATTTGTAATTCAGTGTACACAAATTATGTAGAACACAACTTTCAAAGCAATAATGGATGTGTGAAACTCAATTTAAGAAAAAAAGAAATTATAAAATGATAAGTTCACCAAATTGCACTTTACATGGTGGGAGCACACTTTTATAAAATTGAAAAAACACATGGTCATTAAAAAATAAGTGAAACTGCATTTAAACAAACTCCATTTAAACAATTTTTTTTTGAAGTCCCTGCATTTTAATTTTATAAAAATGTGAAGTTCACCACTTGTTGCAAATGTGAAGTTCACCAAGTTGCGCTTTACATGGTGTGGTGGGAGCACACTTGGTATATAATTGAAAAAAACACATGGTCATTAAAAAAGACACATTTATAAGTACACAACACACACATATCCAAGATATGTTACAATGTCCATCAATAAATTTTGAAGGAGAGCGTCTCAAAACTAATTCATCTTTGAGAGATGAATCTTGAATTTTTGAAGAAGAGCATCTCAAAACCAATTCATCTTTGAGAGATGAATCTTGCATTGGCATTGATCTGTATAATTCTAACTCATCTTTGATAGATGAATCATGAATTGGCATTGCCCCACACAATAGATCAGCAGAAATCTTATTCACATTTGTACAATGCCTTATACTAAAAAATTGAAGTTGGCTAACAATATTGTTTGCTATTCCATGCAATTCTTTTAGCCTCTCCTTCTTAACTTGGCACATGCCATTCATCTAGTTCCACACAAGTTCAGAATTGGTGAAAACTACAATTCCATTTGATCCATACTCCATCACTGTTCCCAAGCCTTCTATCAATCCAATATAGTATGCCTTGTTGTTTTTTGTTCTTCTCGGTATATTCATTTTCCTTTGGACGACTTTGCTAGTCACAATATTGGAAAGCACATATGTAATCACTGCTTTCCATGGATTGGGATAGCAAGAAAATTCAATGCATAGTTTCCATTTTTCAACCATATTTAATGGCTTTCTTATCCCTGAAAAAAAACAAATTCAATATATATATATATATATATATATATATATATATATATATTAAATCGACATTTATTGCAAATGCATGGGAGAAATGACAAAAGATCATGAGGTAAATGACATGTGCATTGTTTATCTTAAAGTTTGACTTAAAAAGTTTATAGTCGAGTTCACATCTAAAATTAATGGGAGGAGGCCTTTAGTTAGTGGGAGAAATGACACATGTACACAGTTTACCTTAAAGTGGTTGTGTTTTATGGATATTAGAGGAAGCCTTTAGTTTGTGGGATAAATGACACATGTACACAGTTTACCTTAAAGTGGTTGTCTTTTACGGATATTAAAATGAAGAACTTATATTTAGATCCATTCCAGAGATTGACTGTAGGGGCATTTACTAGATATGTCACCTTTCATAAAAGACGAGATCCAGAGGCTACCTGGCCCTATATAGACTCTTCCTATAGAACTTGTAGAAGTTAACACTACCTATCCCAATTTTACCGTGTGAAGGGTGTAGAGGACCCGTGGAATCACTCAAACTACTTTACGTAGACATAAGGGTGTATAAGAATGTGCATGTGTTTTACATTGAATATTTTAATCTTGTATTTAAATGACATTTGATATATGAATAATATGGAATGAATCATTGTACATTATGATAAATCTTGTATTTAAATGACATTTGATCTATGAATAAAAAATAAAATGGGATCATCTCTTCATATATATATATGTGTGTAAGAGAGAAATAAAAAGCAAAGGTAATTCCACCAAGCCTAAAGGAGCATGTCCCAATACATTAAATTATGACATAATACATTAAATTATGTTTTTTTTAAAATTAATATGGAACATGAATCATTGTACATTATTATCCTCAATCTAAAAATGAATATGGAATGAATTAATGTATTAAATTATGTTTGTCTAAAAATGAATATGGAACATGAGTCATTGTACATTATTATCCTGAATCTAAAAATGAATATGGAATGAATCATTGTACATTATGATAAATCTCAAGTATTTAAATGAGATTTGATCTATGAATAATATGGAATGAATCATTATACATTATGATAAATCTCAAGTATTTGAATGACATGACATTTGATCTGTGAATAATATGGAATGGATCATTGTACATTATGATAAATCTTGTATTTAAATGACATGACATTTGACCTATGAATAATATGGAATGAATCATTGTACATTATGATAATTATGTCTATGCACAACTGGGAATGGGTTCCCCAACCCCAAGGACTAGTTCCTATTCAATGAACAATGTTGCATTATTCATCCCACACAATAAGCTTCTCACTTCTTTCTCAATATTTGGGGCTATGATGTATTGAATTGAGAAATGGAAAAAAAAATTCAAATGTGAGCTATCAGCAACAGACCAAAGAGCAAAAGACGTGCGAAGCAAGAGATGAACAAACAAACATTTCTATTATATATCAAGGTAAATTTTAAATGGGACTCAGTTCATCTGCTACTAATAATTTAACATATTAATCAACCATTCACCAAATGCTAATACAACTAGTTTTTATAGTAAGTATACAGGAACATAACCAAAAGTCAAACTGTTACATAGATTCTGTTTTGTAATTACAACAATTTCCAAAATGGTATCAAAATAAATTTGCATCTAAATCGAAATTAGATACAATGATACAACAAAATAGAAGAATCTTGTTGTTTCACATTTAAATGAGATGTAGGTTGCACGAAGATTAAGGAGGTACATATATAGTGCCTGTAAGATTGAAAGCTAGTTTCATTTAATATAACACAACTGCAGAAAGCTATTATTTGACATTGATATGAGATGAGAGAAATCTAGTTTCTTTCTCGTAATGCCCTTCCAAGTTCTCTATTAACTACTACATAGATTTTGTTTTGTAATTAAAACAATTTCCAAAATGGTATCAAAAGCAATTTGCATCTAAATCGAAATTAGATACAATGATACAACAGAATAGAAGAATCCTGTTGTTGCACATTTAAATGAGATGTAGATTGCACTGAGCTTAAGGAGGCACATATATAGTGCATGTAAGATTGAAAGCTAGTTTCATTTAATATAACACAACTGCAGAAAGCTGGTGTTTGACATTGATATGAGATAAGAGAAATATGGTTTCTTTCTTGTAATGCCCTTCCAGGTTCTCTATTAACTGTTAAATAGATTCTATTTTTTAATTACAACAATTTCCAAAATGGTATCAAAAGCAATTTGCATCTAAATCGAAATTAGATATAATGATACAACAGAATAACAGAATCCTACTGTTGCACATTAAAATGAGATGTAGGTTGCAACGAGATTAAAGAGGCACATATATAGTGCCTGTAAGATCGAAAGATAGTTTCATTTAATATAACACAACTGCAAAAAGCTGATGTTTGACATTGATATGATATGAGAGAAATTTGGTTTTTTTCTCGTAATGCCCTTCCAGGTTCTCTGTTAACTGTTACATAGATTCTGTTTTGTAATTACAACAATTTCCAAAATGGTATCAAAAGAAATTTGCATCTAAATTGAAATTAGATACAATGATACAATAGAATTTCGTCATAAAAATTTATTCATTTTATTCAGATTGAGAAGAAATTAATAAATTTCATAGCTTGCCCGGTATTCCAGTGAGAGTAATAGTCTATAGAGAAAGACACAAATCCCATCCCTTTCTCGCTATTCCGGCCATAGTATTATAGAAAAGGACAAAGACACACAGAAAATATATTTGCAATTGATGCTGAGGTTAAAATTACAACAGAATGTCGTTATAAAAATTTATTCATTTTATTCAGATTGAGAAGCAATTAATAAATTTCATAGCTTACTCGGTATTCCAGTGAAAGTAATAGTCTAGAGAGAAAGACGCAAATCCTATCCCTTGCCCGCTATTCCAGCCATAGTATTATAGAAAAGGGCAAAGACACAGAAAATATATTTGCAATCGACGTTGAGGTTAAAATTAAAATAATTCTATGGGACTCAGAGAAAGAAGTGGAATCCAATGCGTGCCAATTAGTCATAATTATGATAGAGAGATTTTTTTTTTCAGCATGAAAAAATACAACTGGTTTATATTCATGTACTAGAGCAAAAGAAAATTTCATTCTTCAGTTGTTCATCATCATTTCCAGATTACATTTTTAGAGGGAAAACCTCATACTTATTCAATAAATAGAATTGGAATAACATAAAACAAACAGGAAGCAGATACATAGCATTTTAATCAGGAAAGTTTTAACAGTTATCTTTTTTTTGGTCAAAATACAGCCCTGTGCTCCACCCAGTATAGCTAAAGAGCTTCAATTGTGTATTAAAAAAGCAAAGTTACAGAGTAAAACTTTTAAGCGACATATGATAGAGAGATTTAAGTTGGAAAAATTTCGATGATGTCTTCTAATGTCGTTAAATTCCTTACCGTGGTGATTTGCAGATGGCTTTGAAGGGAAGTTTTTTTTTGAATTAATAAGATTTTGAGCTTAAAAGCTAACAGGGTAGGGAAATTTCAGCAAACATATCTCTAGAAAAGTCCACCGACAAAATTTTCATTCGAACTAGTATCTAAGCTAAACAAGTCAAACTCTAATGGTCATGACACTAGGCTCACATGAGTAATTAGTGTTTTGTAATTACAGCAATTTCCAAAATGGTATCAAAAGCAATTTGCATCTAAATCGAAATTAGATACAATGATATAATAGAATAGAAGAATTTTTGACATTGATATGAGATGAGAGAAATCTGGCTTTATTACCTCGGCAACAGAGAAGTGTGCAGAAGACGCGCGAAGTAAGAGCAGGAGATGCGCTAGCAAGAGACCAGAGAGCAAGAGACGCACTAGAAACAGACTAGAGAGCAGAAGACGTACGAAGCAAAAGTGAACAAACAAAGACGCGGGAAAAGAATGAGGTTCGCGGGTGATATATTTATAATAAATAGTTCGGTCGAACTATGTTAACAGTAAAAGTTTGGCCGAAATGTTGTTGCTAGTTTTCCCATCTCCAGCAAAAAATTATGTTTGCCCACGTCATTAGTGTGTCATCAATATAAACGACAGAATAAGTTCGGCCGAAATTTTTCATGAAGTTCGGCTGAAATATTGGGTAGTTCGGCCGAACTTTGTCAAAATTTTGGCCGAACTATTGCCGAAAAAAATTTTCCGCCCCCGATTCTCACAAAAGTGTAACCCAACTTCACAATTTAGCCCATCTCCATGTTTATGTTTTTTTTAGTATATTATTGCGTTCCTCCATAAATCCGGATCAGTGGTATTAGAGTAGTTTTCTCTTTCTATGTATTTCTTTGCATGTCCCCAACGAGGTTAGGGTAAAAGAAGTTAGGGCTCAATCTGGTTGAACCCTTGCAATATTAGCCTCGCAAACCCTGACAACCTCCCATGATGGAAGGAAATAAAGATGAGGGAGAAGAAGATCCTATCAAAATATTTCTCGAGGGGCCCTCAAGAAATAGAGGAACGCAATAATACTAAAAAAAAAAACATAAACACATAAATGCAGTGGAAATAATACTTCATTTCATCAATATCAAATAACAAAAATATGCTTACAAACATAATGAAAATAAACTAGCTAGGGCGTTGGTAGCTTATATCTAAGAAGAGATATGGCGGCTACAGGCCTTTTAACTGCGTTAAAATGAAGATTTAAGGGCTATTTATTGTTGACAAACAATGGAATACTATAAACATCCAAAAAACTAACCCTAGGAGATGAAGCGCCAAAACTGTGGGCCCCATTTGGGTAAATTGGTATATCAATCTTCCCGGGGATGTAACTTTGGCATAAGATCTCTATTGGATGCGCTCAATACCTCGTTAGAAATATCTATCCGAGGACTACAAATTTTGAGTGATAAACTATGGTACACTACTAGTGTTGCACTCGGTTTTTCGAGAAATCGCTGTTTAGGGCCTCAAAATAGCTCTGGAAGTTCAGGACCCGAAAACCTACTAAAAATAATAAGTTGTGCTAAAACAAAAAAAATGAAATAAATGATGGTGGGGGTTCAAATGGAATAGGTGGCTGGCCACCAATGTCCACCTAGATCCCAGTGCCATTGTTGCCCCCACCAAGCTCTAGAGGATCCCGAGGATCGAAATGAGGGGGAGCGCCTCTTCCATTTCTAGATGTGGGTGAAGGGTTCTCCATTGCAATTCCTTGTCGATAGTGAAAGCCAAAATAACCTCATTTTAGAAGAGGTCATGAAGTAGCTTGGCCTACCGACCATAGCACACTCACAACCGTATACCATTGGGTGGCTTCATGAAGGAATAAATCTCCACATCCACCAGTAGTGCCGCCTTCCATACAACATCAAGCCATTCACGAATGAGGTAATGTGTGATGTTGCTCCTCTTGATGTGTCTGATGTATTATTGGGCCAACCATACTTGTGGTGGTGACATGTTGTGTATGATTCTAGGCCTCATGCTGTTATTATTACTTTGGAAAATAAATTGTACAGGATACCAGAGGTAGTACCACCTCCTACCATCTCTTTGACTACTGCAAAAAAACACAGTAAGATTTTTTCCAAAACTAGGAAATTTATTTGCATTATAATTCTCCCATAGGGAAAGAAGAAGATTGTGGCCATAGCCTCAAAACAGGGCTCCCCTGCACAGCATAAGTAGATGGAAAAAGTCGTGGAGGAATACGAAGACATTTTCTCCCTACCCAAAGAGGTTCCTCTACATTGTCAGTGTTAGGTAAACTTGACACAAGATAGAGTCAATGTTTACTAAGGTAAACAATAGTCGCTTTGGGCACATGATATAGTGTACCCATGGTATTACTGCCTGTGGTATTGCATGTAATGAAGCCTATAAAGGGATAGGAAGAATTCATTAAAAAAGGCTTGGAGGTGAGCGGTGAAGGCTCACTTGGCCGGATTGGCCAGGTTTTTGGCGAATGGTTAATGAAATTTCATTGGTTGGGTTTTGACCCGGATTTGGGGTTTTCCTTGATAAACATTTTTTTATGTTTATGATTTGTTGTTGGCTCCTTTTATGGTTATTTTTCCTCACGCTAAATATATTATTTCTTCAGTAAATTCTAACAACTAGTATCATAGTGAGGCTTAAGGCTACTTTCAGGATTGTGGATCATTTTACTAACCAATATTGTTCAGTCATTGTGGAATGAGCATGATTTGATTAGATATGTCAGATCTGTTGTTTGAAGATCTAGATCTGTGTGGGAAGGAGGCGTATCTCATTAGATATGACGCTGAAAAGGATTTTTAAATTAATTTTAATGGTCAACAAACGTAAATTCCCATGTTCAGACTCTGGTGGCAGTGTGGATCAACATTTCGAGGCTATTGGCAAACATGCATGCAATTTTTGAGAGAAATACAAGCTCGAATTGAATATTTCTTTGTTTTTTTTAAGGATCTTGTCGGGATAGTGAAATTTGCAGCCTACGAGCCTGCAGCCATGGTTCCCCTCCAGTGTCTAACGTCCTCTTCCACAGATTTGAAGGGATGTGGCACAAAGGTAGAAAATGTGGATATTTTTTACCCTCCTATGTTTCAGAGCGAAGGTGAGTTTGATTTGTGGCCTGCGACTATTCGCAATGACGAGAATACGAAGCCACTGGTGTCATTGTTTGCGTTATTTGGTCATGGTATAACATTTGTTTCTTGAACGTATCCAGAACTTATTTGATCGATGCAGAGCCTATTTAGGGGAAGGTGTATAAGGTGTTTTTGAAAGCCCAAGAAGCAACGATTAATGTGATCAAGCCGAGAAATCTAGCGAGCACTGCTTATAAGGTCACGATGGAAGTCGTAGCAAGAGAGAAAGTTAGAACCGACATGCAATTTCAAACATTTGTTCCAAAATTCCTTATGCCTACTGAATCTAGCAGAAGAAATAGCCCCTGTGGAGTAGAAATTTCATAGGTTTACGTTGCAAGCCATTGTACTTGAGGTCACTTCTCCTGGTGTCAATATGGCGATAATGGAGTAGCTAGTCAAATTATATTGAGAGTCTCATTTGAACAGGAGGCTACCTGCATATGATGATTGCAAGAATCTGTACACCAATATTATATGAATGAGGATTCTTTGGAAGTTGTGGTATTTTCACTGGCCATGAAGAAGGTATTGTGAATGGGGATGTCATGGTGGTTGTGTGGATAGGCACCTAGCTCGATGAGGCCTTCCTGGAGGCATGATAGTATGATATAGGTGGATGAGTTCCAATTCAAGTGCAGCAACGTGAAACCATGGCAAGGCGAGTAGGTACACGAAGAATGTGGTAGAGATATGGATATCATGTAATATGATTTAGAGTTAATGCTTGGAAACACCAAGCAGAGATCCAAAGCCGAATCCACCACAATGCTTATGTTTAGCTAAAATTTCTAGAGCAAGAAACCAGTTCTACAACTGGGAGATTGCATGTATCTGTGCTTGTGATTTCCCCTTTTTTTTTGTGTAAAAATCCATATATATAGATGTATGTGTTGAAGGTGAATGATGTCGGTGTGCAATGTTGTATGGCAACAAAATGAAGATGGGATTCATGAGATCAAAAGTAGTGGCAACGTTTGGTTCTCAAGTTGAGGTGTACTTAGGTGTTGGAATAAGAACACAACCATACTAGGCATGATTCATATTCCTATGATATTACCGATAAAGTAAAAAAACATCCATTTGCAACATTGGCTGATAATATTTCATGAGATAGAAGTTAAGTGAGTGAGGATATGTGCGCGTGGATTAATTAACTGATGAACCATGTATATGAAGAAAAATCCTAGAGGACTGGAGGTTATAGTGGATGGTGACCCATCTAATCCAGTAGATGGGTTTTTTTATATGGATATTGATGTCATATGTAGAAAGAAAATGAAAACGGTAAACAAAAAAATATTGTAATGGAGTCAAATTTTATTGCATGTAAATGGGATGGTCTAGGATCCTTCAAATACATCTATATGATCCTTCAAATATATCTATCTGGAGCTGAAATCCTGAAGTGGACTAAAAAAAAATCCTTCTAGGAGCTTGAGACAAGCCTCCTTCACCCGTATCTTTAGAAAAAGGCCCAATGAAGAGGGCTGCAACAACACTTTGCTCAACAAGGAAAATGACTGCGTTTTTTCTAATGAGCCATGTCATAAGAAGATGAAATCAGCCTTCAAATACATATGCAGTAGAAAATGTAGACAAATCTTGAGAAATTATATTACTCAAAACAAGTAAAGAGCCTCAATGAGACATGTGCATAGAAATGGAGAAAACATTGCTTGCATAATCTTATTCTCAACTAAGACTGCACAGTCTATGGAGGTACTGTAGCAGTAAATACATAAAAATGAATGATACAACAATGTAGCTCAAATAAGAAGGGGGAGCAAGGATTCAACCCCTAAAAATACAATACAATAATCCTCTATAAGGATTGGATGAAAACTAGACAAAATGGCATTTTTACCAAAATGCCGGAGTTACTGGGAAGCTGCTGCAACTCAATAGAAACTGGAAATGAAAGGATCTTGCTTAATATGATGCCTTTGAGGAAATAACTCTTTTGTTAAATCCTCTAGATGAAAGGATGATCCTTTCATAGAAGATGTCACCACCCACCAAAATACTGCAACCCTCACTGCAAATGCTCTCTATGAACTGCACAGTCAAGGAAGAGGGATGCTCTTCTGTTGATGGAAAATGATTGGCCTTATGCCAAGATGATGGAATGAAGATATGAAACTCCCACACTAATCTCCTAAAGGAATGGAGACTCCCTCCTCTGAAATACAATGCCCGAAGTGTGTTGAGAAACCCTCCCCTGCAACACCCAGCAACACAACTCAACCACCAATGGAGACTACGCTAGAGCTGAATGGAATGCTTTGGCCTCAAGCTAGAATATGGGGAAAATGAAGAACAAGCTCTTTCAAGAGCTATTTAATGGAAGAGATGGGATTACTACCTGGGAACATCTAGTGCTAGCAGCACTGCATCTCAACTAAATAGCTGGAGAATGATCTTGTCTGAGAAGACAAGAAAAATGATAATCATAAGCATGAATGAGAATGGCTGCTTTGTTCTTATTTTAAACAAGTGAAAGGTGCTTTTCCATGGGCCCCACACCTTAGGGTTTCATCTCTAGAATGATCTCCTCCTCATGCAAACTGCGCTGGCCCACCAAGGGAATCTTATCTTCTCTATCTGCGCAGTCACTTGGCTTCTTCTAGAATTATCCACCTGCAAATTGTCTCTTTTCACACATGGGGTGTGAAATCCAGTCCTTTATTGAACCCTTTTCACGTTATAAGGTTTCCTTATTCAGATATTTATTATCAATGGGTTTTCCTACCCATTTATTCTCCTCCTAAAGAAAAAATATTTTTTTTTTAATGTTCCATAAAATTTTGGAACATTACAGTCTCCTCCCAAATGTTGCTTGCCCTCAAGCAACTTATAAGGATAGAAATGTAGGATGTCCTCCTCCTCCAACTGTAGCATCCATTTATGAGGACCTCCCCATGAAGAATGATATGTTGTATCAACATAGAATCTCCATACTGCTCCTCTCAAGTAATGTAAAATAGCCAAGGTGGCTGTCATCATGAACATGGAATGTACTCAAGAAGGAAATAAGGTGTTGTCTAGAGGTATACTTGAGGCATGGTGTCAAAATGAATTGGGCTGAACATTCCCCTCATGTGAATCCTCCATCCCCAAGCAATCATCCACAAAAATCTAGTCACCTCCAGATAAGGCAACTACTAAACATCTTCTTCCACCTTGAGCTCCAACAAAGAAGGTGGGAAAAAAAATCTGAAAATGGTACGCCTCATAGCCTACCACATGTTGTTCACCTCTCCACTCATGAAAAGTGTAGAGTGAAGGCTGCTCTTGGGCTGCAGAAATGTTTCCCTCAAATGGCAAGATGAAGTTTGGATCTCCGAAGATCTTCCCTCCTCCGTTGTGAATCAATTTGGCCCAATGTCTCTCCTTTGTGATGGGAAGGAGATCAACACCATCATATGATTCCCCATCACTCTCATGGCTCACCTAAAGAAGAAATAAGTGTTGCACTGTGGTGGACACATCATCTCTGATGCTCCCCTTAGAGCATGCCTTGCAAAAAGTATGGGGATCTTCTCCCCCAAAGGACACATCCATCCTATAGGTCCTTCTTCCAATTATGCCACCAACAATAGTGTGATCTATAGCAGAATAGAGAGCCAAAGTAGAAGTCATGCTGGCTGCCATATATATCAATTGAGTGAGACATTGATCCTTCTCATGCAACCAGCGCAGTTTGAGCATAAACTGCAATAGAGAATGATAAAAGATGTGGTTCCTCAACCACCGGTTTGCTGCTACATTCTCCTCATGTATTTGGAGAAATGAGTGATGTATGATGCATGGTGAGCATGTCCTCCAAAATAAAAATCTCCCCCAAGTACATCAAGGGGATGACAATCAACTATGCTCTTGGCCCCAAGTAGAACAAAGAGACTTTGACAAACAATGCTCCTCCTTGGAGCATCATCCTGCATATACATGGTTAAGGAATCAACATGTAAATCATATAAATGAACAATTTCCTTACCATGTTTTCTGCTCATGCAAAGGAAGCAACTCATAGATGAATCTCTCCTCTTCCTCCCAAGGAAAAGAAGTGACTGTGCCCACTCTTCCAAAGAGTGGTGTGCATATATTGCTCCCATGCCAACTGTACAAGTGGGAAGGCTACTGCCCCTCCCTTGCTTCTCCTACCACAGTGCAGGTACTAAAAGGTGAGTGGGTAAGAGTGATAATGAGGGGATGCCACCCTCTGCTTTTTTTTTACCCAAAACCCCCAACGCTGCAACAAGCTGTCCCAAGGCCTCCACACTGCTGGTTGATGCCTCATTGTTTGAAGCATCTCTCCTCCTCATATGAACCAGTGGCCTCCTTGGTGTGATGTCTCCACTCCATGAGACATTCTCATTTGAAGATGACTGTATACATGTATGAACAATCCTGTCCATGCTTCCCCTGCGCAGCTCAATCACCTTCCTAGGTGTAATGTCCTCCAAAAATGGATAGAGATGGGCCCTCCTCATCACATGGTACTGGGTCTCTCCTCTATCTTCTTCATGAATCTTCATGGTTTTACACCTCATCTTCGATGGCACATGTGAATCATGAAGTGTGCCTTGATCTCCATGCATGAGATCATGGGGACCTTCTTGCAGAGACACAAGAATCCCTCTATTTGGAGCAAAAGCTCCTTCTTCCTCTGCATGAGGCTAGATGATCTCTAGATCTGGCAGCGTTGTTGCCCTCTGTCTCTGCAATAAATTTGGGCAACATCCCAATAATCTGATCCACCTTTGAAAAAGAGAGCTTTCTGGTTTGTTTCTCAAAGGTGTGGGATGAAAGTTTGGCCTACAACAAGGTTGAATGCAAGTTTTCAGCTCCTCCAATGGTTTTTTGAGCTGGTACTGCGTTTCTATGCAAGGGTTTTGTTTGAGTCCCTTGGTTTAACTCCATCTCATGAGTTCCAAGAATGTTCTGATCAAATCCTTTCACCAATGACTTAGTGAAATTAACATAAGATGAAGCTTTAACATTCTTAAAAGAAATGGACTCAAGTTTCCACCATCCATGAGCCTTACCTCTCAAATGCAGCGCTGCAACTTTGATGATTTCTTATTATGAAATGTGGTGCTACTGTTGGAAGGTTTTTGGCTCTTCCGCCCAATCTGTGGCTGAATATGAAGGTGAACCTCAAAAAGTAGATAGATGAAATCTATCTTGCTGCTCCTTCCCCTTCGCCTTGCTCTTTCAAAACTCAGAAAAAGTGGGCTGATTTCTAAATCCATGAGTGTGAGACTCATATACCTTCAAGAAATCACTAAGGGTTTCCTCCTTAGTCACCTTTCCTCCTTCTTTCATCCTCCTCACAGGAATGTTGGGCATTTGATTATGCTGTTCATCATGGTGTGTGTTTGCATGCTTATTCTATTGTTTTTGACTTTTCTTCTTTTTATCTATTTTTCAAACAATGGTATATACAATGATTGAAAATGTTTTAAAATTGGAGCTCTATACAAAAATAATGCTTTAATGTCCTGCCATTCACAGGACCTCCAAACGTTTCAGTCCCATCAGGTTCTTGTAGGAAAAATGCATTGTTTCCGCTGACTGAGCTAATGATGAAAGGCCCTTTCCATAAATTTTCAAACTTTCCATGTTTACCATTGTCTTCTCTTCTAGAATCCCATTTTAACACTTTGTCCCCAATCTGAAAATCATTTTCCTTATTCCTTCTGTCAAAAATCTGTTTTATTTTGTCTTGCGCTAACTGAGCCTTTTGGTAAACTTCTTCTCTTGTTTGCTGTAAATGGATAGTCTGATTTACCCTCCTTTGCATGTCATTTTCTTCTATTTGAACTTCCTGCAATAGTTTCATTACTGGAACCCCTAAAGATGTTGGGAAAATGGCATCTATGCCATAAACTAGTTGGTAAGGAGACATACCTATGGATTTTTTGGTGGTTAGTCTATCAGCCCATAGTGCGTGTACTAGTTTTCCATGCCATGCCTTTTGATTTTGTTCAAGAAGTTTTTTGATGATGTTGACTAGGCTTTTGTTAGAGGACTCGGCTAAACCATTACCTTGAGGGTAATAAGCTGTGGAATGTCCTAATGAAATGTGATATTTGTAACAGAAGTCAACCATTCTTTTGGAGGAGAAGGCGGCGGCGTTATCTATAATGATCTTTCTAGGACAGCCAAATCTAGATAGGATATTGGTCTCTAGGAACTTGATAATGACTGAATCGGTGGCATTCTTGGAAGGTATGGCTTCTATCCATTTGGTAAAGTAATCAGTGGCTGTAAGGATCCATTTATGTTGAGAAGATGAGGAAGGGTGAATTTCCCCAATAAAATCTAGACCCCATTGCTGGAAGGGTCCTTCGACTATGATGGGGTGTAAGGGCAAAGGTAAAAGCTTTTTCTTGCCATCAAAAATTTGACACTTATGGCATGTCATAACTAGCTTGTGAGTGTCAGGAAATAAGGTAGGCCAATAATAACCGGCTCTAAGGATTTTTTTTGTTGTGGTTTTCCAGTAAAGATGGCCCCCACATTCCCCTTCATGCATTTCATGCATAATTTTCTCTGCATCAGACTCGAGCAAACATTAAGCAGCATACTAGTGGGATTTTTCCAATACAGAAGACCATATATAATGCAAAACTTTAAAGACTTTTGTTTAAGAAATCTTGCTTTTGTCTTTGATAAAGTTGGAGGAGCATTTAGATAAAATAATACATAAAGAATATCTGCATACCAAGGTGAATTTAGAAACATTTGTTCAACATGAGGGGCTGTGCATTCTTCCTGTTCTTCTAAGGTATCAACGAAATTTATATCTAAAGCTTGGAGGTTGGTTTCAGCCATTAGTCTTGCAAGTCCTTGCCCTTTAATCAGTTTGGTAGGTCGGATTTCTAAGTCATATTCTACGATGATAGCGATCCATTTTCCCCTTTTACCATCGGGATCTTGGTTTAGTATGTATTTGAAAACAGTATTAGGAACAAAAGCGATGACATGAGAATGCAAGATGTAAACTCGGAAATCTTTCAGTGCTTTTACCAATGCAAACGTCTATTTTTCCATGATGTTATATTTCAAGGGAGCTTCTCTCAGGGATTTGCTGAAAAAGGCAATGGGTTGCTCCTGCCCTGCTGCGTTTTTTTGTAACAACACGACAACTATTGTGTGTTCTGAGGCAAATGAAAAAATGTAAAAATATTTGGTGAAATCAGGACTTATCAATACTGGTGTTTCAGTCAGGGCCTTTTTAACTAGTTCAAAATATTTTTTGGCTTCTGTAGTCCATTTAACCCCGACCTCTTTTTTCAACATATTTGTGATATCTCTCAGAAGTTCGCCAAGATTTGGGATGAATCTTCTCAAGAAATTAATTTTTCCGATAAAGGATTGCAGCTCCTTTATGTTTCTAGGGTGACTTATTTGCAATATGCCTTCGATTCTCTGGGGAACTATTTTTATTCCTTCTTCCGAAATGATGTGACCTATGAGTTTTACTTATTATAGACCGAAAAGTGTTTTCTTGGGATTTAGGGATAAACCTTATTTTCTACATTTTTTAAAAACATTTCTTAAGTGTACCAGGTGTTCTTCATCTGATTTGGAATATACCGTAATATCGTCAAGATATATGACTATGAAATAACCTATGTCTTCTGAGAAGGCTATGTCAATGGCTCTTTGGAATGTGGCGCCGGCATTCATCAATCCAAAGGGAATTTTAACGTACATAAAAGTGCCCCAAGGTGTGGTGAAAGCTATTTTGTGTTGATCAGTGGGGTAAACCAGCACTTGGTTATAACCAGAAAATCCATCAAGTAATGATATCCTTTTAGCACCTACTACCTTTTGAAGTATGTGGTCCATTTTGGTCAATGGATAATTTTCCTTTAAAGAGGCTCTATTCAAGTTTCGGAAATCAATGCAAAGTCTGATCTCACCAGTTTTTTTCCTAACTGATACTAGATTTGAAACCCACTCAGAGTACCTGAGGGACACTATTATCCCAGCATCATACATTTTTTTTATTTCTTTTTCAATCAATGGTAGTAATACTGGGTTTATTCTTATTAACTTTTGTTTCAAAGGCTTCTCGTTTTCTTTGAGGGGAATATTATGTTGAATGATGTTGGTATCGTATGATTTCAAATCTTGGTATCCCCATGCAAACACATATTTAAATTATTTAAACAACTTGATGTGCCTCTGTTTTATGTGAGGAGGGAGGGTTTTGGATAGTTTGATATTTCTTGGTTCTTCCAGGCTTCCTATGTTATATTCTTCTATGTTGACCTCGGTAGATTCCATTTTTGGCTTTTGGCCACGTCATTAAAATCAAACAATTCTTCTAAAGGCGCAAGCCCTCTGGGTATGGTTCCATTTTCACAGTGCAAAACTTCAAGTTCCCTTTGGTCCATGTCCTCTGCTACATCATTTTCATATGAATGATTGACCAAGTTGACATCTATCCAAGAAGGTAAATTTGGCTCTTGATCTTGATTTTTGCCAGGTTTCTTTTCTTCATTTTCTAAGTTTGTTTTGGTTATTTCAAATTCATTCTTAGATTGTAAGAAATAATCAATTTGAATGTCTTTGAATATTTTCCAATGGTCAATATTATCCGGTACTGTAGGGCGATGTTTGACCTGAATAATATATTGCTCACTTAAACATGGTACTTGGCCATTGCTTGCAGCAAAGGCAAGCTCATTTTCTAGGCTATTTTGAATTCTAGGAATATAAGTGAGTTCATACTTCTCGAAGGTTTTGAGGATTTCTAAAGCTACATTCCTGTATTCTCTTAGTCTTGGGTTTTTTTCTGAATATTCACCTTTGATTTGCCTGATTACATGTTTTGAATCTCCCTGGGCTGACACTTTCTTGGCGCCTAAGTCCTTAAGTATGTGCAGACCAAGGAGAAGGGCCTCATATTCTGCAATGTTGTTAGTACATTGGAACTCTAACCTAAAAGAATGACCTCCATTAATATTGTGTATCCAGATGCCGACCCCCCAAACCAGTTTTGCCACAAGAACCGTCAAAGCTTATATTCCAAAGAGCTTCCTTTTCATACATGATACTAAGCTGTTTTTCAGGTTTCTTGGAGCTTTGGTCATTAGTCTCTACATCCAGTAATGGGAAAAGTGTTTTTGATGGTTTGAAAACCTCTTCATTTTCTATTATCTTCTTGTTTATATCACTTTCATTATATAAGATAAAATAATCTAAATTGGAATGAATGGAATAAATGGGAGTGTTGTTTGGCTTATCCCAGTTGCTAACCATGTATTTCATGTGAGTCTCTCGGTATAATCTCCTAGTCTGGTTGAAAACTGGGATGGTAGAGAATGACATATCCATTTGAAGGTTACCTTGTATTTTGGCAGCCCATGCCCTTGATAGTAGCATTCCATACTTAGGAGGGATATCGGCCACTACTACGTCCATGACTAGGTTTTTTGCTGGTAGTTGTGTTAAAGCAAAGCCCAGGTTCTTTATTAGACCTAAACATTTGACCTAACTTGAGTCAAAGGAGTACAGGTTTTTGTAATGTTGAGTTACCTCTAGTCCCAGGTTTTCCATGATTGCTTTAGGCATGAGGTTATGGGAGGCACCAGAATATAACATGGCATTATGTAATATCTTGTCCCATATGTTCAAACTCACATAGAAAGGAGAAACAGTTCCTTCTTGGTATTCACCTTATATTTTGGGGCCGAATAAGAGCTCGGGTTTGTCCTCAGTTAGATTTAAAGTATCTGCCTCATTTCCTATATCAAAAACTTTGAAGATTTGAGATCTATACCTATCTACAGTTATTAGCTTAGTAAGGGGTATGGTTATTTTTATTTTGGAAATTTCCCCTTCGAAACTAAAAGGAGTTTGTAGTTTGGACAGATTTGTTTCAGCTTTTTCAGACATGAGTTTCTCTATGTTCTTAATTTGCTGACTCTGTTTCGGGACCTTTTTTGACATAGCCACCTCGGGAGTCTTTGCGGAGGTACTAGGAGTATCTGAGCCAAGACTTGTTTGAATAGCTTTATCTTTGTTTTGGTCAATTTTCTTGACCACAATTTTGTTTCTATCCATGGCTTTTTTAAGGATGGTATTAGGGGTTTTAGCAGTGTCAGGGCTACCATTCTTGGATTTGTCTTGGTTTTTTCTTCTTCTAAGGTTATACTGCCTGTGAGTTTCTATAATGGCATTATGAAAATCTATGGTAGGATCTTCGGGATCTTCATAGTTGGTTTTGTCCTGATTCGGAGAGAAAAACTCTTGCTCTTCTGCCGTGAGGTAGACCTCACTCTCATTATCAGAACCTATGAGGTTCAAATGATTTTCATCCATGGGTTCAGTATCCCTATCATCTTCATCAACATAATTCTCACTGAAGGATGGTCTGATTTTCTAGTCCTTTCCTCTTGGTTTATTTTGAGACTGGTCTTTTCTAAAGCTTTGGTTCCGGTTTTGAGGGTTTGGTTGGTTGTCCTTAAGAGGTGTTTTTTCACTCATTTTTTCCCACATCTTTGTCATGGATTTGACTAGGCAATCTATTCTAGGATCTGAGGAAAATACCGAGGGGGTAAACTCGTCATGGTAGGTGAGTCACTTTTCTGTTCTTATCCTAGCTCTCTTTTCGGCTAAGTTGGCTTTTGCATTTATAGCCACTTTTTGCATTTCTTCTAAGGTAGGGGGGTCCTTGTCTCTTAGCTGATAATTCATGTTCGGGTCAAAACCCTTGGGAAAATTTTCCAAGGCTGAACCAAGTGGGGGTGTGAAGTGAGGTGGGAGGGCATTATACACACTGTTGAACCTAGTGCAGTATCCCTAGACACTTTCCCCATTTTCCCGTTTTAGATTGTGATACTTTGATAGGATTTGAATGGGGTTCTTTCGGATTTCCCACTTGTCTATGAAGGTTTGGTAGAGTTCTGGGAGATTGTGGATGCTGTTTGGAGTTAAGCTCTTAAACCATTTTTTGGGTTCTCCGCCTAGGCTTTGGGCGAACATCCTCATTCTGATGGTCTTGTCTTCTATTTCCATGTATTGGAAGGCATCGCTAATCCTATCTACATGTTGTTGAGCTGTGGTAGTCTCCATTCCGGTAAAGTGTGGGATTTTGGCTTGATAGTCATTTTGTAAGGGAGCCAAAGGCTGTGGTAACACCAAAGGTGCGTACCAGACTACCATGACGGGAGCTAATGGATGATGTAAAAAATGAGGGCTTGTGGAATAAGATGAGGTGGTTCGAACAGTAGTGGTTTGGACGAGTGTGTCAGATGTATTTGGACTAGTGATCTAATTTTGAGCAGATCTGGGATGGTAGGAGCCAAAGTGATGGAGAAGCTGAAAGTCGGGAGGTGTGGTAGGTGAGGCTTCTCTACTAGGACTCTGTGGCAGATCTAGGGGCTCAAGATCATAAAAGTCTATCTTACTTTGTGACTTGATTCTAAAAAGGGTTTTTGCTGATTTTTAAGTCAAAAGGGGGAATCCTGCAAGGCAGTGAAATGTTCAGGTACTGATCTTGCTTTACGGATGGACCTATTGGTAGCTAAATTGCCAGTTTCAGAATCTTGCCACAAAATCTTCTCTGGGTCATCTACTATGATAGGAGGATTTGGGTCTGGATGAGATCTGGTGTTGATTCTTCGTGAAGACAGATTTCGGGTCTAGAGTTTAGAGAGGATGGTATTTGTGCCTGTTTTGGATGGATGGCCTCTCTGGGGTTTTACTAATGTGAAGGATGGTCAAAACAAAAAGGATGGACTAGTGGAGTCGCTAGGTGGATTTCTATGAGAACAATGGTCCACCACCAACACTATCAAAGATGCTTTGGGAAAAAGTTTTATAGCAAACTTTGAGATGGAAACTTGCAAAGAAGAGTGATTCACTTGGTTTCAACAGTTTGCTAGGTTGTATGGACAAGCTAATGGTTCTCTTGGCAAGAAGGCTTCTGCTTATCTCCTATGTTTAGGTGAGGTTTTCAGAATCGCTAAGTTATACTTAGTTTGTCACTGATTACAGAGTTTCCACCCTAAGTTTAAGTTTTTGGAAGGATGAGTTAGCAGAAAGGTATGGTTTATGAATTTTTTGGTCTTTTATGGAGTTTTTAGGCCTACTGGAGGCTAGTGGAGTCGCCAAGTGGAACTTGGTTGTTTCTGTAAAGACGTAGCTATGGTCCACCACCAACAACTAGGGAAAAACCAATCTGGGAATGTTTTTTGGGGTTTTTCTGAGTTTTTTATGTAGTCCTAAGGTTTGTAAGAGTGTCCTACAGCCGAGTCATCATTTTGCTAGAATGGTGAGACAACCAGATTCTACTCTTCTAAGTTTGACTGAGATTTTGAGAATTCCTAACGGATACCTAGGATGTTTTGACTCAAGGCCCCACCGTGATCGCGATTATGTTAATGAGCGGTGGGATTGGTCGATCAGATAGTATTCTAAATTTTATCAAAGTAGTCAGGCCTACTGGAGGCTAGTGGAGTCGCCAGGTGGATTTTTAGTTGTTTTGAGGGTATATTGGTATGGTCCACCACCAATATTGTCAAAAACCAATCTAAGGAATTTTTTGGGGGTTTTATGAGTTTTTATGTGAGTCCTAGTTTGTAAGAGTGTTCTAAACCCGATTCATCACTTTGCTAAGATGGTGAAACAAAGATTTTACTCTAAATGATTCTATAGGCTGATGGTCTGAGTTTAATGTTGAAGGACTAAAGAGTCTATAAGAGTTCGCTAGACTGTCATGTACTCAGAGTCCCACCTTGATCGCCATTATGTTAGTGTGGCAATGAGGTGGCTCAATCAGATAGTAGCCTAGAGTTTAGTAAAGTAGTAAGGCCTACTGGAGGCTAGTGGAGTCGCCAAGTGGATTTTTAGTTGTTTTGAGGTATATGTGTATGGTCCACCACTAGTATTAATAAAAACCAATCCAAGGGAGTTTTTTTTTGGGGTTTTTCTGAGTTCTTTATGTAGTCCTAAGGTTTGTAAGAGTGTCCTACAACTGAGTCATAATTTTGCTAGGATGGTGAGACAACCAGATTCTATTCTTCTAAGTTTGACTGAGATTTTGAGATTTCCTAAGGGATACCTAGGATGTTTTGACTCAAAGTCCCACTGTGATCGCCATTATGTTAGGGTCCTGTGATTTGGCTGATTGGCAAGCCAAATGACAGTGTAACATCAAACCAGTCTTTGGAGCCCAAGGACCTAGCCTTCCTGGACTCAGAGAGGGCTCTCTCTATTTGTGTAAGGGATATCTGTGTGTTTGCTTATTGTGTTATGATTTTAGGCTAGTTATGAAGTAGGTTTTTGGTTTTGGTTTTTAGGTTGTGAGGGATGAAACTGATCAAAGATATAAGATAGGTAAAAAGATGTCAGATCAACTGGGCTATGGGGTCGAAGAGGTCAAGAAAGCTATCAGATGGTGATACAAGGTTGTTGAAGGGTCGATTTGATTCGAGGTAAAATGGATCTTTGGGAAAAATGGAGTAAGATGGACATCAAGTTTGTGAATAACAAAGGATTTCAAGCATAACTAGTTTAATAGCTGACATAAACATGGTAGGGCAAACCATTAATCATGAGGAATGTAACTACAAGCTAATCAATGCATAGAAATAAACATTCAAGCCATGCATAGAGATATATGACTCTCTAACTTTGGGAAATGGCTATCAGACTTTGGGGAAATACACTTAAGACAGACAAACAACTCAAATCACTATGCCAGAATGCCTAAACATAGTACTTCAAGTTATTGGGCACTTTGAAAACAAGATTTCATAGTCTTAGGCAAAGGGAAAGATCAGAACAAGACCTCCTTGGTTCAACAAATGAAAATCTAATCAGTCAAAGAGAAATTTCATGGATGGAGCTATGGCTAGCCATGAGTAAGCAGGGCATACCGTAAATCATACTTAGCATGCATAAAACCATGAATGAAACAAGCAACAATATCCTTAATTTATTAAAGAGCAATCAAGAATTCTTTAATGTGACTAAGAATGAAGAAAACATGGAAGCTATGAAGAAACAGGAAATTTGAGGTGCCTCCAAGGGCATGTCTCAAATTTTTCCTCTACTGTCCTATAGCAAGCAAGAACATGGATTTATGAATGAAAACTAGGAAACAAAACAAAGAGAGAGACACTATACCATTCTACCAAGTCATGGAATCCAACAACAATCCTCTTTCATCATCCAAGAACATCCAAGAAAATATCCAAAAGCATGAGACAAGTATTTCTTCCAAAGCTTATATGACCATATATTGCTTCTATTCATCAAGTTCAGCCTTGTTTACAATGAAAGCCTTTGGAATATATAGGCCCAAGTGAGGAAAACCTCTTAGTTCAACTTGCAATCTCATTGGTCAATCCAAAATGTCTTATTTTTTCCTTGAGGCTTTGCAAAGCCCAAGGCCCAAAATTTCTCATAAAATATCTAAAAAATGCTAAAAGAGGGAAATAAATTGACTTTTCATAACTTCTCATGTGCAAAATTAGCTAAACGCACATGAGGAAAAAGCAGTTTTGAAAGGTTCATTTTTTACAAAAATACTCAAAACATACATCAGCAAAAGGTCCCCTGACTTGCCGGCAACTTTTGGAAGCCTTCCTGATGTCAAAATGAAGCTCATGATAGCTTGTTGGAAATATCTGAGCGTCTAAATTTTTAAAATGTTTATTTTTCTCCTAACTGACCACTAGAAGTTCTTCAAAAATAGGCCTGTGTGAAAAAAATCCAAAAAATAAGCCTTGCTATCAAACTGGGCAGAGTGTAGAAAAAGCGAGCATTTTTCGCCCTTTCGGGGGAGAAAATGATCTTCAAATGTCCTGAAAATCGCTGAGCATGTGCTCCTGAAATTATGGCATCCAATGATACCATTCTCATCCTTTGATGATGCCCCAAACTGAAATGGTGATGCCCATGAGTTTTGGCCAAAAACTCAAAAATGACAAAAAACCAAAATATGTCAAATTTCGCCCAAACTTGGCGAGCATGACCCTCAAGGGTTTTTAGCAACATTTTGTGAAGCAGAGGCCAAGATTTGGAGTCTTGAGGTGTCTTTCCTCAATTTTTGTGCTGGCTGCTTCCCTTTGGCCTCCTTGAGTTTTTCTTGAGCAGCCTTCAACTTCCACCGGGCAAACTGATTTAACATTTTATAATGCCCCGTCATCCTTCGTTGAAGGTCTAAGTCCCTGTTTGCCTTCTCCAATTTCCTCTCCAAGTGATCATTAACTCTCTCAAGCCATGCCTCCCGATTGTTCTTTATCTCTTGTTCGAACAATGCGGTGAGAGGGGTAGATTGGAGAAGGGCAGTTTCTTCTTCTTTTTGCTTCTCAAGGGCCTTTTTAAGCCCCATGGTTCTTGGCCTCTTTCGCCTAGGTTGATCTTCGCCTTCACTTTCATCGAACTCACCCACGAGTTCTTCCAACCTCACTTGTGTTTTGGGGGCCTCCTTCTTGTATTTGATTGCTCGTGTCTCATAAACAACCATATGGACACTCATCTGCTTGTTTTGAATTTGCAAAAATTGATTGAAATTCCTAGCTCTATGAAGATCAACCTTCAAGGCATCAATTTGGCTTTCTCTATGGATCAAGAGATTTTATAGGATCCGGGATTCATTGTCACTATCATCAATTTGGATTTGGATGATGTCGAATTCCCTTTCATGTTCATGACTGCTCTCTTCCTTGCCCTTCCCTTTGCTTTGGGTGGCTCTTCTGGTACTCTTCCTCTTAGGCAATTCGACCATGGGCTTCTTTGTAAACTTTCCCTTGTTTCAAAGGGCCCTAGTCACATTTGGAGTTACGAATCTAGGCACCCTTTTCTTTGCTCTTCGGGGCTTGGCCACTTTCAGAGAAGAGAGCATGGCCCCTTGCCTAGGAGAGGCAGCTAGCACATGCTCCATGGGCTCTTTACCCTTGTCACTTTTCCCTTCATTTTTGCCAATGTCTTGGCTCTCTTCATGGATGCCTAGGCTGTCTTTTTGCATCTCACTTTGAGGGCTATCCTCCTCACTATTTTTCATATGTTTATCACGCTGCCCCTTTTCTTCTTTAGGTTGTTGTCCCTCATGCTGTGGCTGCCCTTGTCCAGCACCTTCATGCTGCTGTGTATCATCTTTTGGCTGCCCTTGTTTAGCACTTTCATGCTGCTCCTGTTCAGTCTCTTTTGGCTGTTGTGTATCATCATAAGTCTTCTCACCCTCATCATAAGTCTGCTGTGTATCATCAAAATTCTGCTCCTGTTCTACCTCACTGTGATGCTGTTGTTCAACACTTTCTTCTTCATCCCCTTGCTGCTGCTCATCATCACTTTCATCTTCCTACTCATGTCCTTCTTCCTCCTCATGGTCACTCTCTTCTCCTTCTTCAGGGTCCTTCGTTTGTTCTTTATTAAACTTGAGCTTTTTGGGAATAGGTATGCTATAAGAAGGTGAAGGATGGTGAGTAGGAGGTGAGGGGATGTATGAACTAGAGGGACAGTGGAGAAATTCGGATGGGTGATGAAAGTATCCCAAGAGACCTCCCTCTTTTCAAGCTGATGAAGGATGATGAATTTGATGAGAGAGTGGTGGAAGAGGCAGGCAGTTTGCTGTGAAGGAGGCTTCTTCTGAACAGTGGAAGCCATTTGCTCGATGCTCTTGTGTAAGAAGAAAGGGAGATTTAGCAACTTGGCCCTTGTGAAATGCATGAGCAGTCGAATGTGATAGGCATAGACTCGGGAGAATCTTCCCTCACAAGTGAAGTATTTCATGATGATCTTCTTGTGGGGGGCATAGCTGGCCAAAAGATATGAGAAAGGGAAAATAGAAGGACATGAATCTCTGTGCTTAGTCTTTAGAAAGGGCTTGTAATCTTCTGAGTCCAAGTGGCTTTGTTTAAACCACTTTTCCCCAATATAGGGGATTTTAGTGGCCTTGGAGATGGACCTTGGAGAGAATTTGAAGTGAAGGCCTGCTAGCTGGAAATGCTTGTCTCGAAGCCTCAAAGCGCAAAGGTGTGTCAAAGGAGAAAAGATCTTCACCTCTTGCACTCTTTGAAAAAAATCTAAACACCCAAACTCATGGAAATTGAACAATATTGATGGGTAGGCATTCACCTCTTCAGTGGAAGTAGGCTCAAATCTCTTATGCAAGCCACTCCTATTTTCCTGCCTGGGGGGGCATCTTGTTCTGGATGCTCTCTGCAAAACCAAATTGCCTCAAATGGTTTTTTGAAATGTTTTCTCAATCACAACTCTGTCTTTTTTGTCAATCACTGTTTGATCAAGGCAAATTTGCCTCAAATGCTGTGTGAAATGTTTCTTTGATATCAGGTCTCTGCTCCTCCAAAATCACTACTCTTCCCCTTTTGTATGCTAATCAAAAAATAGTTTAAATAACAAGCCCATAGTCAAATAAAAGGTATACACAGTCAAGTGATTTCTGTGTTTGGGTAAGGTCACAGAGCTCTTGGTGTTTTGGTGTAAGCAAGGCAGCCTAGTATTTAGACAGAGGCAAAATACTCCTCCCAATCAAAACACCCTCCTTGTGTTCACTATTTCTCACACACAGTTAGACAG
>CM076581.1:1709177560-1709232314 GCA_034641835.2 Pinus albicaulis
AAACAATGCACAAATGTTTTTGCATTGGGATATCGAGATTTAAAGGTTTATGACAAAGCCATAATTCAACATACCATACCCATCAAAGAGGATCAACAACATTTTAAACAAAAATTGAGGAGAGTTAATCCTATTTTACTTCCTTTGATAGAGAAAGAGGTTAAACAATTGTTTGATGAAACCATTATAGTACCACTCAGATTTTCTAAATGGGTGTCAAATCTAGTACCAGTGACGAAACATTATAGTGAAATAAGGTTGTGTGTGGATTTTAGAAACCTAAATAAAGTCTCTCTCAAATATAACTACCCCTTACAAAATATGGATCATATACTTCAAAGGGTAGTTGGATCAAGCAGGATCTCATTGCTATATAATTTTACTGGTTACAACCAGATTTTAGCGCATCCTTATGACCAAGATAAGACATCTATTACAACAGCTAGGGGAAATTTATGTATGTCAAAATGCCTTTTGGATTGATGAATGTAGGGCATAATTTAAAAATAATAATGGATATATCTTTTGCAAATGAAAGAAACAGATTCATTGTGATATATTTAGATGACATAATTATTTTCTCCAAAGTTGATGAGGATCATTTACATCATTTGAAAATTGTTTTTGAAAGATATAGGAAATATGGCATATATTTGAATCCAAAGAAATATCTATTTGGTTTAGAAGAAGGAAAATTTCTGGGCCATATAATTTCAAAATATGGTATTAAAATTGATCCCAGTAGAATTGAAGCAATTATGAAAATTGGTCCTTCAAGAAACAAAAAACAAGTGCAATATTTCATTGGTAGGATAAATTTCCTACGGAGATTCATACCCAATTTCATTAAACTTCTAAAGGCTATAACTAATATGTTGAGAAAATACACTCAATTAAATTGAAACCTCGAAGAAAAACATTCATTTAATGAAATAAAACAATCATTGACACGAGCTCCTGTGTTAATTAGCCCTCACTTTACGAAGGATTTTATGATTTTTTATTTTGCATCTGAACACACTATTGCAGTAGTTTTGTTGCAAAAAAATAGTGAAGGATATGAAAAACCTATTGCTTTCTTCAGCAAATATTTGAGGGATGCCTCATTAAAATGCAATATCATGGATAAACAAGCCTTTTCTTTAGTGAAAGAAATCAAATATTTCAAATTTTACATTCTAAATTCCCATGTCATTGCATTTGTACCAAATAAAATGGTAAAAGATCTCCTTCCAGAAGTTTATCAAGATGGGAAAAGAGGCAAAGGGATTTCATTTATTCTAGAATATGTCATTGAGATAAGACCCACTAAGCTCATCAAAGGTCAAGGATTAGCAAACCTAATGGTTGAGTCCAATTTTCATGCACTAGAGATAAAATTTATAATTGAACTTGATGAACAGGAAGAGAAGATGGCTCCACAGGTATGAGAAGCATTTGCTACCTCTCCTTCATATGCAGATATTATTTTTTTATTACAAAATTTACAAGCTCCTCCTAGTTTAACTATGACAAAAGCTAGATTTCTCAAGTTAAAAGCTATGATTTTTTTTTATTTTAGATCAAATGTGTATTGGAAAGATCCTAGAGGTGTTTTTCTAAATTGTTTATTGCAGGATGAAGCAGAAAAATTCGTGCAGGAATTCCATAAATGGGACTGTGGATGACATTTATACTCGAAAACCACATCCAACAAAATCCTAAGGGCCAGTTTTTACTGGCCTACCATGTTTGCAAATGTTCATAAGATATTTGTCACATGTCATCAGTGCCAAATTTTTTATGGAAAAATAAAACTTTTTCCTTTGCCATTTAAACCAATTTCAGTTGAGGTTCTTTTCCAACAATGGGGTCTGTATTTTATTGGATAAATACATCCAAGATCTTCAACTCAAAATATGATGCAGGAGCATCAACCAACGCAAGTCAAATTTAATTTTGCAAACCTTCCAGAAGTCAACGTGGCCTAAAAGACAATGTTTTTGTTAAATTTGTATTATCAATAGAGTTTATTGTAATTTGGTTGAGTGATTTTAGAGATCTTATGAGGAATTATTAGATTTGGAATGATCCAATCCTCTTTTGTCCGTTTTTATACACTATAGTCTTCGTGCATTTGTGGAGGAGGCCAGACATGATGTAACATCAAATTCAAGAGGGTGATCTGGCTCATATATGCGTGTTGTAACTCGAATTCAAAATTAATATAAATCCGGTGTTTATTAGCATGAATTTTGTCATTGTGTAAATGAGTTGTATTAGTTGTTGAATTTCTGTGTAACTCCAATTTGAATGGCATCCGTGTTTTTTTTTTTATGTTCTCGTTCAAGTAATTTGTCTCCGAATTAAAATAATTTATGAGCTAACGAGAATGCAACATAATTGTGGTGAGTCGCATTGATTGTGTAAGTTTTCATCTGTGTTGTTCGAGTATTAACATCCATTGTTTCACGAATGTTTGATTCTAGCGTACACGGCATAGAGGAGACGGATTTGTTTATGATATTGTTTGAGTTTTGCGTAAGGAATACATCGTTGGACATTGACCAACGAAATTGAAAACCGTTGAGTGCCAAGTGTGTGGCGCAGATCCACCTACATTCTCATTGGAATTCACATTTCCTCATTTATTCAAGATCGATTGATTGGTTTTTGAATTTACACTGTGATGATATTTTGAGGCATTCAATGCTTTTCGAAAGTTTTTTTCGTGGCTGGTTGGATTATTTCATCTAGATCATGGGCCCATAACCCACAGATCTACAAATTGGGAAAATTGTAGTTTTATCGCATCAAAATAAATGGGCTTTAACAGTCACTGACTACTTCACCAAGTGCATTGAGGCTATTCCAACCATACAAGCAGATTTGGTTGTCCAAATAAAAGCATGATTGACAACGTTGTTACTTTCAAATAAAAAATAATGATTGATTTTTTTCACAAATACAACATAAATTTAGGATACTCTACTACTTATTACCTACAAAGGAATGGGTTAGTTGAGTCTTATAATAATATTTTAGTCAACATCATAAAGAAAATACTGCAGGAAAATAAAAAAACTTCGCATAAGAAGTTGTTTAATGCCTTATGGGCTGACAGAATTAGCACTAAGAAATATATTGAAATGTCTCCTTCCCAATTGGTATGGAGTGGATACAATTTCTCCTACCTCCCTGGGAAGTCATGTGCTAAAACTGTTGCAAGAATCACAAGTAGAGGAAAATTACTTACAGATAAGGATAAATCGAACCATAGAGTTGTTGCAATCTAGGGAGGACCCTTTCAAATTTGACGGTCTGTCAAAAGGACCCTTTCAAATAGAATCCCACTGATAATATGGTTCACCCTTTCCCGCTTTTCCATATGTGGTGCCCTTTCATGCTATTTTCACCCCCCTCTATCTAAAACTATTTACAACCCCACCCCCCTCAGAAATCCACTCCAACTGGCTTATGCCAATTGATTTAGGCGTTAATTCATCTTCTTCGCTCCATCCCTCTTCCACCACATATCCCTCTCCTGCTCGGCCCCGCTCCCTTTACCGTTACACTCACTACCCAACCAATTCCCACCATGTGACCTTCCCGTTACCATAATAAATCAAACCACTCCATTAATGTCGAAACCCCAAGGGTAAGCCCTTTCTTCTATAAATTGACAGGAAGGAGAAGAGAAGGTTATATCTGCAACAATCGCATAGAATCCAGAATTGAAAGAGATACATGGTAAAAGTCCAAGGCAATATGTTTCTCCTTCAGTCACAGAGATTGGAGAAAATTATTTTTTAATCTACAAAAAGAAGCAGAAGACCAATCCAACATCAGATTTCTAGCATGAAGATGATACATAGTCTAGTATAGTTCTGACAAGTTCTTGTGCTTATATTTTTCCAATATAAGCACAAGAACATTTTCTTTTACATTACCTGTAAAAATACTTATGAATCATTGAAATAGGACATCAAATGAACTATGTTATATTTTTGAATATATGGCTTAGGAACTGACATCTACTCAGCAACAGGTTGTCTCCTAAAGTTACAAGATAACTGATAACATCTAACATCTAATGCCTGCACATCTCCCTATATTGGGTTGTTGACGATCTCTGGCACAATTATTGAAATGAGTTCTAGTTTTCAAATACTTGTACATAAAAATGGAAATATTTAATTTAAACTTTTTTTAGTGAATGAAAAAATGGGTATAGATATAAAAATACCTTATAAATACCTTTAATCCTTTGATTCTAATAGAGTAAAATTCTTGGGATTAATAAAATATTTGTGTGTTACTCTTAGTCAAATCCCAGCCAAAAGTTTAGTAATGGATATTGTTCTCGATGATATTCCTCCTAAGTATGGCATGCTCTTCTCAATATCATGGGGAGAAAAATTGAAGGGTACATTACAACTGAACATGAGATGCAAAAATTCATGTTTTTGGCTAACAAAGAAGATTGTATAGGGAGACCTTAATCAAATATATTTTGAGTATTCAGGACAAACCCAAAAATTATCCTGTCTACTAGGTGTATTCATAAATGGATTATTTTATCTTGCACAATGATATTTGTTTGGGAAAAGAAGATCAGGTTGTAGACATCAAATCAGAAGAGAAAGATATTAAAGAAGAACAGATATAAACTCAAGAACAAGTAAAATCATATGGCTTAAAGAACATGGATTTTGATGGAGCAGTGACTAAATAAGGGGCTAGTATTGAAGTATGGATCTCTAATACACAATGAGGTACAACAAATAAACATTCCTACAAACTAAAATTTTAATGCACAAATAATGAAGCTATGTATGAAGCTTTGCTAATAGGACTGAAAAAATTAAAGAAAATGGGAGAAAATAAGATTTCAATTTTCGAGAATACTAGCTATCATTAATTCATAGAGATCATTTTTTTTTGTTGATGCATTAGCTATTTCTACAAGTACTTGCAAAATTCCTTTTAGAGAAAGAAAAGAACTAGAAATTGATGTCAAACATAGACCTGTTATTCTTGATAATATCCTATACTAGAATTTTTTTGATAAAGACAAACATCTCGATAATTTCCTACAACTAAAAGAGGACTTTGAAAATCTGAACATTGACATAAGACAAGAGACTGAAGAAGATGAAGAGGGAAAAAATTTCAATCAAACCGATGAAAATTTTGAGGAATCTTAGATATTGAAATTAAAAAAAAAAAAAAAAAAAATCCAAGGGGTCTTGTGCCACTTGAAGAATTATTTTATTTTAATGATGTAGCAAAGAAGATTCCAATTAATCCAACTTGATCTAAAGTAGCGGATTTCAATATAGGAACTGAATAAAATCATAAGATTTTTAAGCTCTCCAAATCATTACCTCCTAAAGAAAAACAAAAATACACAGATTCTTTTAAACAATACACAAATGTTTTGTATGGGCATATCAAGATTTAAAGGTTTATAACAAAGCCATAATTCAAAATACCATACCCATCAAAGAGGCTCAACAACCTTTTCAACAAAAATTGAGGAAAGTCAATCCTATTCTACTTCCTTTGATAAAGAAAGAGGTTAAAAAATTGTTTGATGAAAACATTATAGTACCACTCATATTTTCTAAATGGGTGTCAAATCTAGTACCAGTGAGGAAAAATTCTAGTGAAATAAGGTTGTGTGTGTATTTTAGAAACCTAAATAAAGTCTCTCTCAAAGATAAATACCCCTTACAAAATATGGATCATATACTTCAAATGGTAGTTGGATCAAGCAAGATCTCATTGTTGGATAATTTTCTTGTTACAACCATATTTTAGCGCATCCTCATGACCAAGATAAGACATCTATTACAACACCTTGGGGAAATTTTATGTACGTCAAAATGCATTTTGGATTGATGAATGTAGGGGATACTTTCAAAAGAGAAATAGATATAGCTTTTGCAGATGAAAGAGACAAATTCATTGTGATATATTTAGATGACATAACTTTTTTCTCCAAAGTTGATGAGGATCATTTATATCATTTGAAAAAAGAAAAAAATGAAAGATGTAGGAAATATGGAATATATTTGAATCCAAAGAAATCTCTATTTGGTTTAGAAGAAGGAAAATTTCTAGGACATATAATTTCAAAACATGGTATTAAAATTGATCCCAGTAGAATTGAATCAATTATGAAAATTGATCCCCCAAGAAACAAAAAACAAGTGCAATATTTCATTGGTAGGATAAATTTCCTAAGGAGATTCATACCCAATTTCGTTTAACTTCTAAACGCTATAACTAATATGTTGAGAAAATACACTCAAGTAAAATGGGACATGGAAGAAATAAATTCATTTGATGAAGTAAAACAATCATTGACACGAGCTCCTCTGTTAATTAGCCCTCACTTTATGAAGGATTTCATGATTTTTTCTTTTTCATCTAAACACACTATTGTGGTATTTTTGTTGCAGAAAAATAGTGAAGAATATGAACAACCTATTTCTTTCTTCAGCAAATATTTGATGCATGCCTCATTAAAATACAATATTGTGGATAAGCAATCCTTTTCTTTAGTGAAAGAAATCAAATGTTTCAAAGTTTACATTCTAAATTCCCATGTCATTGCATTTGTACCAAATACTCTAGTAAAAGATCTCCTTCTATAAGTTCATCAAGATGGGAAAAGAGGCAAAGGGATTTCATTTATTCTATAATATGACGTTGAGATAAGACCCACTAAGATCATCAAAGGTCTAGGATTAGAAAACCTAATGGTTGATTCCAATTTTCATGCACTAGACATAAACTTTATAGTTGAACTTAATGAACAGGAAGAGCAAATGACTCCACGGGTATGAAAAGCATTTTCTACCTCTCCTTTGTATGTAGATATTATTTTTTTATTACAAAATTTACAAGCTCCTCCTAGTTTAACTATGACAAAATCTAGATTTCTCAACTTAAATGCTATAAAATTTTGTATTTTAGATCAAAATGTGTATTGGAAATATGCTGGAGGTGTTTTTCTAAATTTATTATTGCAGGATGAAGAAAAATTCGTGCGTGAATTACATAAAGGGGACTGTGAATGAAATTTATACTAGAAAACCACATCCAACAAAATTCTAAGGGCTAGCTTTTACTTACCTACCATGTTTGCAGATGTTCATAAGAGAGTTGTCGCATGTCATCAGTGCCAAATTTTTTTAAGGAAAAATAAAACTTTTCCTTTGCCATTGAAACCAATTTCAGTTGAGTTTCCTTTGCAACAATGGGGTCTGGATTTTATTGGAGAAATACATCCAAGCTCTTCAACTCAAAATAAATGGGTTTTAACAGCCACTGACTACTTCACCAAGTGGATTGTAGCTATTCCAGCCATACAAGCAGATTTGGATGTCCAAATAAGAGCATTATTGACAATGTTGTTGCTTTTAAATAAAAAAGAATGATTGAATTTTGTCACAAATACAACATAAATTTTACTACTTATTACCTACAAGGGAATGGGTTAGTTGAGTCTTCTAATAAGATTTTAGTCAACATCATAAAGAAAATATTGCAAGAAAATAAAAAATATTCGCATAAGAAGTTGATTAATGCCTTATGGGCTGACAGAATTAGCACTAAGAAATATATTGCAATGTCTCCTTTCCAATTGGTATGGAGTGGATACATTTTCTCCTACCTCCCTAGGAATTCCTATGCTAAAATTGTTGCAGGAATCACAAGTAGAGGAAAATTATTTACATATAACGATAAATTGAACCATATAGTTGTTGCAATATAGGGAGGAACCTTTCAAATTTGACAGACTATCAAAAGGACCCTTTCAAATAGAAGCCTATCGATAAGACAGTTCACCCTTTCCCACTTTTCCATATGTGGTGCCCTTTCATGCTATTTTCACCCACCACTGCCTAAAACCATTTAAGACTCCATCCCCCTCAGAAATCCACTCCAATTGGCTCCTGTCAAACGATTTAGGCATTAACTCATCTTCGTCGCTCCATCCCTCTTCCACCACATATCCCTCTCCCACTCGGCCCTGCTCCCTTTACTATTACACTCCCTACCCAACCAATTCCCACCATGTGACCTGCATATTACCATAATAGATTAAACCAATACATTAACTTCTAAACACCAAGGGTAAGCCCTTTATTCTATAAATTTACATTCTCTTGTTCTTCTGGCTCCTCCCATGATTTGTTATAAACTGTTGAAAAAGAAAATTTTCCATAGTGAGCCATTCAGCAACTAAAACATGTCACCATGACCCAGATCAGCAAAATCAGAGCTTGTACAACATCCAGTCATCGATCATACTTGTCACCAACTACAATTATCAAGCCACCAACCTCCATTCGATGTAATTTCTAGGTAATTGTAGAAACCCCGATCTTTTCCTTTTTTATCATGGCCCCAAAAGTAAAATCCAATAAAACTGATGAAAACCCCATGCTACCTCATGTTATTGTCCTAGACCACATGTTCCTGGTAGATCAAGAGTATAAGATACTTGAAACCAGTTGTGAATTCGATATTTATGAACTTCACAACTGGGTAAAATAAAATTTCACGAACGAGAGTGATGAATTGGATTTATGGGACTCCTTCCTACCCCATTTCATCTTTCCCCAAACCCGTCACTTTCCTAAATTTTTTGGCATGGTGTCAGTCCAAATATATCCTTAGCCAAAGAGCCATTGTAGCCTAGAATGGTGACTGTCTACTCAACTTAGTGTTCCTAAATTGATATCATAAATTTTCAACCAGGGCTAGTAAATTGTTGAAGTGAAGTGCACCATATGTGCCTATGTATCTTCTTCATACTTCGTTGCGCTTAGTGCTTTTCTAGTGTTTTTTATTTGTGTTTTTATGTTAAAGGGAAAAACTAAATTACTAGCAAAGAGAAGTTATTGATCACACTATAACAGAATAAAATCTACTCTAAACTATGAATGGTACCAAGAACAGAAAATGCTAATCCACAGATTGTAAAGCTGCTAAGAAAAGTAACTCATAACATTAAAATTAGTCCAATTCATTTCATTAGAGGTATGTTGGAACAAACTGAGAAAAGGATTAGTTTGATTTAATGAGGTTCTCTTTAGTAAACAACAACCTAAAACATCACAGAGAAAATCTTATTCATTGTTAGAAATTTGTTGGAACATTTTGAGAAAAGATCATCTGTAACATAGTAAGGAACCCTATGCTAAAATAATTTATGACACTAGAATTAGCTCATTTTTCAACACAAAATGTTACTACTAAGCCTCATTCAAGGGTTAGATATTTCTTGGAACAACTTGGGAAAAAGGTTGTTTGTAAAATTATGAGAATCTCTTACATAATTGCAGAACAGTCAAGAACTCAAAATGATATAACTAACTCTTGTTCATATGATAGTGATGTGTTAGAAGAAGTTGATAACAAGAGTAGATTGTAAAATAATGAGGGTCTTATAAATCTAACTAGCAATACTGAAATCAATTAACTAACAGGACTGAAATGCAATGAACAGAACTAGAATGCAATTAACTCTAAGTACTACAGCTAGATCTCATTCACGTATTAGTGATATATTGGAACAGCTCATCAGAACAAGATTTAATGTAATATTCGATGTAAGTAAATGACATAAAACATGATGCAAGAGGATAAACTTAGAAAACTACCTACGTTAAGAACAAAATAGATTTAAAGGTTACTTATCTAGAAAATATGCAAAGGCCTTTTCAGATAGTAGGGGCCCTCTACCATCAGATTGGCACACGAATCCTTAACTCCTTAAAGTTTCTTCGGATCATGCATCAAAGTTATACTTCTTTCATTAGAAGAAAACGCTTTAGAAACAGAGTATCACAGTCTTTGAAAACTAAAAATAAAACATCAACTAACTGTTTCTCGGTTCACTGAGCTATTTTTATAAGCAAATACATAACTGAAATTAAGTAGAAATACGCATAGGTGTCTTTTATAATCAAAATCGAACTAGAACTCCTATTTGAGGACTCGTATTTTGCTGAAGACACCTGCAGAGTCCTTATCCTTGTAGAAGTCTGCTTCTTGGTTTTGGCTTTGTCCACGTGCATAACCACTTTCAGATTTTTGCTCAACCTTCGTGGAGGACAAGGAATGATGCAGGAGAGTTTTGGAGTATAACCATATACATCTTTCCCTAAAATGACACATGTAACCTATTTAAACACAAAGATGGCTACGGAATATACGACTAGCTACAGAATGACTGCATTCTGTAGCTAAGTCTGCCCAAAAATCACTATGACAACAAAACCACAAAAGTATAATAATTCAGTCATTGCATGTATTCTTAAAGTGATTTTAATCATTCCTATTGATCTTTTAGGCCTATAACTGATAAAGGATAAATGGAATGAAGTGAAGTTTGGTGAAAAGAAAAGACATTTTTAGGGCTCAACAGTGACATTATTTTTACCATAATTCCTCGGTCAATTAATCAAATGCTGCAAATTCCTGAGTCAATAAATCTAATGCTACAAAATAAAAATATTGACTCTTTGAAACCATTATATGAAGAGTATCTCATGGATATCTACAAGAAAATTACCTTCCCTAACATAGCCAAACTTTTAGAGATTTTCCTACCTAATGATGCCCAATTACCTAAGAAACGTCCTCCATAGCCATCCTCGATGTTCCTTGAAATAACCAAACAAATCATCTCCATAGTCTCTTGTTTACTTGCCTATCAATATGATCAGTGGGTTGATGAAGCCATCATGGTATTTTTTTTCAATTTTATATAAAGATGAAAAGCCCTCAGTTATCTTCAACTATAGTGAGTTCTTAGCCAATTCCATTCATGAACCATTCCTAGAATTTTCCACAGAAGGCAGTTTTAAATATGCTTCAAATTTAGTATATTTATTTTCATTCCATCAGGCAGACCATTTTCATTGTACATTACATAAATTGGATGAGAAAGGAAATTCCTAATATATAATTCATTGTACTTCCTTGGTAAGGGTGCATGACAATGAATTTACCTACAGTGACTTTGTTGACCAATTTTTATATGTTGGCTCCTGCCTATTAAACAATAATGTAGAAATAAGAATAGGGCGAGAGATAAAGAGATTTTACATCTCAGTGAGGAGACTAAAACAGGTGAGTCGTACTTGTACCAAAACTACACTGAAATAATAGTGTATGGGTGTGAAATGCCTCCATATAGGTTACCTAAGTATGTCCCTATGAGAATATTTTCATTAGAATATATTATACATATGATTAACATGGATGATATACATTGTGTTGCAAAAAATAAGAAGTCTCAATTTAAAATCAAGTCATAGGTTGGACCTTTTATTTGTAACACCAGGGCAGCATGCAAGGAAGCTGATTTTCTCTTAAGGAAAATTAATTTCAAACTCAGCTTCACCTAGTCATATGATCCCTTTGACATCATCTCAAAACTTAGAGTAGAGTGGAAGAGTAGTCCTTATACTCACACTCAAAGGCGTGAGATAGAAAAATTTATGAATCGAGAGAAATGGGAGGACAATACTTTAAGGAAGTAGAAGAGAAGGTTATATATAAAACAATTGCATAGACTCCAGAACCGAAAGAGATACATGGTAAAAGGCCAAGGTAATATCTTTCTCCTTCAGTCTCAGACATTGGAGAAAAATGTTTTTTAATCTATAAAAAGAAGCAGAAGACCAATCCAACATCAGATTTTTTGCATGAAGATGATACACCGTCTAGTATAGTTCGAACAAGTTCTTGTGATTCTAGTATAGTTCTAATAGGTTCTTGTGCTTCTATTTGAAAAATTTTATAATTTATTTTTCCTATTTAATTTGTCTAGAATCTAGCAGAATTTATTGAAATCACAAGTTTTATGGGTAAACTCTGTACAATCGAAGTGTCCTATAGTTTGATTTTCTTTTATATAAAAAAAATATTAGTAATATTTCTTAATAGAATCAAAATTACAATATAAAAATTTTGAAAAATTTTAATTTAATAAATGTTATTATCTAACATGTTGTATCTTGCTTTCATGTTTTCATACTATAAATATATATATATTTCAAAAAGAGAAAAGAAAAGCAAAACCAAAATGCATATGTTAGCTTTAGGATTTTGAAAAACACTAATGGTGGATTAATATTTAATTAATACAAAGTGCGGTTTAACATTAAATCAATGTGAGCCCAAGTAGAGCAAACATCAAAAATGAAGTTAAATGGTAGGCGACTTGTCCAGAAGAGTAAGTATGGGAAGTCATGTCCACCTCATGATACAAACTCGATAGCACAAATTAAACGATGTTTATCTACTAGGGTGCCTCCATAATCCATTCAATGTCGAGAAGGCTGACTTCAGGTCTACGATGCAGATCAAATGTAGGGGAAGTATGGGTGGGGTTACACTATAGCCCTGGTGCTCCCGTATCTCAACGACAAGCGAGTGTGGTCCAATCACAGTGCTCCACGTCACCTCATCCCCATTCCACGTCAATATCATTCCATGTCATCCCTCACACCTCCACATCGCCACGTCCCATCATATATCTCGTATATGTCAAATCACCAGTAAAATCCTGTTTCCCTCGGTTTTCCCGTTTTCTACTCTAAATCTGATTTTCACCCTCATTTTTTACATTTCTAGTTGGTGTTCTAATGCCCCTAGCGTCGTCCCAGTCATTCTCTTGTGCGAATTACAAATTTCCAATGTCATCCATGGTTGTAGGTATTTATACAATCCAATTCGACCATTTTAAAAGCTTTGAAATGTCTAAAAAGGTCACCATGTCTCTGTCAACCTCACATTCCTCTCATGGACACTGAGAGGGATTTTTTCAACTCAATTTGTTCCTTGAACCTCATGGAATTCCAGCAACATATTTTATTTAGTCAAAAGGAGTTCCCCATGTATGTTGTTGTCATAAGGTCTCACTTATTTCCTGTTATAATTCCACAAACCTATGTTTTTCCCGAATTTATCCATTGGTTGGTGTTGAAGATGCAAGACCAATTTTGTAGATAATTTGCACGGTTTTGGGTAAAGAGGATACCATTGTTATAGACCGAGTCATTTTGGGGATGTTTACTATGATGTTGCAACCTCAGATTGTTTTAGATATACCAACCTTTTTGGAGAAATTGTTCAATTCTCAGTTGTCAGATTTAAACCTCTCTAGATATTTCAGATTCCCTTCATTGATAACTGATGCAGGAGCATCCGTGAATTTTCATTAAAATTGGAATCCGAAGCTGTGAAAAGGAAAACGTGGACAGTCAAAGTAAAACTAGGAAAAATTTGTTAAAACAGAGTTGAATTGATGGAACTGATAAGGTTAATTAATTATAAATACCTGCCATGTATACATAACGAGATATTTATTGCTTTATTGAGTAATTTTGGGAGAAAAATCATGGATCTTATATGATCCACTCTCTTGTAAAAATCTATAAAAGCAAGTTTGTGATGTGTGAAGTAAGTGCGCGTGAGAGAATACAATGTAATCGGAAGTGGATTTGTTGACTAAGGCTGAAATTCCTTAGGGTTTTTATATAATTAGAATACATATTATGTCGATTTTCTGTGTGTCGAATATTGGTTATTTATAGCTTAAATTTATGAGTTCAAGTGTTGTGTTATGATTTTTACTAATCGACCATCGATCACTAGAAGGATCGATGGTGATCCAATGTTAGTATCAGATCAGAGAAGGAGCTTTCATTTTATGCAAATAAGTATTATGTTCCGATTCACATGTTTGGGTTGGGACTCTGAGCCAAAGACATGGTGAAACTGTGCGTTAGAACCATATGATTTGGAACCTGCACTCATGTTGAACCTCGTGTTGAATTCCTTGGGACAGAGATGATGGTCAATACTCATGCATGGTTTCGGTTTCTATTAGTTTTATTGATTACCAATAGGCTCTTATGATTTTCTAAAGAAGCTACAAACTCTTCGGGTTTTCCGTTTAAAGTTTATTATTTTGGATGTCGAGGAAGCAGCTTCAAGAAATTACGATTACATTATAATTGGAGAGGAACGGCCGGTTGTCCACTCGCCACAACGCTTTCTGCAAATTATTCTATTCTAATAATAGAGAGGGGAGGATATCCATACGAAAATCCCGATATTGAGAACGGGAATGCTTCTGGAAAGCCATTGGCTGAGTTTAAAAATTACACTTCCCCATCACAGATTTGTTTATTCACATTATCCCAGACAAGGCAAACAATTCGTTTACTATTGTCGACTGTGGTATTTGCATGACCAAATCTGGTCTTGTGAACAACCTGGGAACCACTGCACGATCTGGCATGAAAGAGATTATGGAAGCTCTTTCAGCTGGTGCTAATGTTATTATGATTAGTCATCTTGGTGTGGGTTTCTACTCTGCGTATTTGGATGTTGAGAAGCAAAGTGAATTGGTTTTCATTCAGACTGTGGGCCCATAACCCACAGACCTATGAGTTTGGAAAATATGCATTTTTACTGCGTCAAAGTGGTATCAGAGCAGAAGAAGATTATGTGTCAAAGATAGAAGAAGTTTTCAGAAAATTAGAGGTGCAGTGGAAGCAAAGATAAAAGAAAAGGAGTCAGATTTATAATTTGATTGAGGTAAATATTTTTCTTTTATAGAGTTTGGAATATTGATTTAAGTTTGAAGAATTAATGAAAATGAGTATGGAGAATCTTAGGAAAGGTTCAGCTAAATTTCATTGAGTCAAGAAGAGCATAGGAAAAGTATTGTAGTGATGGGAGAAGAGCTGAATATATTACAGGAATGGTTCCAAGAGAAGGTTGTGTGCAAAGGAAGAAGAGGTACATTTTTGTTGAAGATTGGCAAGCTTGTGTTTTTTATATTTTGTGAAGGTAGCAGCAGAGGAAGGTAAGAATATTGCAATAGCCTAAAGTATGAGTGCTCAAATGGTTCTAGAGGAGAGAACCAAAGAGATGTTGAAATACTAAGCTCAGAGGAGAGAAGCTTGGTGAGGTATCCAGTAGCAGGGAGGACTTGTTACTAGAAAGGTATTGTTGGAGCTCACAAAGGGAAATTCCACAGAGGATGTGGGTAGAATTGCTCAAGAATGTTGTTACGGAAGATCACAAAGGGAGATTCCATAGAGGATGTGGGTAGAATTGCTAAAAGACGAAGAAGACATATGACCAGGAGGTCATAAAATTTTTGTACCTCGGGAGTCTAATGCAGGAGCATCTGAGAATTTTCATTAAAATTGGAATCCGAAGCTATGAAAAGGAAAACATGGATAGTCAAAGTAAAACAGGGAAAAATTTGTTAAAACACAGTAGAATTTATGGAACTGATAAGGTTAATTAATTATAAATATCTCCATGTATACATAACGAGAGACTTATGGCTCTGTTGAGTAATTTTGGGAGAAAAATCATGGATCTTAGATGATCCACGCTCTTGTAAAAATCTATAAAAGAGAGTTTGTGATGTGTGAAGTAAGTGTGCGTGACAGAATACAATGTAATCAGAAGTGGATTTGTTGACTAAGGCTGAAATTCCTTAGGGTTCGTATATAATTAACATACATATTATGTTGATTTTCTGGGTGTTGAATATTGGTTATTTATAGCTTAAATTTATGAGTTAAAGTGTTGTGTTATGATTTTTACGGATCGACCATCGATCACTGTAAGGATCAATGGTGATCCAATGTTAGTATCAGATCAGAGAAGGAGATTTCATTTTATGAAAACCAGTATTGTGTTCCGATTCACATGTTTGGGTTGGGACCGTGAGCCAAAGACATGGAAAAACTATGCGTTGGAACCATACGATTTGGAACCTGCACTCATGTTGAACCTTGTGTTGAATTTCTTGGGACAGAGATGATGGTAATAATCATGCATGGTTTCGGTTTCTATTATTGCTATTGATTACCAATAGGCTCTTATGCTTTTCTGAAGCAACTGCAAACTCTTCGAGTTTTCCGTTTGAAGTTTATTAGTTTGGATGCCAAGGAATCAGCTTCAATAAATTATGATTACATTATAATTGGAGAGGAACGGCTGGTTGTCCACTGGCCACAATGCTTTCTGCAAATTATTCTGTTTTAATAATAGAGAGGGGAGGATCTCCATATAGAAATCCTGAGATCGAGAATGGGAATGCTTCTGGAAAGCCATTGGCTAAGTTTAAAAATTACACTTCCCCATCACAGAGTTGTTTATTCACATTATCCCAGACAAGGCAAACAATTTTTTGACTATTGTCGACTGTGGTATTTGCATGACCAAATCTTGTCTCGTGAACAACCTAGGAACCACTGCACGATCTAGCACGAAAGAGTTTATGGAAGCTCTCGCAGCTGGTGCTGATGTTAGTATGATTGGTCAGCTTGGTGTGGGTTTCTACTCTTCGTATTTGGATTCTGAGAAGCAAAGTGAATTTTTTTTCATTCAGACCATGGGCCCATAACCCACAGACCTATGAGTTTGGAAAATATGCAGTTTTACTAGGTCAATAACCAATTTATTCCTTTATGTTCATGTTGAGAGTTTTTTTGCCACTCTGTAATTCTGAAGGCTGAAGACAGAACTACGGAGGGAAAAATCAAACCAAATTTGGAATCCAAGACCTAGCCTTCATGGACACAGAGAGGGCTCTCTCTATTAGATATAAATTTTTTTATAGGGGAATTTTAGGCTAGATATTAGTGCATAGGTTTGTTTGAAGATGTTTGATTGAGGCAACAGAAAAGGGCCATTGGGCTATGGAGTCACACAAGTGTGAACAAATTCAGATGGATGAATAATTGAGGTCAGGTGCAACTAGGAAATCTAGCTATGTCTATGGATCTTAACAGCTTGTGAAATGGAATAGAGGAGGAGATTAAGGTTCTAGAGGAATGCAGAGCAGAACATCTCTGAATTATACATTCTGATATTATAAGAAAACATAATGAACTATTTCAAAACTATGCAGGGTATCCTATGGTAAATCCTACACAAAGGTTTATATCCGCAGTTAAGAAAAAGAAAACAGTATGAGAAAATATGAGAATAAAAAATTACATGGGGAAATACTTCACCACAGAGCATAACACAAGAATCTAGAAAATATCTTAATCCTTCATTCATCCAAAAAAGAGTGCTTACAAAAAAATGAGTCTTATTAAAATGGTTTTTCCCTTATGGGGCCTCCTCTCATACTGCTAATGCATACAGTATTTATGGAAAACTTGAGTCGGATAATCTGTCTACAGTAGTAATTACATTCAAGCAAAACTAGACAAGTGGAAACACACAGGCGGTGATGAGACAATCTTGGCTTCTAGAAGTGGCTTTTGGCAGTCTTTTATTAATTACAGAGTGGTTAGAAATTGGCGCGAGTAACGCCGAAGAGGAAGCAAATCATGTATTCCTTACATCTGGCCCTATTCCTCAGAAAATCAGCATTGGGTAATTAATTCTGGTGCAGCGCTTGCTATTTTCATTGATTAGTGATTGTGTTGATGTGTTTTTTGCTACCCCTTTGGTTTTTGTTGTTATATCTCTGCCCCAAAACCCGACTCGACTTGTTCTATTTGTTTCTTTGTGGCGTTTAGCCTCAATTTTCGTTTTTCTCCTTCGTCGGGGCTCAGTATATTATAATTCCTTTACGATGTTTTTTTAGCCCTTTTTCTTCATAAAACAACATGCAAACCATAGAATCTTGGACCTGAAAACCTTTAAATTTTACTCTTGAACTTTATCACACTTGTAGTAGCATCACATTTCGCACATTTTAGAATTTAATTTATAAGATACAGTTTCGGTGATGTGATGTGAAGTACGGAGTCGACGTGGAAGTTCAAGTGGGACCGGACCGCAGCTCGCAGATCGCAAGTTTTAACATTTAACGGTGAAGGTAAACTCTGAGGGATGCGAAGTGCGAAGTGCGGGCAGAAAGGAGTGGCGTGGATGAAGGTGGGACCCGACCGCAGATCACAAGTTTTAACATTTAATAGCAAAGATAAACCCTGAGGGATGCAAAGTGCGACGTGCAGGGAGGGCAGAGTGATGTGGAGGAATGTGGGACCCAACCGCAGCCCGCATATCATAAGTTTTAACATTTAACAGCAAAGGTAAACTTTAACAGATGCAAAGTGTGATGTGTGTCGATTGGAGGATGATGTGGCAAGATGGGGCCCAACATCGGTGAAGTTATAAACATGTTTCAAATGGTTGCAGAGTGGGGGGTGAAGCTATTATGGTGGGCCAACCAGCATGTCGTAGGTTAAACCAAATAGATTGGAGGTGTTTCTAAGGTAAATTGAAACAAATGCGATGTGATACATCGCAAGTCGGTGATCGCAGTTTTTAAGTTTTGGTTATAATGTGAAAGGTTTATAATATGTGATCTGCAGTGAATGGTGGGGAAGAAAGGGTGAAGTGGAGGGATGGTCCCACTTTAATTGCAATCGGGGAATAAGGAAGCAGATGGTAAATGAAACCAATGATATGCGATGGAAAAGGTAAAGTAGCAATATAAAGTGAAAAAGTGGAAAAGGTAAGGTTTATGTTGTAAACCACAGCTGCTATTGGGTGGGCGGAGCTATGAAAATAGTGTTGTGGACTTTAACATAAAATGGTTTATAAATAAATAAGTCCCAAAGATTATACATGTGGGTTTTTGGGTTTGAATGGGATTCAGAACATTTCGAAATATAGAGGAAATGAGGGGGGAAAAGAGGGTGAATGAAATTAAATGGAATGAGGGCATAAATGAATTTTGATCCCCGTCACACCTTATCAGCAACACTTCCTTCCCTTTACTAGACAGAAAGGCAGATTGATTCCTTTGAATCTCTTTACAGTCAGGAGTTCCCTTTTTTTCTCTAAAAATAAGCGATAGCCATGGAATATTATTTTCAGTAAAAAATATAAGCAATAATCAGTCACCTTGTGATACTATAAATTACAGGACTCTAATAGTGGCTCCATGTGGGGATGGCAGCTCCTTCAAGAGGTGTCAATAACATCATAAACTAGTGGCCTGATCCATTGGGCTGATCCCAAATCTGCAACTTAATCTGCTACTAAAACCTCTGTGGTTGAGCAGGTCAGTTCAAAATCAATACTATCTGCAAACTGAATTCTAGAAAATATTTGTACTGAAAACTAGAAAGCAATCTGAAACTAGAACTAGAAACATGCTCAAAGTAATAAGCTTATTTTCACACCTATTTACCCTACTCTACTGAAATTTTTTTTGTTCTAAATGATACAATAATGCCAGTGCATCCAGTCAAGTAACAAGCAGAAAAAGATGGACAACTTGACTTTTTGTCAGGACAATCAGCAATATAACTTGATTATGCATCCTCATAACCAAATTTATAATATGTAATGGCAATTTCTTATGTATTTGAACTTTATAGAGAATACATGATTGAAAACTTGAACTAAAAAGAACCTTCATATACTCTGTTATAGGATCAATTAAAGCATGATGTATAATACCTGCTTCTAGGCCTTCCATGACTAGTTGGTCAGTTGTATCCCCAATATTAAACCTTGAAACCTCATCTTCAGTCTAGTACTTGAAATCACAATCATCCTCAATATGTAAGTCAAGAGGTAGTACAATTTCCTCTTTCTTAAGGGAAGGGAGACTTTCCAAGAATCCTTTAGGATCTCGGAAATTGTATGACTAAATTTGAGAATTCAAAAGTTCAATACCAGTTTCATATCTTTCAACAACTATCTCCAGAAAATATTTTTTAGCTTTAGGATTAAATTATCTTGACTTCAAAATGAGAAAGACAACCTCTAGGAAATCTTCATCAAGCTGAAATTCTGATAACTGATTCCTGAATGCATTTAGAACTTCACTAGATAGAAGGTCTACCACAAACCTTGTCATTTTGTTTAGCAGGAACTATGTTCAGTATGTTGTGGAGTCACCATGAATGCTAAAAATATGGGTGCATCGAATCATGGAGTTTCCAAGTGAATAATGCAGCTTTCTTGTGTCGATTCATTGTCCACAATCAGTAATCAGATCTAAACTTTGATGTGCTTTCTGAGGAAGATAAAAAAAAATTCATCCCTAATGGAGTCGCCATTTATGTTGTCACTCTGTAATTCTAAAGGCTCAAGACAGAACTACGGAGGGAAAAATCAAACCAACTTTGGAATCTAGGACCTAGCCTTCTTGGCCCCGAAGAGGGCTCTCTTTGTTAGATATATCTTTATTTACAGGGGAATTTTAGGCTAGCTATTAGTGCATAGGTTTTTTTGAATATGTTTTGTTGAGGCAGCAGAAAAGGGCCATTGGGCTATGGAGTCACACAAGTGTGAAAATTTTCAAATGGATGAGTAATTGAGGTCAGGTGTAACCAGGCAAGCTAGCCATGTCTATGGATCTTAACAGCTTGTGAAATTGAATAGAGGAGGAGATTAAGGTTCTACAGGAATGCAGAGCAGAACATCTCTGAATTCTACATTCTGGTCTCAGAAGAAAACATAATGAACTGTTTCAAGACTATGCAGGGTAACCTATGGTAAATCCTACACAAAAGTTTCTATCTGCAGTTAAGAAAAAGAAAACAGTATGAGCAAACAGGAGAATAAAAAATTACATGGGAAAATAATTCACCACAGAGCATAACACAAGAATCTGTAAAACAATTTAATCCTTCATTCATCCAAAAAAGAGTGCTTACAATAGAATGAGTCTTATTAAAATAGATGTTCCCTTATGGGGCCTCCTTTCATACTACTAATGCATACAGTATTTATAGAAAAATTGAGTCAGCTAATTTGTCTTCTGCAGTAATTACATTCAAGAAAAATTGGACAAGGGGAAATACACAGGCGGTGATGAGACAAGCCTGGCTTCCAAAAATGGCTTTTGGCAGTCTGTTATTAATTATAGAGTGGTTAGAAACTAGCTCGAGTAACGCTGAATAAGCAGCAAATCAAGTATTCCGGACATCTGGCCCTGTTCCTTAGAAAACTAGCATTGGGTAATTAATTCTGGTGCAGCGTTGGCTATTTTCATTGATTAGTGACTGTGCTGATGTGTTTTCTGCTACCACGTTGGTTTCTACTGTTATAACTCTGCCCCAAAGCCTGACTCAACCTGTTATGTATGTTTCCTTTTGGCATTCAGGCTTGCTTTTCCTTTTTCTCTTTTTTCAGCGATCAATCTATTATAAGTCCTTTACAACGTGTTTTTATCCCTTTTTCTTCATAAAATCGTGTGCAAACCGTAGAAATTTATCGCATCTGTAGCAGCATAGAATTTCACACATTTTAGAATTTAAGTTATAAGAAACGGTTTTGGCGATGCGATGCGAAGTACAGAGTCGACGTGGCAAGTCAGGTGGGACCGGACCGTAGCCCATAGATCGCAAGTTTTAACATTTAGCAGCGAAGGTAAACTCTAAGGGATGCAAAGTGGTAAGTGTGGGGAGGGTGGAGTGACGTGGAGTAAGGTGGGACCCTACCGCAGCCTGTAGATCACAAGTTTTAACATTTAATAGCAAAGGTAAGCCCTGAGGGATGCGAAGTGAAAAGTGCGGGTAGGGCAGAGTAACATGGAGGAAGGTGGGACACGACCGCAGCCCACATATCGCAAGTTTTAACATTTAACAGTGAAGGTAAACTTTAACGGATGCGAAGTGCGATGTGTGCTGATTGGAGGATGATGTGGCAAGATGGGGCCCACAGCATCAGTGAAGTTATAAACGTGTTTCAAATGGCTGTGGAGTGTGGGGTGGAGCTAATTTGGTGGGCCAACTATGGCGTCGCAACTTAAACCAAATATATTGTTGGTATTTTAAAGGTAAGTTGAAACAAATGCGATGTGATACATCGCAATTCGACGATCGCGATTTTTAAGTTAAGGTTACGATGTGAAAGGTTTATAATATGCAATCTACAATGAAGGGTGGGGAATAAAGGGTGAAGTGGAGGGATGGTCCCACTTTAATTTAAATTAGGGAATAAGGAAGCAGATGGTAAACGAAACCAATGATATGCGATGGAAAAGGTAAAGTAGCAATATAAAGCGAAAAAGCGGAAAAGTTAAGGTTTATGTTGTAAATGTTAAACTCTTAGTTAAACTGAGAGGGGGGGGGGGTGAATCAGTTTAACACATTCATGGACTTTTAAAACTTTTCCTTTAAAACTTATTTTACTTTATTAACACCTTCATTTCATGATCAACATAATGTGTGAGAAATCTTTATTTATGAGCAGCAATTAATAAGCAGATTAGATAATGTACCAGCAGTCTTAATATGTTAGCAGCAAGTATTAGCAGAATAGATATATCATATCAACACATAGACATCATGCATATAGACACCAGATATACGTGGAAACCCATAAAGGGAGAAAACCACATCTTATTATTGTTGTGATGCAAAGGCAAGCTCCAACTCCCTCTCACCACTGATTTTCTGCAGGCACCAACCTACAGGAGGCTCCAACCTCAATTCTGCAAGCTACAACTTGCAAGGAAACTCCAACTCCCATCTATTTTCTGCAGGCACCAACCTACAGGAGGCTCCTACCTCAGTCAACTACAACTGACATTTTATCAAGCTACAACTTGATGTGGAAGCACCAACTCCCATCTATTTTCTGCAGGCACCAACCTACAGGAGGCTTCTACCTCAGTCAGCTACAACTGACATCTATCAAGCTACAACTTGATAGGGAAGCTCCAACTTTCTTACTCTTTCAAAAGAAAAACACTTGCTGATTTACCTTGGATATCAGCTCTGTTTTGTACCTTCTTCTCTGCTGTTCATCAACTCTTATATCAGACCTGCATCATCTCTGCTCAGCCCCTTCTTCTTCTTTTCTCAGCTCCTCCTTATTCACATTCTTCTTGCAGCTTGCTTATTCTCTTCAACTCTCTTTAATTCTGCTGCATACTCTCTTCTTCTCTCACTCCTTTTTCGTCAACAATCTCCCCTTGGATATTACCTTGTTTTATACAAAAATAGCTTCATGGCTGTTTGTATTCCACTGGGAATTCGAAATGGACAGCCATGTCTCTTTGCCTTCTGCCTTCTCATCTCTTTTCAGCTCACTCAGAAAAATGTAATTGTAGGTGCTTATTTTAATATTACAGTGGGATATTTTCTCTCTTCTGGAGACTTGCCAATGCATCACAACAATATAAATTTAAATAAAACATTTACATTCAAATTTAAATGAGAACTCCAGCTCATTCGTTTTGTCTCTTGGCTTGCTGGATTTTGTCCTTTTCTACTGCTGTCGAGTGGCTGTTATATATCTTGGTTCATCTCTGTATTTATTTATCTGTTCACTGGACTTGTGTGCATTACTATTTCTGTTCTCGGGCGACCTGTCAACATTCTCTGTTCATACATGAGTTTAAGCATAATTGTTTGAAGTTCACATTATAATTTCAGTTCAATTTTTCTTTTGTTCCATATTTCTGCTGCTGTCTCTAGTTCTTTTGTTCCCGCATGCTCTTGTAATAAACCCAATCTTCAGGCTTTTGTAATAAACCCAATATTATTACATATATGTTTCGATCTTCTTTATGCGTACTTTAACATATCAATGTATATAAAAAAATCTTGAACTATATCCAAACCTTTGGATATATTAACCATTCCTTTCAAATTCCACGGGACTAACTCTTGAACCGATATACGAAGCCTCCGGAATTACAGACTCATGCGCCTTATCATATGATATATATATATATATATATATATATATATATATATATATACCAATCATATCACAGCGCTCGTATTATAAATTGAACCATTCCTTAATTCCGCGGGGGTAGAAGACTCGGGCAGATAAGGGAAGGAGACCCCCTCGGAATGCATTACACATATCTCCAACTTATATATTATCACAGCGTTAACAGAGTTCCGCGGGGGTAGCATACTCGGGCCGATAGCGGAGGGGGACCTCCTCGGAATAAATGACGTCATCCTCAGCTGGGCCCATGCTTTACATACTCCATTATATATATATCTATGTGTTAACAGAACTCAATAGTTTATATATATATTTTCGCCCCGGGCCCACCATACAATTAAACGAATGCATACACCGTTAGATGTCGGCCCACCAGATCGACGTTTTATATGCATTCCACTAAGCGTCTTGGTACAATTTATAATGTGCGAAGGCGCAGTTTAACCGGGGTCTTTCAATACCGCCTATGCCACGTGCTGTTTGATCAATGGAATCGTCGCTCGTCCCAGCAATACCGCCTGCGTACCAAAAGTGGTGCAAAATGGGGAAATCTTATTTTGTAAAACTGCTGTGAGTTTAGTTTCCGGTCAGGTTTCCGTCTCCCCGCTCATGGTTCCATTTTCCTCCAGGTTTCTGCACTCTGGTTCCGTCCTCCATGATTCAATTATACATATATATATAACATTTCATCGTATTTCAATGATATATATATATATAGATATATATATTCGCCTCCGATGCGAAGTTTCGCTATCTTCAATTTCAGTTATATATATATATATATATATATTTCAATTCTGGTTCGACTATATGTATATATATATAACACTCAAAATATTCTCATGTGTAACGCTTGGTTTTGTCTCCTTTATATTCTCTGCAATAACAACTTCTGTCACTCTGCCTCTGCCTCTGCCTCTGCGGCTGTTACTGTGATAATGGCACTGCCAGATAGGTGCCTCTGTTATATTCATTTCCTCTGCCTTTACTTGCTTCTTTGCTGCCTCTATTATATTTTTTGCTTCAACGCTGCCTCCTTTGCCTGTCTCTGCTATCTTTTTGTTTCTATCTCTTCTTCTTGTCTAATGCTGCTCCTTACTTCTTCAAATGGTCCTGTCTCTGCTTCTCTTTGCTGCCCTGCTTCTTCTTTTTGCTGCTTTTGCTACTTGACTTCTGCCTCTGCCTTTGTCTGCTGCCTCAGTTCCTTATCTATCTTGCTTCTTTTGCTGCATTGCTACCTCTTCTTATGCTTTCTCTGCTCCTTGGCTGATGTTTCAAGTGCTCCTCCTTTGTCATCTCCTTTGCCTTATTGTTGGTTCAGGTGCTGCTCCTTTGTGTTCCTTTGCTATCAATGACAACATTTCCAACAGTAAACCACTGCAGCTAGTGGGTGGGTGGAGCTATGACAATAGTATTGTAGACATAGCTTGAATGTTTATCAAATTAATTTTGTACGAGCTAAGAAAGGGAATTTCTTCAAGATGCCCAAAATAGTTAGGCCTTTCATTGTAAACAACATACAAGTCATGGAAGAGGTGGAAAAGATCCGCAAGAGAATGTGTTAATTTTAAGCAAATAGGTCCAAACTCCATGTTGTGATGCTCAGATGATGATTCCAATACTTTTATTAGATTCCTCTTTTGGATAGGTGCAAAATCGATCTAAATATCATCTTGATCGGATGAGCAGAACATGTATTTTGAACTCATTCCACATGTGCAAGGTCAGCCTGATTTATCCCACATGCATAAGAGATGTGTCACACACCCCCAAAGATGCCTATATATTGAATAGACTTGGATTTCATTTGACACACATTTTTTTGTGGAGGAATTCTCTTCTCTCTTGGATGGTGATGGAGCAGTGTTCTTGGTTCTATGTTTAGGTCTTCTTGGTGTAGCGTCTTTGTGGAGTATTCTTGATGAGACGTCATGGGGTTGTGTGACACATTGGGTTGGCTGACCTTATGGAGACTTTTTTGGTTGAAGCATCCTGTTGACTGTCGTAAATCCACCATTATTTATCTATGTTTTTGGCTTGTCTTCCATCGATCTATTGGTACCTTCTACTTGCATCTTAATTTCATTAAGCCCTTGAAGTTTAAATTATATTTGCGTCTAGCATAGAACATCTTTAGAATTTAACATGGTATCGGAGCTAGGAGAAGACAAAGCCCATCTAGTTGAGAATCTAGGGTAGCAAGGATTTTTTTCTGGGCTACTGGAAAAATGCTTGTATTGCTAATTGTATATTGAGTGGAGGGTTCGAACAACAGACTGAAAACTTCAACATATGGAAGGAACCTATCATATGATGGAACCCGCAACTGATAGGAGGGCTTAAGTGTTGTGAACAGGGGTTGAATTAGGAATGGTTTCTTGCCCTAAATAGGTCATGGTAAACATAAATGAAACCTACCTCAAACAATGAGTAATACACTCAAGTAATACCTCTAAATTTGGTGGAGAAGAAGCTGCAGCAAGGGAGCATAAGACAACGTGGAGGAGCCTGGAAAATAGCGTGGGATATTCTATGATTAAGCCGCAATGCTGTAAGCGACAACATGGAATTTTGGCAAGTGTCAAGGGGTGTTCTTGGGTTTGGATTGTAGGGTTGGAAGGCCGCAACAAGGAGGAGAAGGAGGTTATTGTTTAAGGACAGAATTATGGATTGCATGGAGGAGACAACAGTCACAATGTTGTAAGTGACATCATGGCATTTTGGTAAGTGTCAAGGGGTGTTCTTGGGTTCAGATTGCAGGGCTGGAAGGCCGCAGCAAGGAGGAGAAAGAGATTGTTGTTTAAGGATAGAATTATGGATTGCATGGAGGAGACAGCAACTGCAGTCCACTGTTGTGCTAGGCTGCAGGCCATAGCCAGCAAGTAGATCCTATAGGAGTTGTGTTCAAGCTGGACAATAGCCCTATAAGACAAGAGAATTCTCCCTAAGGTGGACCGCAGTTAGATTGGAGGGTTGTTGCATATTTTTTAGGAGGTTAAATGCAGCATGGTGTGCCCTAACCAGTGGTGCAATAGTACAGCAGGGAAACCTGGTGACAGTAGTGATGTTGTGATGTGTATTGGATCTAGGTGTGATGTTTATGTGTGCTAAATAAATGTGTTAACCTGACAGTAGTAGGAAGATATCTTTATGACAATATATCAAGCAATCTGTGTGATACCTTCAATACGAATGGTCCATCTTGGTAGACTAAAATCCTTGTAAAGAAAAGTCTCAGTGATGGATTCTCCATCAATCAGGAAGCTCATCCATAAACTTGATATATGATAGTACAATATAATGGAGAGCCTCCATGTTCTCTTGTACAAAATTAATTTACACAATGACTTAGAGATGCCTTAGAGCAATGGCTATGGCTATAGCTTATTTCTAACGTTGATCCTTCAAAGGGACACAAACAGACTACAGAAATGACTGTATGTTTTCACCGCACATCACATGAAAGAGTTGGGCAGCACTGAGAAATATTTCATACCAGCGGGCATAGAAATTTGGAAATCTATGTTGTTGCATATTTTTGCACCAAGCAAGAAAAAAAATTTTACCAGCAACACAATAAAGGAACTCTGGTGCTAATCTGGACTATTTCTATTGAATTACACTTACATGGGAAATGGATTAAAACCAGTAAATTGACCAATAAGAGAATTTTGTAGGTTGAATGGTTGTAGTTGTGTCATTACTCAGTAATTAGATAGAGACTCTAGAGCACCAATGTATGTCCCATGCCAGCGTTCAAGTGGTTGATTGGACAGTGGTGGTGATGAAGGAGTGACAAGCAGTAAGGACTATTATTGCTACATCAAGGTGCGATGTATGCAATATTGTCTGAGGGTCACTCTATTGTTGGTTTCATGGTGTGAATTGTGAGCACCCAACAACAAATATTTCTATATGAATCGTGCTTGAAAGTATTGTTTCAAGGCAACCTTGGATTGTGATCTTGAGATGCAACATTTTATGAGGGCGGATCATTGAAAGTAGGTTGGAAGAAAATCAATATCATCATATCAAAATAAAGACATGCCCGAGTAACTTCCAGTAGTTGATTCTAAGAATGGGCATTGTTACCCTTCAGTTCCATTAACACATATACCAAGTACAACCATAATAACATGATAGTGAATCCTAATATAGTAGCAGTGAGGAAAATAATGATCTGAGGATGTATCCTTGATAGAAATCTTTTGGAGTAGTGTTGGTTGCAGCATATGACTAGGTAATTGTTGTCAAAACAGTGAGTATGTATAGGCAGTAAGAAGTTAGAACAGCATTGGCAGAAACTGAGGGAATTGATGGGCAGGCAGAGTTTAAAGCAGCAATATTCTCTATGAGATCTACTTGGTACATCAAGAACAGAGGCCAAAGGAATGTAAGTGGAAAGAATCTTCTGCAAGTAAGTCATTTTTATTTGTTCTTGATGTGTAGGAAGATATGGACAGTGACATATGGAAAAATCTATATGATCTTGATATATGATATCTTCAAAGAAATATGAAACATATATAACCATGAATTTTGATATCTTCTATTCTCTATGACTGTGATAAATAATACTATGGAATCACTGAAATCCATGATATGACACCTATCAAGATGTATGACAAACATATGGCAGTATATGGCTATGATTCTTGAATGACCTTGTCAGTGGGTGAGTAAGATTTATGCCCATGATTACAAAGCCCATTTCAAGTTGGTGTCAGGGATGCCCAATCATGAGTGCATTTGTCAGGATTGTGACAAAGGAAATCATAGGGGACTTTTCCTCATTCCCCAAGTGTCATCTGATGCATTCTGAGTTATCTAATATGCTTCCTTGGGAGGATGTTCTTATAGATGTATTATCTCACAAGAGGAGCTGGAATTAAGAAGGAGACTACAACTTTATATGCTTCAGAACTAATATCATTTTTGGAAGAAATAAGACCCTCACTGCTCAGAGACATATGGCTCCAAAGGGGGAAATTCCAAGAAAATCAAGAAGCCATATAAATACCAAAGGTACCTAGCTGCCATGAGTACAATATGAGCCTGGATCATGTGAAGAAGTTTTAAAGCATCTAGTCTGGAAGGATGTGATACACTAAGAGTAGGAGTACATTATGAAGGATGATATTTGGGATATGGTCCCCAGACCACAGGACAAAACTGTTGTCACCTCGATATGGCTCTATAATATCGGGCATGGATCTGATGGGAATGTTGAAAAGTACAAGGCAAGATGTGTTTCCTGAGACTTCTCTCTAGGAAGGCATTGATTATGATTACACCGGTGATATATTATTACCCTTGCTGCTACGCAAGGACAGAATCTTCATCAGATGGATGTGAAGACTGCATTTCTGCATAGTGCAATAAAGGAAGAGGTGTATGGAGAGAAACCTCTGGGGTTCAAAGTCCAGGATCAAGACACCTATGTTTGCAGGTTGAAGAAAGCCCTTTATGGGTTTAAGTTAGCCCCTAGGGCTTGGTACGAGAGGATAGATAGCTACTTGATGAAGCTGGGCTTCGCTCATATTAATCTTGATTTAAACCTTTACTTGAAGGTTGATAGAGAAAAGCCTCTCATTCTGGTTCTCTATGTGGACGATCTCTTCCTAACAGATGTTGGCCCTCTCATTCATCAGTGTGAGAGGGAGCTCGCTTCTGAGTTCAAGATGAAGGACCTGGGACTGACGCATTACTTCCTAGGCCTGGAGGTCTGGCAGAGACCTGGCGATATTTTCCTTTCTCAAGGAAATATATTGTGAAGTTGCTGGAAGATTTGGAATGATGGACTGTAAGTCCGTGTCGACACTGATGGAGCTCAACTTTAAGAAGTTGAGTGGTAGCGTTTTTGGGACCATATCCTACTATCGTTAACTCATAGGGGCCCTGATGTTCTTAAGGAACATCCATCCGGACGTATGTTGTGCAGTGAACACTTTGAGTCAACAAATGGTTGATCCTCATAACATTCACTGGGTTGGTGCTAAGAAACTCTCGAGATATCTCTGAGGCATGATAGACCATGGGATGAGATACACTGCCGGAAGTTTGAGACTCTATGGATATCTTGATTCTGATTTGGCTGTCAATGTGGTGGATCGCAATAGCACATATGGATGTTGCTTCACACTTGGTTATGCTTCGAGTAGGATGCAGAAGTTGGTAGCTTTGAGCACCGCTGAGGTTGAATAAATTGTAGCATTTATGGTCTATAGTGAAGCCACTTGGTTGTGAAATCTCTTAAGTGAGTTATTCGAGAACGTTCTAGATGACATCGTTATCCTTTGTAATAACCGGAGGGGGATTCATTTGTCAGAGAATCCCGTGTTCCACGATCGATCCAAGCATGTTGATGCCTGGTACCATTTTATCTGGGATATGGTACAGCGAGGTGCCATAAGGCTCAATTATATAGGAACTAATGAGCAGGTCACATATATTCTCACAAAGCCCTTGGGGAAGGTCATGTTCGTAATCTTCTGTGAGAATCTTGGAGCCGTGGAATGACCCTATTTGGAGGGTCCTGTTGGACGATGAGATCTGAGAGCTCCAGGGGGGCTTTGGGGATAGCTTCTTAGAACTATGAGCAACCAAAGGACTAGGCTTTCCAAACCTTGTTGGTGTGCTTCTGCCCCACCATGATGATATTGAGTTGGTTTACCTCACTTTGTTCTGTGCCCTGTATGCATCCTACCCATGGAGTTTTGGACTCATGGGAAGTACCTCTCATTTGGCCAATGAGGTGGGAAATGTGAATAGAGACCACAGCAATACCAATTGACACATCGGTGATTGTCATACTCTCTATGTCTAGGATGGCATGTGTCCAACCACTTAATCTAGGATCAAGTTTAGCAAGGTTTCGGACCTCCAATTGACTTCAAGTCAGTGAAACTAACTTCGGGTTAGTATATGGCTCTCTCGAGTCCAAGAGAGGTTTCAAACCTCCAACTGACTTTGAGTCAATGAAACCAACTTCGGGTTGGTGTGTGACTCCTCTGAGTCCTATAGAGGTTTCGGACCTCTAATTTGACTTCAGTTTAGCCGTGAGTGACGTCTTTGTGACTCACCTTTTCTTTTGAAATAAAGAAGCCAGCAAAGCAAGTTACAGCGGGATGGTGCACGATGTTTTGATAGCACTGGTGGATGGAGTTCTCCCTAGTTGAGAGGGAGTGTTAATTTTGGGCAATTAGGTCCAAACTCCATGTTGTGATGCTCAAATGACGATGCCAATACTTTTATTGGATTCCTCTTTCAAATTGGTTTAAGATCAATATAAATATCATCTTGATCGAATGAGCAGAACATGTATTTTGAATTTATTCCACATGTGCAAGGTCGACCTGATTTATCCCACATGCATAAGAGATATGTCACACACCCCCAAAGATGCCTATATATTGAAGAGACTTGGAGTTCATTTGACACACATTTTTTGTGGAGGCATTTTCTTCTCTATTGGATGGTTATGGAGCAGTGTTCTTGGTTCTATGTTTAGGGCTTCTTGGTGCAGCATCTTTGTGGAGTATTCTTGATGAGATGTCATGGGGTTGTGTGATACATTGGGTTGGTTGAACTTATGGAGACTTTGTTGGTTGAAGCATCCTGCTGACCGCCGTAACACCACCATTCTTTATCTTAGTTTTTGGCTTGTCTTCCATCGATCTATTAGTATGTTCTATCTGCATCTTAATTTCATTAGGCCCTAGAAGTTTAAATTATATTTGCATCTAGCATAGAACATCTTTAGAATTTAACAACATGCAATTGAAAACAGGTGAGAAATGGGCATATGAACCACATCATATTTCTTCCAATAGAAGAGTACAAAATTCATATGCCTCATATGTACATGAAACCAGACAAGACATGGATAAATTAGCTAATGGAGGTAAGAGAGGAGCATCTGAAGGAACAAAGATTAAATCTCACCATGCCACAAAGAAAGGTTTAAAGAGGTGCGGTGAAGAGGTGATTGATATGGAAGGAGACACCATTCAGAGTTTAGAGATGCCAAAATTGTTTGAAAAGGAATCTGAAATATTAGCTAGAAGTTCCTCTATTATAATAGTTTTCAGTTGCATTTAGGAGAAGTGACTTGTACACCTTCTTCCTCTATGCCTGAATATTCTTCTTAGAGTTTTGTGCCTGTCCTGAAGTAGTTATATGGTCATATTGAAGAGAGAAAATGGAGGATAAGAGAAAGTGTTATATCCCAGTTGGAAACTCATTCAATTTCATATTATCATACCATATTTTTTTCTCCTGTGGATCTCGAAATAAATCAATTAAGATTGTCTTTTTCTCATCCTTCTTGTTGGAGTGAATTCTGAAGTCAATTTTTGATATATTTTTGTAATATATTTTGTATGTTCAATCATGCGCAGCTCAAGTAAATGGGCTTTGGGGCGAGTCAAAGCCCCTCATGAGTTGTAATGGTTAAAAACGGTAGAACAAGGGGCCGCAAACCATGGTTTGTGGACCTAAGAGTAGTGCAGGCTAAAAGTATAAATAGAATTCTAGATCAAGTCAAAGAAGTCAAATTTTGGATAATTTTGAACGTTGAATGATAGATTTGACTATTTTGTGATATTTTTTGCAGAATTATCTGGGTAGAAGGCTCCTGTTGCCTGTGTGCATGAAGAACTTAGTCCTGCTATGTGCGGACCCCGTTGGTTGTATGCGAGGGTGACTGAAGGGTTTTTGTATGAAGGATCTAAACTGATATGAATAAAGAACTGTTGTTGTGGATATCTGAGTGTGAAATGCATCTACTATTTATGTTATGAATGTTTATGCATATTTTTATGATTCATGTATTGTCCACAATTAGATCTCTTGCGCAAATGTTTCTGGGTTTAGATGAATGATTTTTTGATGGATCTAATGTTATTAGGCTCTGGTATTTTTTGTTAATATTTATTACATGGATTATAGATTATGTGTTAACCTGCGCGAAAGATATTCTGCATAATTGACCTAAATCTGTCTGTAAGGGTTTCCTGGTTAGGGATTCTGTTGTGAAGGTCTTTTCATGGTTATTTTGGATCTTAAGGCCACCACATCATTCAAATCTCTCTCAGTGTGTGGAAACCTAGCTCCAACACCCCCCATACTGCTTCGGGTGAGCCTTTGACTTGCGTAAGTAGGTCACTGCCGAAAGGGCTTGTAGTAAGAGGGTTTTGTTGGTTAACTTCAACTCTGAACCTAGGTCAGGACCCCTCAAGTCAACACTTCTGCTCTCATAGTTTGATATTTTGTAGGTTTCAAGACAGTAAATTTAACTGTAGATGAAAGAGAAATCCCTTTGACTCGCAAAATAAATTTTCACAGGAAAACTGGAGATTTGATTTATAATGGTTTAAGCAAAAAATATCTAGCTTCCAGTAAGGTTGAAGCTTTATTGGGGAAATTTTTCAATCAGTTGAAGTTGGAGGAAACCAATTCCAGGGTTTTACTCACTCGGAATGAAGAATTAAAGATACTTATTGTCAAAATCAGTGTAAGTCCCTAGGATAGAACCGATGTTCAGAAACTCTTACAGGGAGCATAAACTAAATTCCAAGTTTTAAGAAAGAAGTTGAAGTTTCCTTTTGTTGAACATGTGATGGCTCCACAAGTAGATCAAGTGGAAAAAGAGAAGGAAATATTAACAAAAGAGCTTTTGCATAGAAATAATGAAGTAGCTACCCTGAAAGAAATGAATTCTAATTTACAATGAAAAATTGATAGACATTTATGTAATATTTTAGTACATCCTAATTGTGATGACCTAGCTGATAAATTGACTAGAGTGACAACAAAATTGAATATTTCTGAGGATGAAATGAAAAATATGCAGAGAAAATTGGATGATACAAAAGAACTCTTGAAATAAAAGGAAAAATAACTCACCATGGCTAAAGAAACTGCATCAAAATATCACAATGATTACCAAAATAATTCCAATGAGATCAAGGAGCTAACGGAAAAGTTGAAAGGTAATATGTCTCTGATTTATGCCAGAGAAATTATTTGTAAAGATATAATTCATTCAATGAAAAATATTTGGGAGTTTATATTAATTGTAGCAAAGGAGAAAACCATCATCGAAGATTTAGAGAACATCATTACTGCTAGCAAGTAGAAGATCATGCAACGAGCATAGTTTGCAAAGAAAATAATTGACTTCCTTAATTCCAAGACCTCACAACAATTAAGAAAAATGCAATTCGAAGACAGAACATAATTAGTGCTTAAAAATTTGTACAATAAGACTACTATGACAACTTGGAGAAATAATGGAAGTTGTTCTGAATTTTAACACTAACTTCGACAAGAGAACAAGGGAAGGATTGCCCTCATGTTGGGATCAACAAGGAAGCATGCTTCTTTGGGATTTTAAAATTATACAACTACGGTCAAATTCCACTTTGGAAAACTTTGATGGTCGAGATCATAATTGCATTAGATTCCTCTTTTTGAGAGGACCAAAATCAACCTATAGATTGCCCCAATAAGACAAGCAGAAGTTAAATTATGAATTATTTTATTTATTAAAGTTTAATGGAATGGGTCGGCCTAAGCACGTGTGGAATTAGTTAATTCAACCTCCACCCCAAAGCACACCCTCACGAAAGCTATAAATAGAAGTGACCTCAAGCTCATTCTCACACATTCGCTCATGATATTTTGTTCTTTCACTCGTTTTCTTCTTTTGTTTATTCATTTTTTCGCTCGCACAAGTTCGACAGAAGAAGCTTGCGCAATGTATAAAATCACAGGCAAGAGGTTCACTCTGATCTAGGGCTTTTGGTCCGTATTCGCAGGCAAAAAACTATTGAAACTGGGCCAAAGCCGCGGGCACAATGTGGCAAGATAGCGGCCAACGTGGCATAGCCATGAGTAGAGCTTGTCAAGGTCGTAGCTAGGGTCCTGAGCCTAGATTGGGCTGATGTGGAGCAGATCCGCGAGCACATTGTTTCATGTTAGCGAGACCAATGGAGCTTTATCCATGGGCATAAATTCTTGAGGTCGTGGCTAATGGTTTTTCTGATCAAATCTGAGTTAGGTCTTATTCAGTTGCTTGTGAGTGCTTGCAGACTTCAGTCGCTTAGTCACAAATTTTTACGATTAGACTTTGATAGCATCCTCGATTCATATCTAGGATTTAGAAGTTGATTTAAGTTGGCTTTTGTGATCTGTTGGATATGTGTTTCAAGTCTACATATCTGTAGATCTATTCAGTATATTTCCACTATAGATCGGGTCCTCAAATATGTATCTTAAGTTCTCCAAATTTTTCACCCAATTACATTTATATTCATCAGTATACTTCAGGGAGTTACTGTTGAGATTCAACAAGAAGATCCTAGTGAAAATTAAGCACCTTCACTACGATGGAGCCTCGGGCTATTTTTAGGTGTATGTATACTTATAGATATATGTGCATAATATATTATATATAATGCATGTCTATTTATAGATGCATGTCTACTATTATTATCCCTTAATATTAGTTGGACAATAAAATATATTCTATTCTCAATGAGAACTTGGAAATAGTCAACTGAAGTGGAAAATCAGTTAACTAAAGGAATTTCGAGTTAGTGGTTGGTTGGTGGGACATGTAGGTTGACTTAGTTGTAATTGAGTGATTTGAAGTTGTAACATAGTTGGAAGTGTAGTTTTTCAAGTTGTAAAGTAGTTTAACTTAGTTAAGTGAGTTAAAATTAGTTGTGCTAGTTCTAACTGAAGATACACTAGTGATCAATAAAGCACATTAATTATTAATTAATTCACAATCAATGGTCTCACATGCAACTGAAGACTTACTGTTATTAACTGCATGCATGTCAGATCCAGTGGAGACCCAGTTGAGTTCTAGGTGAAAGGGAAGTGAACTATCAGTTGTGACATTATCCGGATGCACACATGCAACCACACACACATTGGATGTGCCCATGAGGATTGCGTATTCAAGGCAGGCAAGATTTCATTCATTCAGGGATTGATATCAGTAAAGATAACAAAGTGGAGGCAAGATGTCTAGAGACAATAAATTGGCTAAGGGACTTGCCAATTTTTGTATCAAAGTGTGAGACAATTCGCTCATGTAGTAAGAGCTCTTATATTGGAGCTTTGTATTTAATTGTTTCATGATCCATGATATAATATAAAATAGAATATAGTGGGGTTTTTAGTTGAGTGTGATTGATCTTTCTTCATGACATTGTAATTGGCGATTGTGTTTTTAATTCCGCAAATATTTGTAGAAGTGATTATGTATTTAATAGTAGCACATTGTTATATGAGGAGAATCTAGGACATACATGTATTTTGTATAATTTCTACATCGTATCAGAGCACAGGAAATTGCAATAGTGAAGCAGGAGTTGATTTTTTTGGTGGAAAGAATTCAAATTTGCAGAAATACTTTCTTGGTGCTACAGCTGATTCAAGATCGGAATGGCTTTCAATGGCTTGAGGTTAGAGTATTCACTGGAGGTAAGCTTGAACTAAATTTCTTGGAAGGACATGATGGAGGCAATCCTCGAACACAATGGCTTGAAGGAATTCATTGACAATGATGTTCCTAAGCCTGCTTCGTCATATGCTGCCAATGTTGATGCATGAAAAAAGAAAGTGGCAAAGGCGAGGAGGATCCTGTCGGAGGGAGTACGAGACCACATTATCTCAAGCCTCCATGGGAAAGCCACACCATATGCTATGTGGAAGGCTTTGGCGGATCTATTCCAAAGCATCAGTGACCATAGGAAATTGGCGCTCAAAGATAAACTCAGGAAGATCAAGATGGAAAAGGGCGACACCATTCCAAACTATCTCTCAAAGTTTTTCCAATGTCGGGATGAACTGGGGAGTTTCAGAATAACTATTGTTGATGATGATTTGGTGAGCTTGGCTCTCTTGGGACTTCCTAAGAGTTAGCACAGTTATGAATACTCTGTCAACGAACGAGAAAAATTTCTGGTTTGGGAATGACTATGGTTGGATCTGGTGCAAGAGGAGTTCAGGAGGAACACCATAGATGGCTCTTCATCAAAGCATGATGATGTATAGGATTGTGTTTTGGCTTCCAAGGCAAAGAAGGGGGAGGGGAAAAAATTCCATTCTAAATCCGAGTCTAAAGGCAAGAAGCTGGATATGTCCAAGTTGAAGTGTTTTCACTGTCACGAACATGGGCATCTTGCTACTAACTATCCACAAAAGAATAATAAAAATAAGGTTGTTGGAGCTGCAGTTGGTGAGACCCTTGACTTGAAATTTGAGCTTGACTTCTCCTTGATTTCATGCATGGTGTCAAGTGCATTGGGATCAGTGTGGTATTTGGATAGTGGCACTTCCTTTCACATGACTGGAGACAAGGAATTTTCAGTGACTTGGAGGAGAAATATCTCCAAATGCATATAGAGATGGGCGATGATGGACGGTAAAGTGCTACCAGGATTGGTACCATTACCATTTATAGGGATTCAGGTAAGCCATTTCAATTAAAATATGTTATACATGTTCCAGGTCTGAAGAAAAAATTGGTCTCAATCACAATGTTGGAGGACAGAGGATATAACATTGTTTTTAGTGATGGAAAATCTTTCCTGTGACATAAAAAAATGGGTAAAGCCAAGAGGATAGGGATTTGAGTTAAGAATCTCTACAAGATGGAGTTAGATGGCTTTGTTACCATGATGGGAAAGGTAGAAAAAGTGGTGAGTTGGGATGAGGGCGAATTATTGCACAAACGATTGGGCTGTCTTCATCATGGAGCCTTGAAAGTCATGCAGCAAATATCTACTGGACTTCCAATGAGAACACTTGCTCAGTTAGATCAGTGCAAGGGTTGCACCATGGGGAAGTATGTAAAGTCCACCTTTCATGAGAAGCAGAACTATGCTTCGGGGATCCTTGAGAGAGTTCACACAGACGTGTGTGGACCATTCTCGGTTGCTTCTAAATAAAAACATAAGTATTATGCAATCTTTGTTGATGAATTTTCTTGTAAATGTTGGATCTTCTTCATGCAGAAGAAGGAACAAACATTCTCAAATTTCTTTGAGTTTAAGGCATTTGTGGAGAAAGAGTAGGGGAAGCAAGTGAAGGCTCTTAGGAGCGATAATGGTGGAGAATACATCTCCAACGAATTGAAGAAATTTTTCAGTAAAGAAGGAATTCGAAGAGAACTCATAGCACCTCATAACCTATAGCAAAATGGGGTTGTGGAGAGGAAGAACAGAATGATCGTGGGTGCAGCACGAGCAATGTTGCATGAACAGGGCCTACCAATGCATTTGTGGGTGGAAGCATGCAACACTGCAGTTTATGTGCAAAACTGTTGTACTCATAGAGTACTTGGCATGAGTGCACTTGAAGAAGCTTTCATTGGTAAGAAACCAGATGTTTCACACTTTAATATTTTTGGCTCATCTGTTTAGGTGCATGTGACCAAGTACGCTAGGAAGAAGCTGAAGCCGACTGCTGAAGTTTGGATTTTTGTGGGGTACACAAAAACACCCCATAATTATCGTGTGTATTTTCCAAAAAGAAAAATGACTGTTGTGCAATGAGATATAAAATTTGATGAGGGGAAATCCATGCAGTTGTTGCTTGAGAGGGAGTTTTACTTGCATGCAGAGGAGGAACTGTTGGTTCCTAAAGCTGAGTCTCTAGATGTGTATCAGTTACAAGAAGAGGTTCATGGAGTGGAGCAGCCTAAAGGTTTCTAGATCTTCAACAGCGAGTCGCATGTGCGCCGACTAAAAATAGCGTTGTATGGGCTGAAGGAAGCACCTCGTGATTGGTACACTCAAATATACAGCTATTTCACCAGACTGGGCTTCACAAAAAGTGAGGCAGACGCAAACCTATACCAAATTGTGGTGGAGGGTAATATTTTAATCATTTTTATTTATGTTGATGATTTAATATTTACTAGTGATGAGCAGTCGATACACTCATGCAAGGAAGATCTTGCAAGGGAGTTCGAAATAAAGGATATGGGCCTCCTTCATTATTTCCTTGGATTGGAAATATGGCAGTGAGATGGTGAACTTTTTTTGTCTCAAGGCAAGTATGCAAGGGAGATACTGGGTAAGTTTCACATGGAGGGCTGCAAACCCATGGATACTCCTCTTCCAGGAAACTGGAGGAAAGAGGATGCTACTTCTGGAGAGGTAGTGGATGCTATTGTCTATGGACAGTTAGTAGGTTTGATAATGTATCTAATGAACACGAGACTGGACATTTTCTATGCGATTAACCAGCTGAGTCAAGCTATGGTTAAGCCTACCAAGCTCTTTTGGAAGGTGGGTAAGCATGTCCTTAGACACCTGAGGGACACATCAGAGTATGGTTTATGGTACAGACAGGTGGATGGAGTGAAGTTGCATGGCTTCACGAATGCAAATTGGGTGGGCATTCCATCAGATAGAAAGAGCACATCAGGGGGGGGTCTTTAGTATCAGGTCTACAAATGTTTCTTGGTATAGTAAGAAGCAGAGATACGTGGCACTCTGTTCAGTGGAAGCAGAATACACGGCAGCAAGTCAAGCTGCATGTGAGGCTATCTGGATGAGAAATATCTAGGTTGGTTTGTTCGGTTTTCATATGGATCCGACAGTGAGTGATTGTGATAATCAGATTGCATTAAACTCGCAATTAATCAGAGGAGAATCATGTTGCTTCAGTACATTCCCACGGAAGAACAAGATTTAGATATTCTGATGAAGGCACTCACTAGGAGAAAATTCGAATACCCTAGAGACACGATCGGGGTGAAGGATAATCGCTTTCTTGTTGAGAGGGAGTGTTGAGATTCAATAAGAATATCCTAGTGACAATTAATCAACTACACTAGGATGGAGCCTTGGGCTATTTTTAGTTGTATGTATATTTATAAATGTATGCACATAATCTATTTATAGAATGCATGTCTATTTGTAGATGCATGTCTACTATTATTATCCCTTAATATTTTTTGGACAATAAACTATATTATATTCTCAATGAGCACTTGGAAATAGTTAACTGAAGTGGAAAATCTGTTAGCTAAAGGAATTTTGAGTTAAGTGGTTGGTTGGTGGGACATGCGGGTTGACTTAGTTGTAATTGAGTGATTCAAAGTTGTAACAGAGTTGGAAGTGTAGTTTTGTAAGTTGTAAAGTTGTTTAACTCAATTAAGTGAGTTAAACTCAGTTTTCCTAGTTGTAACTGAAGATACACTAGTGAGAGATCAAGTGAATTAATTATTAATTAATTCACAATCAGTGGTCTCACATGCAACTGAATATTTACTATTATTAACTGCATGCATGTCATTTTCAGTGGAGACCCAGTTGAGTTCTAGGTGAAAGGGAAGTAAACTATCAATTGTGACATTATCTAGATGCACACATGCAACCACACACAAATTGGATGTGTCCATGAGGATTTTGCGGTCAAGGCAGGAAAGATTGCAATCATTCAAGGATTTATATTAGTATGGATTTCGCAGTGGAGGCAGGTTTTCTGGAGACAGTAAATTGGCTAAGGAACTATGACAGTGTGAGACAATTAGCTCATGTACTCAAAGCTCTTGGATTAGAGCTTTGTATGTAATTAATTCATGATCCATGATATATAATACAATAGAAGATAGTGGGGTTTTTAGCTATAATATTTCCCCTGGAAATTATCTGTGTTGTGCGTGATTGATATTTCTTCATGATATTGTAATTGGCGATTGTATTTTTTAATTCCGTAAATATTTGTAGAAGCGCTTATGTATTTAACAGTAGCACATTGTTAGATCAGGAGAATCCAAGACATACATGTATTTTGTATAATTTCTACAGTTACAGTGCATTACAGATCTTAGAATCAGGTTCCTTCAATAGAAGTATGTTTATGGTTATATTATGCATGTGTTAGTTGTTTTACTACATTATGAAGATATGGATCAATGGATCAATGTACTCTTGTTTGTTGAATCATTTAATGACAATCTAAGAAGAAAAATGTGTAAGGGTTTTCCCCATAGTGGGTTTTTCCCTGGTCTCGAACCAATCCTGGTGTCTATATGTGTGCATGATTTTCTTCTTTTGTTCCTTTATGATCTACTGCATAGATGATGATATGATGTTATCAATCTACCCCCGAAATTTGACGTATCAATTTACCCCAACAGGGCCCAAAATTTTGGTGATTCATCTCCTAAGGTTAGGTTTTTCAATGTTTAGGGTTTTCCCTTATTTCTCAATAATAAATAGACCTTTGAGCCTCATTGTAACGCAGTTCAAAGGAATCTAGTTGCAAATCTCTTATCAGAGATAAGCTATCGTCACATGAGCTAGCTTATTTCCACTTTGTGTATAAGCATATTTCAATTTATGTATTTTATTGCATTCCTACATAAGTATAGATCAATCCACTATGATTTCAGAGGTTATTTCCTCTCAAGTTATTTCCTAAAACAAGTTGGTGCTTGGACATCACTAAGGTTGGTAGTTCAATCAGATCAAAACATAAGATAAGATAAACTAGTGCTTTTATATCTCTAAGGTTGGTGCCTTAATTAATTTGTACTTTGAAGCAAGTTACTGCTTGCATATTTTAGAGGGTTGGTGTCTCCTTATAGTTAGTTTCAATAAATCGTTGTAATCAAGATTGAAGAAGAAAATAAGAATATTTTTTCTTTTCTACCACAACAGCTTCCAAGTACATTTTTTCTCATGTGATTATTGTTTTATTTATGTATTTGCGTGTTATGATGTATTATGAAATTGTATTAATTGGCCATTACATTGATTCACTCCCCCCCCCCCCCCCCTCTCAATATAATCATAATTCCAATAGGACTATTGCAAGGATTTGAATCATTAAAGGATGAAGTGGTTACCACTCATCAATTAAGAGTATCCAATTGGGTGCACGTGATCTCAATGAGGCTACGAAGGCATACCGATAATTGTGGATACAACTGGTAGGTTTTGATTTCATGTGAGGAGGAAGTTTGAATTGATGTGACTAGGTGGAGAGGTTCATCTCTATAGAATCCATCATCAAGGTCTGATACATTCAATTCCAAGGTTGGTTGGGAGGTAGAGTGGGAGTATAATTTTGGCCATCTTGAGTGACCACATACCCTTGGTTAGGGAACAAATTATGAAGCACAATTGGCTAGAAAAGGGGTGGAGAAGAAGTTCAATAATCACCATATATGGAATGATTGGAAGTTTGGTTGGCATTGAGTACGATGTCAAATCATGAAGAAGATGAGGCTTAGTTGTTCCAATAAGTACTCCTACATTGGTTCCAGGATCAAAACACACATGAGTATCAAAATTAGTGTTAATATTTGGGTACCAGAGGACAAGTGGTTCCCTAAGACTTTGATCTTTGGCCTAGGGGAAAGTGTCCAAATGTATTTAACTTTTTCTCCTAAAGTGACTTTATAAGTGGTAAAGTCAAATCTAATTTAAAAGTGACTTTATAAGTGAATTTAATAAATTCAATGTGAAATCAGAAAGTGAAAAGTGACTTTGGAAATAAAAGGCTAAGTGGGTCTTTATTAAAGTGGGGTGAATTAAAAAATAGAAAGTGAGATTTAAATGCACATTTAATCTAGGCCCTAGATCTAAAGCTATCTCAGCCATTGGATTTAGGGATTCCCCAAAAGTCGCTTAGGGTTAGGTTGAAGGAGAAAAATAAGAGAAAAGATCATTCATTCTTTCAGCAAATCTGTACAGTAGCTAGAGGTTTCACGCTTCGAGGCAGTAGTCCATATAGCATTAATTAGCACAATTTGAGGCAGATTTTTGTACATCAATAGTGAGCACGGTGTTCGAGGTCCGTACAGCACAGATTTCGAGGGGGACAAACAACAGTGGGCAGCATGCATTTTGAGGCTGAGTGGGCATGGTTTTTGAGGTTGAAAGAGGCTCCTTTTATTTCCGTACAATCCGTACAACAGTACAGAATTTCTGGCACATATCTTTAGGAGGATTTACAACATTAAATGTTGTTATCTCTTGTTGTAATAAATTTATGTTTTGACTTTTTTACTGATTTGGCACATTTTCTGAGGTGGAGACAAGCAGGGAAAACAAGATAAATCTATTATTGTGTTTGCTGGAATTTTTCTGTATATTTCACTTCTTTGTAAAAGCATTTTCCATAAATAAAGAAGAGCTCTCGAACTGGTTTTCCCCGAGAGTTGTAGGAGGTTTTTCGAGGGACATATTGACCAAAAATTAGCATATTATTTTCTATGTGTGTGGCTGATATATTTTCTGATTTTTATTTATGCATTTTCCAGCACTTTGAAATTTCCAGAATTTTTGTTTTCAGAAATATTTATTATTTCCATCTTGTTGAATGTATGGTTATGGGAATGGGCATTTAACTACATGGGAGTAATAAAGAGAAACTGATAACCGGGGTTGGGCTAAAAATTTCTCCAATTAGCACCAATATTTCCTCAACACTTTTCATTGTAGCAAGATAAGTTTGGATGGATTTAGAGGCATAGGAACTACTAAAATATTTATAAGAGTTAAAACCAAAAGGTGGGTTAGGATGAGGTACCCTCACTCATTTCAAGGATATATATTTCAAAGATAAGAAAGAATGAAATATAATCTTATATCTTTTCAAGAATATATATTTCAAAGATAAGAATGAAAAATAAACTTATATCTGAAAACCAAATTTTGTAGCTCAAATATGGGGATTTATTAATCTCAAGCTCTAACGGTGACATAGGATTTTTCAAGTCTCTGACAATAAACTATAAATTTAGCCTTCCAACCCATCTTGGTGAAGTACTAAAAGTACTCCAAAAGGTTTCTTTCTCCACCTAGGTTTTATAAAGTGAAGAGATCAAGCCTTACTAACTCTCTACAAATAAGGAGTAAAAAACCATAAAGTAAAAAAATAGCAAAAAAAAAAAGTTTTATAAAGTGAATAGATCAAGCCTTACTAACTCTCTACAAATAAGGAGTAAAAAAACCTGAAGTAAAAAAATAAAATTAAAAAATAAAATAAAAGTACCAATAAGGTGCATCCACCAATAAAATATTTGGGGAATTTATTGAAGAGAAAAGAAAAAAAAAATTAATGTTGACTAACTATGATTTCTATCTTTTAGGGTCTACTTTGAGTTTATCATCTTTGTACCCAAGCAAAGGGGAAAAAACTTATATAATGCTAACAAAAACTAAAGTGTTCAACTTCATTTTGTTGAGATTTGTTAGAAATTAATGGAGAAAGTTCAGTTAGGATAGGATCGAGATTCTAATTCTAGATCTCATATCCTAATAATCAGGGAGTGGTTCAAACCATCCGATTGTGAGAAATCCTATATGTACTAGGATGTTCTCTTGATTCATTGTATTAGATTGTGTGAGTGTGTTAGTACACTCTCCAGGTTCTCACCTGGAGAGCCTTTTCCTTAATTTTATCATGGTATCAGAGCTTCAGGTTGAAGCTAGCTAAGTTTGTGCCTGTGTGACTAAGAGGCGGTTTGCGTAAAGTCTGAGAGGAGGCTATGTGTTGCCAAATTCGTCTTCGTGAAAGCCGAGTTCTTGTTTGTGGGAGCGTGTGGCAAAGAAAGTTCACAGAGAGAACGTGGAGGAGCCCTATCAGCTGAAACGCTGCCAAGATATACGACGTTGCAAAGAGAGGGCAGTGCGTGGGCTGAAGGCCGTAAGGTTGAAAGCTAGGTCGAGCTATCTGGAAGCTCACTTTGGTGGACTTGCAGAGCCAACATGAGCCAATGTGGAAGTTTTTCTAATGTTTGGAATTTGAGTATCACCTGATCTCTTTCGGCATCTTGGATCGTTGTGATCTATATGTCACCGTGACAATTGATATGTGCGTGGAAGAGTCGAGCATGGAGAGCGGTTTGTGAAAATTGTAAAGATCGGCTGTTCTAGGAATATTTTTTTTGTGGAATTGGATACGAGCTGTAGGCTTTGCTACTACATCCGATCAGCCTTACGATCTCTCGGAAGAAAGTGTCGAGACTTCTCGGAGGCATATTATGCAACCTCTCTTTCGACGAAAGGAAACTCAGATTTGAGGTTTTGGAGCAGAGTTACAATTTTAGCATTGAATCAGTAGCCATATATCTGGTTAACCGTAAGTGCTCCTCCATTTCAACTCAGTTGAAAGCCAGAAGTTTTGCAAGGGAATTCCAACTCAGACTGTGCTGGACAACTGGATGCATGAATATCATGGGAGAATACAGTATATATACTGCCCTCTGAAGTCTCAGATTTAGTCCACATAGTTGCTGAGAGACGTATAAAGTTTGGCAGATAGCCTGGAGGAATGTTGTCAACACTGATAATTGTTTGAATCAATTCTTGATCTGCTAAATTACTCGTATCGATCAGATCGGTTTGTTGTGAGCCTGTTGCTACAATCGTGCTGTGTTGAGGAGGTACAGTCCAAACATTCTGCAGATTTGAATTCATGTTTATCTTATCAGAACTGAGGGCGGTCATGGCAGGTGGAGATGCCATTTGATGAAATCTAGCAGAGCCCTAGTAATCCCCTCCCGTAAGCGGAAGAAACTGTCAGTATTTTTCCCTTTTTTTTTTCCTTTATTTAAAGATCTGAGCCAAAGAGAGGACCTTGGGACGTGTTATTACGTTCTTAGGGTCATAAATTTAAACTGGAACGAGTTCTTGTCAAAATAAATTGTTTGTTATGGTCATTTGGAGATTTGGGTCAGCAATGCATGGAGCGGTTGGACAGGGAATTAACAAAATCGTATTGGCCAGAGAAGCTATGAATTTAGATGCCGCTGTAAATTCTTTTCCTGACTGTAAATTTCCAATGAAAATAAATTCCGTTTACTGTTGAGGCAGATAATTTCCTGTGTGGATAGCAGTCTCTATTGATGAGTTATCTAGAGAGCCCAAAGGACGAGATTGCGTGTTAATTCTTGTGTGATCTGTGTGTGATCTAGCAGATTCACTTTGAAATTTTATTGATTAAGAAACAACCCATTTTATCTGAAATATGTTTCATTAGAGATTGCTAAGCACATGCATCAGAATTGAATGGCGATATTGTTTCCAGCTTGTTGAGAGGTCGTTTGTTGCTCGAACTGAGGGCACTGACACCTGCGTGGCACAGAAGCCACAGTCTACAAGGTTCTACTGTTGAATAGCTGCCAAAGGGAGGATTCCCACCTGCGTAGTAACGGGGTTGTTGGAGATCGTAAGAGGACCGAGTGGAGTCGAAATTTGGAAGCAAGACAAAACCAGATAAGTTGGACCTTTTAACAACATGTCTATATTTTTAGATATTTTTGATTCTGATGACGATGATGATGATATTCTCATGTTGGAATTTGGAAGCATTAGCATGAGTAGTATTTTTAAGTCTGGAATTTTTTTCAGAAAAACAATGTGGTTCTGTTGATGACCACGAGAAACAAGAGGCACAATCTGTTGTGCAAGATCTTGATATTAAAGAGTCGCGAGTTGATCTTCAGGAAGGATGTAAAGAGGAACAAAGTATTGAAGATAAATTCGACGAGCCACATGAAGCTGATGGCGAAGACGTGGCAGAAGAAAACAGAGCTGGAGAGAATTTAAAATGTAATAATCTCATCAATATTTATGTGTGTGCAGATGACAACATTGCTGAAATTTACACGCGTGACACCAGAAATGGTGAGAGAAAACAGTTTCCTATTAAGCCTGTCATAATTTTCAAAAGGGTGAGGATAAGCGTTCAAGCTTTCCATCACTGGGGAAGAAATGAGGTGAAGATACATCACTATCTCATGACAAAGAAAGTGAAGAATAAGCCTCATCCACGAATGAACAAATATGGTCTCACAAGCATAAAGACCAAGATGAAAACTATGTTACCAAGTTTTTTATGTCTTTTTACCATTGTAAGCCTAGCTGAAACTAGACCAGCAGTAGTATGTTATCATATGTTATTGTTCTGTACCCTTTCTCCATTAAGGGGGAGTGTTAGAAATTAATGGAGAAAGTTTAGTTAGATTAGGATTGAGATTCTAATTCTAGAGCTCAAATCCTAATAATCAGGGATTGGTTCAAACCACCCGATTGTGAGAAAACCTATATGTACTAGGCTTTTCTCTTGATTCATTGTATTAGATTGTGTGAGTGTGTTTGTACACTCTCCAGGTTCTCACCTGGAGAGCCATTTCATTAATTTTATCAAGCTTGTCCACCTAAGAAAGGTTTTAGTGTTTTTTTCAAAACGAGCAATAATCAATAAATTTTTTCAAGATCATAAATATGATTTAAGAATCTTATTTAATATTAATAGTTCTAGTGTTATTTGTTCAACCATTGATAAGCTTAATAACACTTGTTTGGCTTCTTTGATTACATTGACACTAAGATAAAATTTGAGCACAAACATAACATAACAAAGATATGACAATAAAAAATAGCTTTATGTCATCTCAGCACATTGAATAGATTTTATTGCATCTATATTTGAGCACAAACATAACATAACAAAAATATGACAATAAAAAATAGCTTTATGTCATCTTAGCACATTGAATAGATTTTATTGCCTCTATTTATATTAAATTATTTGACCACTTGTACATCTAGTTCTTAACAATAACTCATTATCGATAAATCATAACCACCCCTGAAGGTGGTTATCAAAACCTTGGAAACTCATCTTTGTCGTGAAATTGTGAACCAACAGAATGCATCAATTAATTAAAATAAATCAATCAATAAACCATGAAAATTATATGAAATGAATATAAGGAATAAATCGAGGAACCCTAGATTCAGCTGAACCATGAGATAATGCAGTGTGAATGATAAAGATGGTTGCATTCCAATTGTTTTGTAGTCTCCCCACTATTAAACATCTCGTGACAAATCGCACACATCATTTCATCACCTCTAGTTGCAATTTCTTTCGGGTGAATTATAACGTCTGACAACCCATCCACTACTTGTACAGGACAACTACTTACCGCTCCCTTTCCAGAGTAATTTGGCACTATAGTCATAATTTCAAGTTTGAAATTGAAGTTATATGTACCCTCCTATAGATGTTGCAGGATCTCACCGCAACTGAATCAGGAATTCCATATAATTTGGTTGGAGTACTGTAATCCATTGTCGGACAGGCGAAAGTGTTGGAAATTAATTCCAACTACTGATATCAATCAGCAATAATTGCTGAAGAACTGGATTGCGGCACATTGATGCCTTAGCAAAGGCGGTTTTCGTCTTCCTGTAGAATTGCAAAAGGATTGGAAAGCTCACACAAGTGAAGTGCAAAGAAAATAAGAATTGGCCCCTTGATATTTATCTAAGGCGGTAGCCGACTTCTTAGAAGCAGAGTTAAGGCTCAGACTCAAAGTCTCGCCAGCAGCGCAAAACTTTGATTACAGGTTGAATCAAGATTTAAAGCCTTACCTTCATATCGGTGGAGTTACTGATTGAGGCAGCACAAGTTCACTGCATCACAAGCAGCAATGCGATGTGATGATAGTTTTAACACTATCGCATCGCAAACTTTCAAAGTACTTAAAATGTGCACACTGAAGAGTTTCAGCGATACGATGAGGTCCCACCTCCATCGCAACTGCGACATCGCAAATATTGTTGCATGTCTGTTGCACTACTGCCATTCTCTGATGCGATGTGGACCCCGCTCCAATCGCATCCCAAGTTTTCAAGTGATTGTCCCCAAAGGACTGTTGAACCGATGTTCGCCGGTGTTGCGATGAGATATGGGCCCTGCGCAATCGCAATCGCAAATCGCAAGACAGCAATCGCAGGATCGCAAGATCACAATCACAAGATCGTAAATGTTCCTCTGACTTGCATTGTATTTATCGATTCTGATGTTGCGATGCGATGTGGTACCCACCACCATCGCTAATCTCACATCGCAATTGTAAAGCACAAAGGTCCTAAACCTTTTGGCCGCTGAAATGTCGATCGCCGATTGACTTACGGACGCGATGAGAATTTTAAAGTGGATTTAACAGATTTGAGATCCGACTTTTTTGGTCGGTTTAATTTTTTTATTGTAACCGCGCCTTATAAAAGGAAAACATCCCGAAGGCTTTTGTAATGTGTTTTTATCTATTAAGACGTTATTGAAAATAGAATTGTTGTGTCGAAAAGAAAAGCCCATAGGCTAGAAAAACACAACAAGATTGTAAGCACTATATGTGAAGATTTGAGGACAGAGAAGTTTGTGAGCACTGTTGTTTTATAGTCCATTGTTATACTTTGTGAATCCCTCTCAAGGAGGAAGAATCAGATTGCTGATTTTTGTATTTCTTTTATTCTTTTATGAATTAAGAAAACTTGTCCTAAATTGTTTTTGTTCATTCTACAAATTGAGTTTTAAAACTCTGTGTTGTTGAGGGAATCTTCATTCTCTCTTGTTGTTTAGAATTAATCAGAAACTTCTACATGGTATCAGATCCAGTCTAGGCACTCGGTGAGACAAAACAGAGTTTTTTTTTTCCACTGCAGGAGCTGTAAGAAGCTTATTGAGCAGATTTTCTCCAACAGAGAAAGTTCTTGCTTGTTTTATTATACAGTAAGTATCTTTTCTTTACTTATACAGTTAAGATGGAAGATGCTGGAACTGGTTTGACAAATTCCCAACTTCCACAGTTTAATGGGAAGAATCATAGTTATTGGTCCATAACAATGAGAGCTTTGTTTGCTTCTCAGGGATTATGGGAGCTAGTTGAAAATGGCTACCCTGAACCTGCAGATGCAACAGTGTTGGTTGCTTTGACAACAGCAGAAAGATACCTATTGAAGAGAAATAGGAAGAAGGACTCCAAAGCCCTCTTTTATCTCTTTCAATCTGTACATGAGAGTGTTTTCCCACGGATTGCAGCAACAACAAAGTCTAAAGAGGCATGGGATATTTTCAAAACTTCCTATCAAGGCATGGAGAAGGTGAAGACTGCAAAGTTGCAGATGTTGAGGAGAGACTTTGAAACACTCAGCATGAAGGAATATGATACAATAGATTCATCCTTCACTCATGTTATTAGGTTGATAACTCAGATAAGATCTCATGATGAAACTCTTGAAGAGAGAAGGATTTTAGAGAAGATCTTGAGAAGTTTACCCTCAAGGTTTGAAGCTATTGTGGTAGCAATAGAAGAGACAAAGGATCTCTCACACTTCATTGTAGATGAACTGAGTGCTTCTCTTATGTCTCATGAACACAGACTGAGTAGAGGAACAGATTCCTCTTTGGATCATGCATTCAAGACTCAGATGTCATTCGGCCGAGGCCGAGGTAGAGGTTGTGGCAGAGCAAATAGCAGAGGTCGTGGAAGAATCCAAAACAGAGGCAGAAATAATCCTGCTAGCACAAGCTGAAGGAGCTGCAATCAGAACCAAGATGAATGTTCAAGCAAGCAACAAGCTCATGGACAAAGGTATGATAAATCTCAAGTCCAATGTCATTATTGCAAGAAATTAGGCCATTATGCCAATGAATGTAAGAAAAATAAAAATGACATGAATAATAGGAAAAATGCTAATTTTGTAAATGAAGAAGATAAGAACCCAAAGATTGTGTTGTTAACATGTAACATTGCACAAGACAAACAAGAAGATGTTTGCTTCTTAGACTCAAGTTGTAGTAATCACATGACTGGAAACATTGTAATGTTTTCCAATCTGGATGAAAATGTGAAATATGAGGTAACAACAAGAACTGATAGTAAGATATCTGTCAAGGGTAAAGGCAGAGTCAGTATCCTAGCAAGAAATGGAGAGCAGAAGATTGTGCCAGATGTATACTATGTACTTGGTCTAAAATGTAGTATTTTGAGCATTGGACAGCTCATTGACAAAGGTTACAATGTGTTCTTCAAAGATGATGTATGTACAATCAGAGATATACCTCCAAGTAAGAAGATCATTGCAGAGGTGCAGATGAACATCAATAGAATGTTTCCTCTCAAAATCAGGGCAAATTTGAAGGAAGGAAGAAATATTGCGGCTGTAACACAAGAAGTATTTCAAGAGAAAGTGAAAGATGAGAACTGGTTATGGCACTTGATATTTGGACATCTCAATTTCGAAGGCTTGAATCTGTTGCATAGAAAGGTAATGGTAAAAGGATTGTCATTGATTGAGAAGCCGAACAGCCTTTGTGAAGGCTGCATCTTGGGCAAACAACACAGAGAAATCTTTCCAGTGGGAAAGAGTATAAGGGAAAAAGTACCCTTGGAAATTGTTCACTCTGATGTGTGTGGACCGATGCAAATATCATCATTTTCTGGAAATAAATATGTTTTAACTTTCATTGATGATTACACCAGAAAGACATGGGTGTATGTGTTAAAACAGAAGAGTGAAGTGTTTGAGAAATTCTGCCACTTCAAAACTCTTGTTGAGAAGCAGTGTGGGCATTATATCAAAATGCTCAGAAAAGATAGAGGTGGAGAGTACATCTCTAAATACTTTCTGGGTTTTTTCAAAGAGAATGGCATGCAAAAGCAATTCCCCGTGAGGTATACACCTCAGCAAAACGGCGTTGCAGAAAGGAAAAATAGGACCATTTTGGACATGGTCAGAAGTATGTTGAAGGAAAAACACTTGCCGCATGAGTATTGGGCTGAAGCTGTCACTTTCACATTTTACATCTTGAACAAATGCCCAACTAAAGCTATCATGAATAGAATACCAGAAGAAGAATGGAGTGGACAAAAGAAAATTGTCACTCACATGAGAGTATTCGGTTGTGTAGCATATGCACATGTACAGGATCAGCTAAGGAAGAAGCTTGATAGTAAGGGGGAGAACTATGTCTTTATTGGCTACTGTGATGAGTCAAAAGCATACAAACTTTATAATCCATCCACCAAGAAATTAATAGTGAGCAGAGATGTGCAGTTCTGTGAAGAAGAAGCTTGGGATGGAAGTCTAGAAAAGACTGCGAACGTGAAGACAACTTTGTCTCACGAAGAAGAAGAAGAAGGAACATTTGTTGTTAACCCTTCTTCGGTGGCTTTTCCTCCACCACCACAAACTGGAATTCAAACAGCTTTGAGAAGTTAAGGAAGTGCTACTCCAAGCACATCCCAAGGATCAGAAATTCCCTCAAGTTCAAATGAAACTCCAAGCACACCAAGAAGACCAAGATTCATAAATATGAGTGAGATTTATGAACATGGAGAGGTAAGTAATAGTATCGGTATGAATTCATTATTTGCTTTGTATTGTCCTGTTGATGACCCAATCCATTTTGAAGATGATGTAAAAGATGATAAATGGATTGAAAAAATTAATGAAGAAATTGGTGCAATTGAGAAGAGTAAAACATGGGATTTAGTGGACCTCCCTGAAGGAAAATATGTTATTGGAGTTAAGTGGGTCTATAAGACCAAAATCAATGCTGAAGGCAAGATCGAAAGGCACAAGGCCAGACTTGTTGTTAAAGGCTACAAGCAACAACAAGGCAAAGACTATGATGAAACCTTTGCACCAGTAGCAAGGATGGAAACAGTCAGAACAGTGTTGTCTATTGCGGCACAACACAAACGGAAGATTTATCAGATGGATGTTAAATATGCATTCCTGAATGGAGTGTTAAAAGAAGAGGTTTATGTTGAACAACCTCCAGGCTATGAAGTTGAAGGCCAACAACATAAAGTATGCAAGTTGAAGAAATCTCTTTATGGGCTGAAACAAGCTCCAAGAGCATGGTACAGTAGGATAGATGCTTACCTGATTGAGAATGGGTTTGAGAAGTGTGATGGTGAACCCACACTCTACATAAAGGAGAATGACAGTAAGATAATTATCATTGTTTTATATGTAGATGATTTAATCTTCACAGGCAATGATGCTTCTCTCATTGCTGATTTTGAAGCAGTCATGAAAAGAGAATTTGAAATGACTGACTTGGGCTTCTTAAGATATTTTCTTGGAATTGAAGTAGACCAAAGTGAAAATGGTGTTTTCATTTCCCAATTTAAATATGTAGAAGCCGTGTTCAAGAGATTTAACATGCAGAACAACAAGGCAGCTGTGACTCCAACTGTAATGGGGTTGAAATTGAGTAAAGAAGATAGCAGCAAGGATTTTGATCCAAAGTTGTATAAGAGCATAGTTGGCAGCCTTATGTACTTAACTGCAACTAGGCTAGATATTATGCACATTGTTAGCTTAATCTCCAGATTCATGGAAAGACCGAAAGAAGCTCATTGGCAAGCAGCCAAGAGAATTCTAAGGTATGTAAATGGAATGAAGGGGTTTGGTATATTATACTCCTCTTTTGAAAGTTTCATGTTGACAGGTTACACTGACAGTGATTGGGCTGGAAGTGTTGATGATCGGAAGAGCACATCAGGATATGTGTTTCATTTAGGATCGGGAGCAGTTTCATGGGCTTCCAAGAAGCAACCATTAGTTTCTTTATCTACAGCAGAAGTAGAATATGTGGCAGCAACAGCAACAACATGCCAAGCAGTATGGCTGAGAAGAGTTCTCAGAGATTTGTGTCATGAACAAGAAAAGGGCACAACCATTTACTATGACAATAGCTCGGCAATAGCATTGTATAAAAATTATTTTTTTCATAAAAGGACAAAACACATTGACACCAAGTTTCACTTCATATGTGAATTGGTTAAAAATGGTGAGATTTTTTTGCAACACTACAGAAATGAGGATCAGTTTGCAAATATCCTCACAAAGACATTGGCACAGAAAATCTTTGATCATTTCAGGGAATGTCTGGGTATGCAGAGAAACCCGGCAGTTGAAATTAAGGGGGAGTGTTGGAAATTAATTCCAACTACTGATATCAATCAGCAGTAATTGTAGAAGGACTGGATTGTGGCACATTGATGCCTTAGCAAAGGCGTTTGTCGTCTTCCTATAGAATTGCAAAAGGATTGGAAAGCTTACACAAGTGAAGTGCAGAGCAGATAAGAATCGGCCCCTTGATATTTATCTAAGGCGGTAACCGACTTCTTAGTAGCAGAGTTAAGGCTCAGACTCAAAGTCTCGCCAGCAGCGCAGAACTTTGATTACAGGTTGAATTAGGCTTTAAAGCCTTACCTTCATATCGACGAAGTTAATGATTGAGGCAGCACAATTTCGCTGCATCACAAGCAGTGATGCAATGCGATGATAGTTTTAACACTATCGCATCGCAAACTTTCAAAGTACTTAAAACGTGCACACTGAAGAGTTTCGGCGATGCGATGAGGTCCGACCTCCATCACAATCGTGGCATCGCAAAGATTGTTGCATGTCCGTTGCACTACTGCCATTCTCTGATGCGATGTGGACCCCGCTCCAATCACATCACAAGTTTTCAAGTGATCATCTGCAAAGGACTATTGAACCGATGTTCGCCAATGTTGCGATGCGATATAGGCCCTGCGCAATCGCAAACGCAAATCAGAAGACCGCAATCACAGGGTCACAAATGTTCCTCTGACTTGCATTGTATTAATCGCTTCCGATGCTTTGATGCGATGTGGTTCCCACCACCATCGCAATTGTAAAGCGCAAAGTTCCTAAACCTTTTGGCAGCTGAAATGCCAATCGTCGATTGACTTACGGACACGATGAGGATTTTAAAGTGGATTTCATAGATTTGAGATCCGACTTTGTTGGTCGGTTTAATTGTTTTATTGTAACCGCGCCTTATAAAAGGCAAAGAGACTGAAGGATTTTTTAATTATTTTTTATGTATTAAGACGTTATTGAAAACAGAATTTCTATGTCAAAAAGAAAAGCCCGTAGGCTAGAAAAACACAGCAAGATTGTAAGCACTGTATGTGCGGATTTGAGGACAGAGAAGTTTGTGAGCACTGTTTTTTTATAGTCCACTGTTATAATTTGTGAATCCCTCTCAAGGAGGAAGAATCAGATTGCTGATTTTTGTATTTATTTATTCTTTTATGAATTAAGAAAACTTGTCCTAAATCGTTTCTGTTCATTTTGCAAATTGAGTTTTAAAACTCTGTGTTGTTGAGGGAATCTTCATTCTCTCTTATTGTTTAGAATTAATCAGAAACTTCTACATAAAT
>CM076581.1:1709232414-1709409147 GCA_034641835.2 Pinus albicaulis
TCAAGTATGTATCGAATTACAATGATATCTTCAGCTAATTTAAATGTGGTGAGATAGTCTTCATTCACATTTTTATCGCTTAGACTAATTCTGCGGCGCCGTAAGTTCTGTATTTTCCATCGCTCATCTAAATCGCATAAAGTAACATTTTCTGTTAAATTCTGTAATACCCGAGGGCCGAGGTGAACCGACTCATAAAATGAAGATCCATGTAGCCCATGATTAACAATCACGCTTGACGCCTGGGTTGAGTTCTGTAAATTATCATAAATAATATTTATGTTTCCTATAAAGGCTCCCACGCAACTCAGAATATTGAGAACCACTTCTCTATTCCTTTCTGTACTTCCGTGCCACTGCGCGTTGACAGTGGCATCTCTGATCCTTTCCTATTCCTCTTTCATTAGTTCGAAATGACAAAATTCAAGCACTAGCGTAGAATTCCCTGCACTCAAAAAAATATAAAGATAAAACTAGGAATGGGAAGCACCACCCGTTGGGCATCTAATATTTTTGGGTGAGGAATGTTTATTGAGATTGTGTTATTTATATTCCTTTTGCCGTAAGGAATCTGTTTTGTTAAACCTACCCACATTATCATTTATTAAATATACTCACAAGTTTATATTAGATTAGATTTTATTTTTGGGATTAGCATTTATTGTTTTTTAATAGTCTACTTAGTACACATTGCATTGGGTAATGCTCACATGGGTGAAGAAGTGGGATTGAAACTAGTGAAATGATCCACTTGTAATTGGGAGACAATTACTTAAAACTTTTTATTATTTTTTAATTGACCCACTTGTAATTGTTTACAAACATTTACACCACATGTAAATGGTATTAGTCAATTGTATTGTAACGAAAAGAATTTAAAATTAATTATAATATCCATAGTTAATTATAATTGTAAGCATTAAGTTTTATTTTAAAAAATGTTAAGAAAATAAATTAAAATAGAATATTTCAAAATAAGTTTTATTTTGAGATGAGTTGTGGTTTTTGGGTATGTGATATTGATTAGCCATGGTATTGGCCCATGTTATTGTAACACAATCTATTTAAAATTTAATAATATTCATGGTGAAATGAGAGTGAATATTAGTCAAAGGAACTTAGCTCAAGTTATATGGTTCATGATTTGTGTCCCAAGTAGCGTGGGTTCAAGTATCTAGAGACATGTTGGTGCTTGCAGCATTTATGAAATATTGGTTCTACTAGGTGGAGTAGTGGCAACTGCCGAAAAGATGTTGGAAAACGTAGCTATCAGGTTAAGGCAAGAGATGGCTAATACCAGGGCCGTCACCATGCAGATCCACACTTATAAATATATGATCATGAAGAAAGGTCTGACTCCCAAAGGTCAGTCATCCATAGAATCTCTCCTCAAAAGAGCACAATAGGAAAACCAGGAGTTAAGGCATAAGCTTAAGATGTCGGGTAGTGACCATATCCAACCTCTCGAGCTAGCCAAAGTAGAAGTAGAGAAAGAGGCTCTTATTAGAACCTCATCGACGTGAATAACGAAAACATAACACTCAAGAAACAAATGATATAGTTGCAAACGAGGATTGATACTTATGTCTGCATAGTGGTTGTGACAGATGACCCTCAGAATCCCACTGATCAGCTCACAAAATCCTTAACTGAACTCCAACTCTATGAGGGGGATCTATAAAAGGTATAAATACATGCCCTAGAAAGAGAGGCAACTAGAAGTTTCCAAAACAAATGTCGACCAGATCGTCGAGCTAAAGGAAAAACTCAGGACAAAATTATTGCTAAGATGAAGAGAAACTCAGAATACATCACGATAATCAATGAAAAGAAGGTCACAATCAGAGAATACAGAGCTCAACTCGAAGAAAATAGGGAAATTGGAGCAAGGAACTCCATCGCTAGAAAATACATCTTGTTTGTGAACGAGAGGTCGATTAGTGGTCTAAGGCCTATAGATGTGGTGGATCAACTCAGCATTGTCATGGAGGTCATGAGGATGCTACAGAAAAAAGACGCCAAGGTCAATTTCAAGGAGTGTTTGGAGTCATTTATTAAAAGAGTTGAGGCATACAACATCGAGTTCGCAAGGGTCACTGGGGCGAGGTTTCCCATCTGTTGGAATCATGGAGAAGTAATTGTGTTATGGGAAACATAAAACCAGAGGTTAGATGACGCAAAGAGAAAATTTGACTCTTCTCACGAAAATATGTGCATGTTGAAAAAGAAAACCATAGTGGCTTACCTAAGGAAGGAGTTTCTCCTCTTTGGGTTGGTGAAACAATTGTTCCATTCCACATTGGACTACTCGAAGCTGACTAACCTTTGGGCTACAGATAGGATTTATTTGAATGCGCCCTTACCTTCTCTAGATCTATCGAAGAAATGTGAAGACTTCATCTTCCTTCCTACGGTTCAGGTTATCAAGCCATCAACTCAAACCTCGCAGTCTTCGTAGCCGCCTCATCACAAGTGAAAGTTTCTGGATTGTGCCTATGAGGCACTTTTTACTTTTTCATTTTTATCGTTTCTTTATGTAATTTTTGGTTTACTATTAGATGTTTTAAATTTCAGTTATCCAGTTGTGCTATGAAGCACGCTCCTTTTTTACAATGATGTATGTACTGAAAAAAATCAAGAAAGAATATTTTGGTAACATACCCTCTGTAAGGGCCTATATGAACAACAAAGTGCAACTAAACAAAGTTTCAGAATTTTTGGCAAGAGGCCTTATTTATCTCCTAAGAATAACTATGGTATTTTTGAATGGATGCATCTCTTCCAGAATCATTTAATATATATTCATGGCAATTCCAATCGATATGTTCATGTAGTATGTATCTTCTCTTATGTCATGTGAATTCTTTAACTTTATGCTTCACATATATTATGTAATTGTTGCAGTTGGAATTGTTTTGTTGTATTCATGAATTTGTTTGAGTTATTAATGATAAAAAAACGCTCTCCAAATGTTGTAGAATATAATTCGTTAAAATCACTCCACAATTCTCAGAATTTCACCTTCCCTCTTATTCATCTTCTCGCTCTAGTTTATGACCTGATGGATTCTTATTTCACTTAAGCCCCACAGGTTGAATCCTTGTCTCTTTGTGTTTTCTTTTGATGTGTTATCACTAAATGTCTATGTGCATGGATGTGAGTGGTCGTGATCAAATTTAATATGAATATCATTTTTTTATTGTGATTCATGGACATAGCATTACTCTATGTGTTTCATTAGGGGTGGTTTTGAACCAACACACTGAATAAGAACCATTGATATTAATATTCGAGTCATTCCACACATACTAACATACCCCATTAAGATGGCCTAGCCATTTTTATCCTAATCAACCTAGGGACTGTCTCTGGTGTCGTTGTTGGGGAACGAATAAGAATATTTTTCTATGGGATACGAAAAGTATACACCCTTCATTCAGGTGAGCATGAAGGGTTGTAGGTTTTTAATTTCTCACCTTGGTGACTCCACTATCTAACCTTTGATCCAAGCAATCTTGGCTTTCACAAGGCCACATACCCGGTCAGATACTTCTCAACAAAGAAAAACTTCTGTATTCGACCAAGAGAAATCATTTCTAGAAGGTTCTGGAAAGAAAATACCCCAAGTTTTTTAGATCCGCCTCATTTTTCTCTTGAAGCATCCTCCTCTAGCTCACAAAAAGAAGCCATAAATTGTCCAAAACTTTATGCTCAGATATTAGATTATCCTTTAGAGGGATATTTCTCACTTGATCCATTCAATTCCAAAATTAAAAAATGAAGAAGACTCTGCTAGTACACCCTCTTTTGCATTCCATTTGTCACCTGAAACTGAAGAAGTTAAAGATATCCTTGTGAACAGCCCCATGAACATTGTGAATAGCCTCCCCAGTCATATCTTTCCTGTTACTCCTCGAATAACTCCTTTGCAATCCCACATAGTGAACCTACCTCCTCCTCCCATGCATAACATTGTTGTCCCTAGTTTTATTTTGAAAAAATATGCCTCGTTTTCCTTACCACGATTCTTGAATGATATGCTAGAGGACTATCTAAAGCTTTTACCAAGGTTCACAGGTGAAGATAACATCTCAGCATAGATACACATAGAAAATTTGTGTTCCTTCTCTCAGAGTTTGAATGTTGAACACCTTGACATGGATCAAAGGCTCTTCGTCCAATATTTTGATGGTGAGGCCTGAAAATAGTTCAAATCTTTACCCAATGCTTCCATCACCACCTCTGAAGAAATGGAGAATTATTTTACACAAAAATGGGGAGAAAAGATGGATCATGGCTATATTCTCACAGAGTTTAACACCATGAAGAAGAGGGACAATGAGGACATCACAGATTTTATTAAAAGATTTAACAAGTTGTACAACAGCCTCCCCATAGAGATCAAACCTCGTCAAGCAGCTGCTAAAGTTGTTTTCACTGGAGATTTTGAACCAGAGTTTGGATTCATATTGAGAGAAAGGAAGTCTAGGACCCTAGACCAAATTCAAATAGATGCCCTGGAAGTTGAGGCTAAATTTTCCTCCAACGGGAAACTAAGAGGGAGAATAGATCATGGAGAAAGGAGGAGGGGAAAGGAAGAGGCCAGCTCATCAAATCAGGATAGGGAAACTCAAGAACAAAAAATGGAGGAGATGAATAATTCAATCAAAAATATGTCCAATAAGTTGGTAAAGCTGGAACTAGAAATTAATAATCCTCCCCCTCACCAAAATCAATTGGTTCCAAACCGAGGTTACAACCCTTAGTATCGGGAACCTCCACGCCAATTACTACATAGTGAAAGGAAGGAATAGTAGGATCACATTCAACCCCCACTGTACCTAGAAGAATACTTATAAGTACAGGCTGAAGAATTATTGGCAGCACAAGCAAGCCAATTCTCCTCTTACTCCTACAAGGAAGATGAAGCTACATTGCACCAAGAAGGGGACGAAGATTTGGAAGCTCCTCTAGATGATGCTAAAATTGATAGTTATTGCAGGAATTTTTCTAATTTTATGCAGGCACAGTTACATAGGAGATATTATCTCAGGTTATTTAGGAAGAGATTATGAATGCAAGACCAAAATGAAGACTCGACTTCTCGATACTCTTCCAATGAGGGTGAAAAAGGGAAGAAACTTGCAGAAAACATGTCACTCAAGGAGAGTAGACCCTTGAGCCCTCTCCTTCATAATCCCGAAGTCTCCAAAGAATAAAAATATCCTTTTCTATCCAATCTCCTTGGAGATGGAGAGAGGGAACCTGTTGAAACCCTTTCTTCCGATAAGAACCGAGTAGCTTCAATCTCCAAAAAGAACTTGAAAAATTCAAGATCCCTATCCCACTCACTGAATTGTTAAAAAATCCTAATTACAAATCTCATGTGTCTCCTCACCACATCTCCCCTGCCTGACAGTCTCAATCTTCAAGAAAAAATACCCATGGTAGTTTTTGGACCCCATGTAGAAGAACAAGACCCTTCCACTTCACCTTTTTATGTGACTTTGGTAGTGCATGATATCTTGCTACACAATTGTATGCTTGATTCAGGATCTTCTTATAAATTTATTCCTTTGTCAGTCATGGAGCAGTTGGGACTACAAATCACTCTTCCTTATAAGGACCTTTACTCCTATGACTCCAACAGGGTTAAATGTTTGGGGATGATTAAGGATATGGTGGTGAACTTGGCTCAGATTCCGGAGAAGAGTATAGTAGTGGATATCGTGGTGGAAGACATCCTAGCTAGGTTTGGAATTCTCTTATCTTGGTCATGGGGATCTAATATTGGAGGATCTATAAAGTTAGACCTAACATAAACTACCATTCCAGTGTTTGGGGGGGAGGAAAGGAGACTTTACAGGGAATTAAGGTTTGTAAATATGGCTACCAAAGCTGATGGTTCCACCAATGCTCCCCTATATGGTAGGGAAGTGAGTTCTCCTACCTATTACTTGAAGAATATGACTTAATATTTTAAGAAACATATATTTTTCCCTCCATTTAGGTAAAACCACCAGAGCTAAAGGGGAGTGAAATATGGGCATTGCACTTTGATGGGGAATATTCTAAAGAAGGGAATGGGGCCAGAGTTTTTCTAGTGTCACCTGAGGGAAGCTTAATTCCTATGTCTTACAAGTTAAAATTTGAGGCCACTAAGTGTTGTTTTTAAGCCTACAAGTGAAAAAAGAACCTAAACCTTGATTGTTTGACTGTGTTCGAGGACTCATAATTGGTGGTGAGACAAGTGAGAAATCAGTGCTAGGATAAATGCATGAGGCTCAGAGCTTACAGGAATGAGGTATGGGATCTAATCGAAAATTTATTCTTGGAATTCAACATGTGGTTCATGCCCTGGTAAAATAACCAGATGGATGACACTCTGGCTGTAGCTTCCAGTAACTTCTGACCTCCCTAGAACCCTCTTCTGAGATACGGAATTGAAGTCAGGTATCGGCCTTTAGTCTTAGACAATGTTAATTATTGGTGGGTGTTCAAGGATGAAGAAAAAATGCTTCATAAAGGTAGTGGGGGGATTTTCAAACTCATTCATTGATCAGGGAGAAGAAGCCATGGTCAATGCAACTCGGCCAAGATGGGAAAAAACTATTGCAGGGTACAAGATTCTACAACTGAAGGGTAATACTATTACCAAAGGACTGGTGCCTTTCAAAATATTGTTAAATTAAAATTACATCCCCTCCAAACCAACAGATAAAGAACGTGATGAACAGGTTGAAGATTGCAACATTAGTTCAGAGGAGGAGCCCAAAATAATCAAATTGGCAAAGGAAATCCCTTGGGAGGTCAGATAGAGGTATTTGAACCTTTTTAAAACTTATGAATATGTATTTTCTTGGTATTATCAATATTTAAAAACTTCTGATATAGATATTATGCAACATAAAATTCCTTTGAAGGAAGGGGAAAAACCTCACAAACAAAAATTGAGGCAGATCAATAATCTTCTCCTCCCATCCATTGATAAGTAGGTGAAAAAATTATTACAAGCTAAAATTATTGTGCCTCTCAGATATTTAGACTCGGTAGAAAACCTAGTCCCTATGAGGAAGAAGAATGAAGAGATTAGGCTCTACGTGGATTTCAGGAATCTAAATAAAGCCTTGCTCAAGCAAAATTCCCCATTTCCAAAGATGGATCGTATATTACTACAGAAGGTCGTCAGTTCAACCCAGATTTCCATGATGGATGGCTTCTCTAGGTATAATCAAGTAGTTGTACACCATGATGACCAAAATAAAACCGCTTTTACTACGACCTGGGGAACTTTCATGTATGCACATATGCCCTTCAGCCTCATAAACACGGGAGACACTTTCCAAATAGCCATGGACATAGATTTTGTGGGGGAGAGAGATAATTTCATCGTAATTTACTTAGATGACATCACGGTTTTATATGGCACAGATGAGGATCATATTGAGCATCTGAGACTCACTTTTGAGATATCCATAAAATATGGTTTGTCCCTGAATCCTAAGAAATCACAATTTTCCCTCACTGAGGTGAGGCTACTAGGAAATATAGTAGCAAAATAAGGTGTGAAGATTGATCCCAAGTGAGTGGAGGCCATCAACGCCATCCCATTACCCAAGAACAAAAAGGAAATCCAAGTTTTCCTAGTAAGAATAAACTTCTAAGGAGGTTCATACCAAACTATGCATAGATAGTTAAGGATATCACCAAGCTGTTGAGAAAAGATAATGAACTAAGATGGACTTCACAAGCTCATGAATACTTTTCTTGAATCAAGCAATATTTTTTTGAGGCCCCCATTTTAGTTTGTCCTAACTATTTGAAACCATTTTTTATATTCTCATTTTCTTCACCTCACATAGTGGTGGTTGTTTTGTTGCAGAAAAACAATGAGGGGAATGTGCAACCAATTGCTTTCTTCAGCCAAGTGCTGAGAGAGGTTGAACTGAAATATAACATTCTAGAAAAGAAATATTACGCCTTAGTCAAAGCTCTTAAATCCTTCAGGATTTACATTCTTCAGTCTAGTATAATATCTTATGTACGCACAGTCGTTTTCAAGGAAATCATGGTGCAAGGAGACGATGAGGGAAATAGAGGTAAGTGGATTTCCAAAATACAAAAATATGAGATGGAGATCAAACCCACGAAACTTATTAAGGGGTGGGGATTGGCCAAGATCATATCGGAAGAAAATTTCCAAGCATTGGGGATAAATTTGTTGGCTGAAGTAGTGGCAAGTAGCAAACTAGATTCGCAGGTAGGAATTGAGACAACAACACAAAATATTAAGATGAAATACCTTACCTCCCCTTGGTATAAATATAGCATTGAATATATATTTTTCTTGAGGTGTCCATCAAATTTTGACAAAATAAAATATTGAGCCCTGATGTTACGATCTCAAAATTTTGCTATTGCCAATGGCTAGTTATATTGGAGGGATCCTGTAGGAATCCTGCTCCTGTGCTTGGTGGAAGATGAAGTCCAACGAGTGATGGAAAAGTTCCATGGCTGCCTCTACGGAGGAAATTTAGAGATATATCACACATAATATTCTAAAGGGTGGTATATTTTGGCCCAAATAGTTTGCATAGGTCCACACTTATGTTTGGGCTTGCAAAAAATGCCAACTATTTGGAGAGAAACAAAAATTAGCATCTTTTCCCCTCATTCCAGTTCATGTGGAGGAACCCTTCAGGAAATGGGGACTTGACTTCATTGGTGAAATACATCCACCATTGAGGAGTCAGCATAGGTGGATACTTACAGCAACTGACTATTTCACCAAGTGGGGCGAAGTCGTTCTGGCCAGAAATGATACATATTTAGTGGTGGGAAGAGAACATACTCTCTCAGTTTGGTTGAACAAAAAATATAGTAACAAATAATTCCCAAGCATTTAAATCAGAAAAATTTTGTGAACTTCTGTCAGAAATACAACATCCTACTAGGCCACTCTACCACCTATTACCCACAGGGGAATGGATTGGCAGAATATTCGAACAAGTCTCTAGTGAGGATACTGAAGAAAACTATAGCATACAATCAAAATAATTGGGAATCACAGTTGAGGTTCACCTTGTGGGCAAGCAGAGTTAACACCAAGAGATCCACTGGTAATTCACCTTATGAACTAGTATATGGGAATATTGTGGTTTTCCATATACAATTGGCAATTCCTATAGCCAAATTTCCACAAGATTGTGAAGAGGAACCCAATACCTTAATAAGAAGGATAAACCAGTTGGTGGAACTCCAAGAGATTCGAGAATAAGTAAACCACAGGATGAACAGTTATCAAGACAATATGAAATCCCTTTTTGATAGAAAATCCAAATATATAGGTTTATAGCCAGGGGATATAATACTAAGGTGGGATGAGGAGAGTAGACAAAGGGAAACATGGAAAATTCGACCCCCTGTGGTTCGGGCCTTTCAAAACTTCTGAAGTGAAGAGAAACAACACCTTTATGCTGGAGAATCTAGAAGGCAAAGTACTTGAGCTGCCAGTCAACGAGTAGTTTCTCAAGTTCTACTTCCAGTTCTAAAAGGTACTCCTATGTCATAGTATATACCATATGTTTGTAAATAATTAGTTCTGCTCTATTTTTTTGCCTTTTCTTTCCTTCAAACTTTTCAATAATGTGACTCCATGCTCAAATGAGAAAGGTATCAAGATTGCAGATTATTATTGTGTTACTTTCAACACGTCTTCCCCAGATGGAGCCAATGTTATACCATGCTCAAATGTTTCGCCAGTAAAATAACCTTTTTGGTTAATTATGATCGACCTACCTCCCCTGTGAAGCATGCTCAGGGTTGAAAGCACAAACCGGGAAATAAATACCAAGTGCACGAACATTTCCAAAGCACAACATAAAATTAAATCTAAGATCCTATTAAGTGCGCAGATGTCGATTAACATCCCCACACTTTTCCAAAGAATCCACCGTTTATTCCAGGCTTGAGTCATCTGGGGATGGACCAGCGGGCTGAAATGAGTCGAGTTTAGCAATTCTAACCCCCCTTGGAATTGAAAATTCCACGAGCCCAATCTACAGTGGAGATCAATTAGAGGGGGGTACCGACCGTCCACACACTCGTTGGCTGGCCCACCAGGAGGTGGTGGGGACCACCAGTGACACACATCAACTCCACGACCACCAGCAGCAAAAGGGAAGTTCACAATGGAAAATAAATGTCAGTTAATGAACCCATGGTTTCCACCAGTTAACCACACACCCACCACCTACCAGACAAGCTTTTTCAATCCGACCTTTACATGCATTAGTTCAATGACGTCATAGCCGCATCAACCCGCCAATGGCCAGCCTCCGCCTAAGTTTCATGTCCCTCCTGCCTTTATGCTTGAATTTTTTTGTCTCCTCTAAAACCCCTAACCAGTCGGGCGCTTACACAAGACCTTGCTCAGCCCACTTGCTACTCCAGAACTCTTCTCGACTTCACTTTCAATCTCTAGTACGGTCGCCAGGTATTTAACATTCCTCGTCCACCTATGTTTCTAGTTGTCTCTATTTTAGGTTGAGGCAAGAGAGGGATAATTCAACGGCCCTCGCCATGTAGATCCAGACTTATAAAGATATGAACATGAATAAAGGTCTGACTCTCGAAGGTCACTTATCCATATAATCTCTCCTCAAAAGAGCACAAAAGGAAAACCAGGAGCTAAGGCATAAGCTTAAGATGTCGGGCGATGATCATATCCAAACTCCCGAGCTAGCCCACATAGAAGCAGAGAAAGAGGCTCTGATTAAGAACCTCATCAACAGGAATGAAGAAATCATAGCACTCAAGAAGAAAATGGAAATGTTCTGGATGAGGATTCACACTCATGTCTACACAGTGGTCGTGCCAGATGACCCTAAGAATGTCGCTGATTAGATCACAAAATTATTGATTGAGGTCTAACTCTCTACGGGGAAGGTACAAAAGGTACAAAGAGATCTTGACATAGCAAAGGAAACCTTGTCCTAGAAAGAGAGGTATCTAGAAGTTTCCAGAACAAATTCCGACCTCACTTCTAAGAATTAGAAAGCAGCTAACCAGGAGATAGTTGAGCTAAAGGAAAAACTAAAGGGAAATATGTCTCTTTTGTAGGCTAAGAAAATGATCTGGGACAAAATTATTGTTGAGATAAAGAGTAACTGGAAATATATCATGATGATAAATGAAACAAAGGTCACGATCATAGAATACAGAGCTCAACTCGAAGTAGGTCGGAAAATTGGAGCAAGGAACTCCCTGATCACTAGAAAATACATCCAGTTTGTGAATGAGAGGATGGTTAGCAGTCTAAGGCCTATAGACATGGTGGATCGACTGAGCACCATCATGGAGATCATGAGGATTTTGAGGAGTGTTTGGAGTCATGCAATAAAGGCGTTGAGGCATTCAATGTCGAGTTCGCAAGGGTCACTGAAGTATTCGTGCTATTGGAAACATAAAACCAGAGGTTAGTGAGGAAAAGAGAAAAGTGGAATATTCCCACGAAAAAGACATCCATGCTGAAAGGTAAAACCATAATGGCTTACCTAAGGAAGGAGTTTCTCCTCCTAGGGTTGGTGAAACAATTGTTTCGCTCCATGCTAGACTACTCATAGTTGGATCACCTTCGGGATACATAGAATATTTATTCGCATGTGCCCTTACCTTATTCATCTTTATGGAAGAAATGTGAAGACTTCGTCTTCCCACCTACAGTTCAGGTTGTCAAGCCATCAACTCAAGCCTCACAGTCTTCGCAACCGCCTTATCACAAGTGAAATTTTTTGGATTTTTATTATGAGGCACTATTTACTTTTTACTTTTTATCATTTCTTTATGTAATTTTCTATTTACTGTTAGATGGTTTAAATTTCAGTTATCCAGTTGTGCTACGAAGCATGTTCATTTTTTACAATGATGTATGTACTGAAGAAAAAAAAAATCAAGAAAGAATATTCTGGTAACCGGCCCTCTCTAAGGGCCTATATGAAGAAAAATGTGAGACTGAACAAAGGCTCAGAATTTTTGGCAAGAAACCTTGTTTATCTCCTAAGAAGAACTATAGTATTTTGTGAATGGATGTATCTCTTCGAGAATGATATATATAGTCATGGCGATTCCAATCCATTTGTTCTTGTAGTATGTATCTTCTCTTATTTCGTGTGAATTATTTAATTCTACGCTTCACATATATTATGTAATTGTAGCATCTAGAATTTTTTTGTTGTATTCATGAATTCGTTTGAGTCAGCAATAATAATAAACGCTCTCTAAATCCTATAAATTATAATTCCTTAAAATCACTCCATAATTCTCTGCATTTTTCCTTCCCTCTTATTCATCTTCTCGCTCTGGTTTATGACCTATTATATTCTTATTTCACTTAAGACCCACAGGTTGAATCCTCATTTCTATGTGTTTTCTTCTGTCGTGTTATGACTAAATTCTTGTGTGCATGAATGTGAGTTTTCGGGATCGAATTTAATATGAATATCATTTTTGTATTGTTATTTATGGACATATCATTACTCTATGTATTTCATTAGGGTAGGTTTTTAACCAACACTCTGAATAAGAACCATTGATATTAATATTTGGGTCATTCCACACATACTATGAAACCCCATTAAGATGGCCTAGGCATTAGTCTCCTAATTGACCCAGGGACTCTCTCTAGGAGCGACAACACTTGTATTGGCGCAGCTTGTAACCAGGATGCAGGCTCCTACCTACAAAAGGTTGTGACCTTCTCTTGTTTTCCAGCTCCTATTGGAAGGGAGCTACAACCCCCTTTCTGAAGACTGCTATCCTTGGCTCTTTATGGATCACTTTTAATGATTTTTCAAACTAGATACACCTCCAACAATTATGAAATCAATTACCCAATATCAAACCAACTAAATCATAAAATCAATCAGTGAATCTCAATCAACTATTGCATCCAATGCAACTAGATCAAACTAAACTAGAACATATCATATCAATGAAAATTTTCTCATCAATATACCAATCCAAACAACATTACCTATCACAAAAACCAATTGTTGCCACTACAAACCCTGATCAAGCATTCATCATATCGGGTACGCTAATGTTCTAGATAATGCTTGCGTATGTATGTGCTCCTCCTTAAGAGTACATGCATACATATCTCAAAATACTGAAAAATTGAGTCAGAATCACTATCACACTAAATCAAACACTAAACCCATAAAATATCATTGAACCAAATAAATATCACCACACAGTAGCATCATCCCTAGTCAACATATCATTCCATAAACAATTCAACCCAACCAAAACTTTCAAACACAGATTATCATGAGAGATACATCATCAAAATATAGTAGCAAACATAACATACTTGATCAAACATCATTAACATTTCATACTAAAAAACCCTAGCAAGCGTACACGAAACTTATAAAACACATTCGTGTATGTATGCGCTTATCATGTTTGACACTTGTGTATGGATTCTAAACTTTCGTAGAATTTATACGCGACTCCCCAAAAGAATATTTGTGTATATATGCAACCTTTTTGAACAAAACCTGTTGTTGGTTTATAAAAGGTGCTTTTTAAACTCCTAATTATCCTCACATTAATTATCAATCAAGGAAAGTCCTTTTATTTCAAGAGTGTACACAGTATGTGGCTGCTATTTAAATCAGAGAGTAATGTTTCATAGATTGCAGTATAGATCTTTTAATACAAGAGTAAACGGATGCAGCAAGTAAATTCTAATTTAAATTAAATGAAAACTCAATCCTCTAATGAAATCAAATCATAAAACATTTCAAGTAACAACAGTATCAGTGAAGAGTACAGTAGTGATAACCCTTCTCTTCGAAACTGATTAAATCTAAAGCAAATGCACTCTTCAGTAAAACAACAATGATATCAATCTGAGAGCCTAATAGCAGTAGTTAATACTCATTACAGTTGATCACATTGAGAAGAAAAATTATCTAAGAAACTCAATCCGAAAGCGGAAGTAAACTAAATAAATAACAATGCTGTAAATTATATAAAACAGAACCATTTGGTTAACACAGGAAAATAATGAACATCAAAGGAAATAGAATCACAGAAAATGATAATACTATCAAACAATCACACTTGTGATAATCAGAAATGTATGACACATATGAAGCAGTGAATTCCACCGGAAGTCGGGCCCTTAGCCACCAGCAGGCACTGCTAGATTACTTCAGATGATGCGAATGAAAACAGCAACTTCAATTAATCATTGAACTTGAGTAGCATTACAATGTAATTTCGTTCTCCAACTATACAGTCTGAAATTAAGCTTACAATTTGGAAAAAAACAACAGGTGTCCCCGTCTTCCTACAATCGTTTCCTTTTATAGTCAGAAAAGGTAAAAAGTAAATAGTAAATGTGATCCCTCGGGATCAGGAGATCCTAAGGGATTCGCAACCAATTTCTATCTTAAGACATCTTCCTCTATTTCGTGTTGATCTCACTGATTCGTTCTTAGCCTTGTACGCAACCAATTCATTCCTTTCTTTTCTTGTCGGATTTGGCTGTGCCAACAGTAGGGAACAGCAATCGTTCCTTGTCCATTTTCCTTCATGAAGAAGGGTAAACGTTAGTTAAATCAAAACTGTAATCATTCCCCATTTCTTGCCATAGTTCCTTAATATATTAGTGCATTAAGACATGAAAAAGATAAGAATTAAGGATAACGAGGATGAAATTATTAGAAAATACATACCCATTTCACAACCCAACATACTCCCCTACTTACTATGTTTCATGTCCTCATGAAAACAAGTAATTCCGATGGAGTGCAGTTAAAGAGTAGGCTGGAGAAGGGGCATCGAATATTGGTCTGAAACCATGATGTTGAGCTAATAGTGCAAAAGCGGTCCTTTCCTCTCCTTCAAGCAATTCATAGGTGGTCCGGTAACCTTCGGGAGGATACCAAATGATAGGGCTACGGAACCGACAGCCTAACCAGTAAGGTCCCTCTCTTAAGATGAGGTTGCTATAGGTGATAAAACAGTCTGTTGCTGCTTTAAATTTTATATAATGAAATGGCTATCTATCCTGAACACTACCAACAAAAACCGCCCACCTAAGCTTGGATGCAATCATAGAACTTTCTCGAAAAGATTGAAAATATGACACTCCAGTTTGTACAATCCCTTTATGAATAGGCCCTAAGACTTGAATTACCCCTTCCTATTTCATCAGACTCTTTTGGTTGGCAAGCATTTGCAAAGGATGCTTGGGTTCACTTCTTACCATAAGATCCAAGCCATTCTCTTGTTTTTGGAAGGAGTTATGAGCTTTGAACCATTTAACTTGATTAACTACAAACGAAATAAAGACCTGGAACTGAATATCCCCCACAAAAGATTTTGGGTTCTTTTCCACTTCATCTACTAATACAATATTGTGCAAGTAAAATTCGCATAGCAACCTTTGAACCTTTACACCATACAGTTTGCAACAACGTATAAAATCTTCGACTATGTTTAATTCAATTGGTTTTCTAGATCTTGTGGCTTTAATTTTTAACAAAAAGTATCGTTCTAGTAGAAACAAGGCATAATTAGTAGCCGAAGCCCTGCATGCCAAGACATCAGTATATAATGAGCAGAAAGTATCTATGCGGGCTAGGACCTTATTCAATATAAGCTTGATTTTCTCTATTTTCTCTTCTGCCTTTTTGTATTTGTCGAAGGTCTCATTCTCTGTTTCATTCATCTCTTGAAGTTACTTCTGCAACGCTTGATACTTTTGCTGGGGAACAGTTTCTTGTTCAAGTCATTCTATCATGAGTCGAGCCTGTGCTAATTCTTCCCGAAGATTCAGAATAGTGGGATCATTGTGTGTCGTGTTGTCTTCAACTAGTGTACTTGTCTGGGTCTCTTTTTCATGAGAGGTCCATGCCTCCGTCTGAGTAGCTATATCTGCAAAAATTTCATGCTGTTATTTTTTTATGATGACTGGTTGTATGGGCTCAGTTTAGTGATGTTCTTCTTTGATGATGATTGGTTGTATGGGCTCAGGTTGAGCTACGTTTTTTGCCTCTGGGGTTTTTTTCAGGATATTCCCCACTGTAATTTGTTTTATTTTTCTTTTGAGTTTCCTTATTGTTTTATGCAGCTTCTGTTGTTCCTTCCTAAGTTTTTTCAATTTGGCTCTATAGTTTTTCGAAGGAGCCACTACTCTGTTTACAGCCTCATTAACATTTTCTGCCTCTAGGGAACCTGGTTGCTCATCCTGGCTCTGTCCTAATAGAACCGTGTCTCCGAATTGAGTATCGGCTTCCTGAAGTATCTTTGTTTCTACTTCTTCCCCTTGGCCTATGTTTTCTGTGCTTATGCCTACCTGGCTGTTTTCCACTGGAAGCGTATCACCGGATTGGTGTTCTACTTCATGGCTTGCACCTCTCAAGGGAGATGGAAATTTAGTGTTTCCGGCATTCTCGGGAGATTGGATTGCTTCTTCATTAAAATTAAGTGGGCTTTCGATCTGCATATAATTACTCATATTGGCTAGGACCTGGACAAGGTCGAAATCATGCAACAAATCCTCTTGGGGGCCCATGCTTGGTGTTGAGGGGTGTCTTGATTCATTTCTTTGTTCGTCTGAATGCTTTGATTCTTCCTCATGATTTGATTTAGGAACACCCTGGTCTTGTGGTTCTGGCTGCAAGAATTGTTCTCTTATCGGGCTAGATAATTCTATCGGTTGGCTGGTACTGCCTTGAGGTTTTTCGGCCACTCCTGCTCCTGACCTCAACCTTGCAGACCGTCTGCGCTTTTGAGGGATAATATTTTCCTGAGATTTTTTGGCCATTCCTGTCCTCGACCTCAGCCTTGCAGACTGTCTGCGTTCTTGAGGTATGTCCCTTGAAAGAGGGATCCTTTTCCTTTTTTGAACCTGGTTAGGTGCAGGCGGGGCTAAACCTCCTTCCAGAGCTAAAAGTAAATCATCCCAGCTTGATTACTGCTCGGCAAGGTTATGGATGACTACTAGCCTAATCAAACAGTGATGGCTTACCACAGTTTCTACATGTTGGGACTTTCTTAATCTCTCAAAAGTGTCATGCATGAAAGATTTTAACAATGCAGGTAAATTAACAGAGCATTTTTGTTTTAAAACTGCTAAAAGTTTCATTTGACGCAGCCTTACCACATATTTTCGCCCGTCGCATGTAATTTAATTCTACACGATTTTTTCTAGCTCCCCCCATGGTTCTTCAAGAGAGGATGGCCGAACGCCCTTACCCTATTTGACCAGCTCTTGTCCTTCATCTTTGAAAACTTCTATAGCATCATGTAGCTTCAACCGCTTGCCAGACCACACAGGTCCCTCTGCAGGTAACCCACATGCTTCTATTATCACCATGTCTAATACTGTAATTTTCCTTCCCCTTACCACGGAATGTCCATTCTGTAAATTTCGTAAAACCTCGATGGCAATTTCCTTGCTGGGTGGTTGGAATCTTGTAAGGAACGTTATCCACCCAACCTAAGCTAAAATTGCCCTGGCTACAACAAAGATAGCAAATATCAATGGTTCTCTGTGTACTACTCTTCCTCCCATAGTGTTGTAACTCTACAAACAATAAGTGTAGCAACAAAACACAACGACACACAGAGCCGAGAAATGGAACAGCAAATGGTTATATTATATTTTATACTGTTATTGAGGCTATTATCATACCATATGTGCTGCAATCATGGAATGTTGTATTATTCTGCACAATAAAATGAGAGAACAACAGCACACTCATAAGTACACTAGGGGTCCCCGCCTCCCTTCAAAATGATAGGTCGTCTTCGACTGCATGAAATGAAAAGGGTAAGGTGTTGGCGGCAAGGTATAGGAGTAATGGGTTGGTAATGCATGCGTATTAATGACAAGATCATAAATAGTATAGCGGAGTGAAATCAAGGCTTGTACCGTGAATTCTAAATGATAAGCTGTCGTGATGTGATATAATAAAGAAAAAGGGAACAGCAGCAAAAACACAAGAAATAATACTTTAATGCCATTATTCCACTTAAACCATTATGATTGACTTTTTAAAAATATTCATGGATATAGGTTCAATGGGATGTTAGGACCATAATCTCTCCATAGAAAATATTTATAAGAAAAGGGTATTATAATAATTATTGATGTAAAATAAAGCTTCAATACCATCAGCAGAGCTTCTGCTTCCCGCAGGTTTCCATAGCCTCGACAAAGTTGCTTTTTAACCCTTGAGAACCATGGTCCTCTATGTATAACTAGGGAAATGTCTTATGATGTTCTATAGCGGAGACCAATGTGCTGGTTTGGTGACCAGGTGAGCACATTTCCATTCACTGGGAAGTAACGAGAGTGGTCAGGTCGGCTCATGATGAGACCTCTTGTTTCCAAGGACTTCATTTGTTTATGCATCCATTGGATCATATCCCTGGTGTGGTGGCCATAGTGTAAATACCATTTCGCTTCTTCCTTATGATCATGGTAGGTTGGCTCGTGATGAGACCCCCTATCCTCCCCTGTGGAAAATCATAAAATCATTAGTAAATGTACATATATTTTTTTATCTCCTTTTATTTTATACAGTTTTTCTTTTTTAATCCCCATTTTATACATAGAGGGTGGCTCATCACTCCTTAAGAGTAGGGATGGCAGAAGAAGTTTGACATATCAATATAAAATAAGAATATACCCATAATCTTATTAATAATATATAGAGAGAATTATACAGACAAGGGAGAACCAACATGATATAGATAATCAATCAGTTTAATTTATAGTGGAAATGAAGGCAATAAAGTGAGATAGATAACTATGCCTTTTTCTTTTTATGGATCATCACAAAGCAATCTTGTTATGATGATAATATTCACGGTATTTTCCTGTTCCACTATACCTCCATACATATTGTACTTTTCATGTCATTAAGAGCATCATACAAAGTGAAATTGGGGTGGTTGAGGGATAACAATAGGATGTCCTTCAAAAATATTTACAAAGTGTTGTTCTTTGAAAGAAAATGGAAAACGCAATATAAAAAAGTGTTGCTCGTTAAAGGGAACAACAGTTGTTTCTTAAAGGGAACAACAGCTGTTCCCTTTAAGGAACAGCAAAGCAAGCTATACTGAAAGAATTTTGTTGTTCCATAGAGGGAACAACAGTTGTTCCCTGTAGGGAACAGCAAAACAAAATTCACATGAAAAATTGTTGTTTCTGTAGAGAACAGCAAAGCGAAATACACACAAAAATTGTTATTCCTTATAGGGAACAGTAAAGAAAAATTCACACAAAAGTTGTTGTTCCTTATAGGGAACAGCAAAGCAAAATTCACACAAAAGTTGTTGTTCCTTATAGGGAACAGCAATTGTTCCCTGTAGGGAACAACAAAGCAAAATATACGAAAATTTTTGTTCCTTAGAGGGAACAGCAAAGAAAATAGATACAAAAATTGTTGTTCCTTAGAAGGAACAGCAGTTTTTCCCTGTAGGGAACAGCAAAGAAAATAGAGGGAAAGAATCAAAACTAACATACAATCAAATCCAATCAAAATTAAAAAGGAAAACCTACGTACAAATTCTGAGAAAAATTATATTCCTTCATTGAACTGGTGTTGTGGAAGGGTTTCCTTCCTCAGCAAGAATTTGAAAAGTAGAATCTTCCCGTAGCTATTGGAAAAAGGACTCCCTAGTAAGCGGTTTGTGACAGAGGCGTACTTGATGTCCATTTGCTTTAAAAGAGTAGCCAGACCCATCAATGGTGGCTAATGTGAGGGTTCCATTATCATGCACCTTTTGTATCTCATAGGGGCCTAACCATCTGGTCTGGAGTTTTCCTGAGAAATTCTAGAACCTAGAATCATATAGAAGTGCCCAATCACCTTCGTGGAATGTATTCTTCTTGATGACGGCATCATGCCATTTCGCTCTTTGTTGTTGGATTAGTGCAGTATGCTGAAGAGCTGATAGGTGGATTTCATCTAATTCATTGATTTGATGTAGCCTGTTAATTTGTGCTTCATTCAGATCCAAGCCTACTTCTTGAGCTATCCTCAATGTCTGAATTTCAAATTCTATTGGGAAGATAGGCTCTTTTCCAAACACTAGCTGATATGGGGAATATCTCGTGGTATTTCTCCATGTCGTGCGGTATGCCCACAGGGCTTCTGGAAATCGGGTAGCCCATTCACGTCTATGTGATGCAACTATTTTTGTGAGTATTTCCTCGATTACTTTATTGGTGCTTTCTACCTAGCCATTTGCCTGCGAGTGGTATGGAGTTGTGATTCTGTGCAATATATGGTGATTTTTTAATGTCGCGGCAATCTTATGGCCTATAAATTGTGGCCCTCCATCTGTGATTATTTCTCTAGGCAAGCCATATCGCACAAAAAGTTGGAAAATAAAGTGAATTACCGAGTCCTCTGTTGCCCTTGGTAATGCTTCTTCCTCCACCCATTTAGTCACATACTCTATTGAAACTAATATATGTGTCTTTTGATTAGATAATGGGTTTATTGGACCGATGAAATCTAATGCCCATTTCTCAAAAGGCTCGATGACTAACTGCGGCTGCAGGGGCATCTCATCAGACTGCCCAGGGCATCCCATTCTTTGGCAACTATCACATGCCTGGACAAAATTCTTGGCGTATTTAAAAATGGTGGGCCAATAATAGCCCGTTTATAAGACTTTGTGACCAGTCCTGTGGTCTGCAAAATGTCCGCCACAAGGACCATCGTGGCAGGCTTTCAGGATGTCGAATATTTCATCTTCCTTGACACATCTTTGAATGTGCATATCGGCCCCTTTATGAAATAAATAACCTCCAATCCAAGAGAACTACGTGCTACGTTGTACTATTTGTTTTCTTTCATTAGGCATCAAGTGTTTGGGTAACTTACCTACTGCTAATTAGTTTGCGACATCCACGTACCATGGTGTTTTCAAGGTTATCGCAAATAAGTATTCATTAGGGAACCAGTCTTCTACTGCTACCGATTCATCTGTCTTTGGCATACGTGAAAGGAAGTCTACTACTGGATTTTCCTTTCCTGGTCGATCTTTGATTGTTATGTCGAATTCTTGCAAAAGAATCAACCATCTTGTCACTCTTCCATTTGTAACAGGTTTATTAGCTAGATATTTAATAGCAGAGTGATACGTATACAAAACCACAAGGTATCCTGTTATATAATGTCTAAATTTGTTAATAGCATAGATTACAGCCAGAAATTCCTTTTCGGTCACAGTGTAGTTCAATTCAGCAGGAGATGGATTTTTGTCGATGTAGTATATCGCATATGGCTTCTTATCTTCCTCCTAGCTAAGAACTGCTCCAATAGCCGTGTCTGATGCGTCAGATGAGATCTGAAATGGAAAATCCCAATTTCAAAAGCACTATCACATTTTTCAATCCAAATAAAATCAATATTTCATGTTAATGCATATAAGGGTGCAGCAATTCGAGAAAACATCTTTATAAATATCCTACAATATCCAGAAAATCCCAAGAAACTGCATACCTCAGTTTGTGTGGAAGGGATAGGTATTAAAAGAATTATCTGAATTTTTACTGGATCTACCTGGATTCCAGCTCCTGAGATATAATGGCCCAAGATGAGGTCCTCATTCATCATCATGTGACATTTTTCATGGCTTAAACAGAGCCTGGTAGCAATGCATTGTTGCAGAACTTTCTCTAGTGTTTGTAATGCTGGCTCGAAGTCATCTTCGTAAGGTGTAAATTCATCCATGTACACCTCGAGCCCTTCGTTTATCAGATCTGAAAAAATGTTGAGTATAGCCCTCTAGAATGTAGCAGGTGCATTGCACAGTCCAAAAGGTAAGACCCTATAACCAAAGGTTCCCCATGGGCAGGTGAAAGTAGTTTTATCCTGGTCTTCAGGGGCAATTTGAATTTGGTTGTAGCCGTTGAAGCCGTCTAGGAAAGAAAAGAATTTTTTTCCTGCCAATGTGTCCAAGACCTGGCCAATGAATGGAAGGGGAAAGTGATATTTTTGGGTTGCTTTATTAAGCTCTCTATAGTCAACACATATACGCCACTTTCCATTCTTCTTAGGCCGCACTATTACTAATGGGGAGACCCATTTGCTATCAGATATAGGATAGATGAAATTCACATCCAACAGTTTTTGTAGTTTATCTTTCACAATATCTTTAAGATGAGGGTTTAATCTCCGTTGAGGTTGTCTAATGGGCCTTGCATCCTTCTTTATATAGATGTGGTGCATGCATAGCTGGGGATCAATCCCTTTCATGTCTAGGTAATCCCAAGCGAAGGCTTCTTTATATTTTCTCAGAAGTTGGACAAGCCTCTGTGCCTGGTCCTTGGTCAGGTTTTTATTGATATTTAAGTTTTTCCCTGGCTCAATTTCTACGATTTTTCTATTATAAACAGAAGTTGTTGGGATTGATTGGTCACTAAAGTCTTGTAAGGGATCCTCTTCGATTTTTTTATCCAGGGATGCTTCGATCATGTGAAATTTTGGATGAGATACGACATATGGTTGGTTAATATAAGTGTTAACGATGTCATCTTCTGTTTGGACTTTGAATTCAAGAGAATCTTCTATGGTTAGTGGTGATCTAATGTTTTCAATTAAATATCATACAGGTTGTTTCCCTTTTTTATTATTGTTATACTTGACTGAGTTGGAGGATATAAAGCTAAATTCTTCACATCTTTTCCTCTTGCTATAGTCCTGCTTCCTGTCCGAAAGCTTATGTAAGCATCTGCGGTTGCTAGCCAAGGTCTTCCTAGAATTAGGGGATGTCCATCTAATCGGTTTCTAGGATTGATGATCAGAAAATCTGTTGGGTATTCCCAAGAATATACAGACACCATTACATCCTGTAATGTCCCCTCTGGTTTGAAAATTGATCGGTCAGCAAGTTCCAAGAGTGTGGTTGGGTCCAAGGATGTAATGCCAAGATTTTGACAAGTTTTTCTTGTGAGAATATTGATTGTTGCTCCTAGGTCAACTAATGCATTGGGAAAGGAGCACCCATTTATTTCAACTGTGACTATAGGGTTTCGTAGGTCCTCATATTTTACTGGTGTTTCTCTGCCTGATAAAAAATCAGACAGAGTACCGACGACATGGACAGTTGGAGTTGTTTTTGTTTTCCTCTTTGGCTTTTTCATACATAATTATTTGATAGTTTTCGCATAAATTGGAATGTCCTAAATATCCTAGAGGAGAGGTATTTTTACACAAAAAAATTTCAGTTCTCCCAAAAGATCAAAATATGGATATTTGATTGAGCGAGGTATAATTAATCTTTCTGGGAATGGTGGAGAAGAGGAAATAGTTTGATCGTGGGTTTTCTGTTTAATTGGATTCTCCACTTGTGGTGCTTGTTCTACAGGTAACAGATTTTTGATTTGTATATTTTTATCCCCCTCTGACTCTATTATCCTCCCAAACCTTAAGTGCAGCTCATTACACACCCTTAACTCAGTTTCTGGCTCGGGTCCTTCAATAATTTGCACAAATTAGATCGGTCTATTGTTGGGGTTCGGGTTGGGCTGGGCTGGGAGCTATGGTCATAGGTTGGTCTGAGGGTTTTGTTGCAATGTGTAGGGTGCTGGCAATGTAGGTTCAGGTAGGGGTATTTTTCCTACTGGCTGATTTGTAGGTCGTTGCCAGCTTGACTCCCAACTCTGGTTTTGTGACATAGAGGATGGCCATTGGAATGAGTATGTGGAGGATGGCCAAAATGGTGGAAAACAAGGAAAATTTGGCCAACTATTATTTTGGTTTGATTGGTTGGACCAAGGTGGCATAGAGAATGGTTGTTGTGACCAATTGGGAAAAGGTGTCTGGTTTTGCCACATAGCTCCTGTGTATTGTTGAGCATTATATTGTGAGGGCTGAAAGGAAGAAGATGCGTTGGTTGGCGTACCTGTTTGTCGTGGTTTCCATTGGCAGCGCTGATTTAGCAAGTAGACTGGTTCTGTTTCTTCTTCTGCCTCTTTATAGACTGCTTTTAACCCTGGAAGTGGCAGGCAGCTTTCTGTGGCATGATCTTTAGTACATATGGCACAGGTTTGTACCATATCCAATGGACACTCTTTGTGACTATGCTTCTTTCTGCATCTCAGGCCAAAATATCACCAGGTTCTGTTCTACTTCCGCCTACTTCTGCTTGGCCTACATGATGTCTAATTCCATCGTCAAAGTCCCCAAGATATTTGTTTTGAAATCTTCTAGTAGGTTGCCAATTTCCGTACAAGTAATGGTTCCACCATAGATTTTACTGTCCATGGTAGTCATGTCACGTTCTGCTGATTTCAGTCTCGTACTACCCCTTGAGCACCTGATACACAATTTAATAATATCAGCATAATCTTCTTGATATATATTACCTTTATCCATAATATTTAATGTCTCTATCCATTGTTCTTTCATCCCTTTAATTAGTGTAGTTTTCAGCACATTATCAGGCAGGGGCGGATTTAAATAGGGGGATCTTTGGAGGTTATATTGGAAGCACTCTACATACTCTTCTAATGTTTCACTGGGTCTAGCTAACATTTGGAATATTTCGTCTTTCAATTCCCTAGATCTACAATAATCCTGATATTTTTTAAGGAATCATTTTTCATTTTATCCCAATCATTTATTGTTCCTCCACCTAGCCCCATGAACCAACGCAAGGATGCGCCTTTTAATGTAGATGGAAATAGCATTAGTTTTTTGGGGGTCGGTGGTATAATCATAACCCCGACATAATACATCAAATTCAAACAGAAATGCGTCTGGATCCTCTGATGAGAGCCCATGAAAGGTGTGAATATTTTGTAAAGGGATAGCTTTCATAGGAGCGTTGGGAGCTGTGTCAACGATGGGGTACTGCAATGTGGAAGTTTGGGGTGCTTGTGGATTGTTAGCCATTTGATCAAATATATGCTAGTATCCTTCCGAGATTTCTGGAGCTGGGGAGTTATCCCTAGGGTGTCCCAAAGGGGTGGAAATAATCTTAACAGCACTCCCTCTGTCTGGGATATTGGGTATTCCTTGCTCATTTACTACCTGAGGGGATCTTGGTTCTTCCCCTGTTTCTCCTCCTCCTTCAAGAATATCACAAGAGGTGGAAATAATCTTAACATCACTCCCTCTATCTGGGATATTAGGTGTTCCTTTTTCAATTAATACCTAAGGGGATCTTGCTTCTTCCCCTATTTCTCCTCCTCCTTCACGAATATTACAAGAATTCCCTTCTTGTGAGGAAATTGGGCACGAATTTTCAATTTCTTGAAAACTCTACTCAGTTCCTACAGTTTCGTTGTGGACCTCAGCGTAGGCTGTAGATAGTGAGCCTATGGCCCGACGGGAGATAGTAGATTGTCTGGAAGCAACGTTTCAAGGACCTACTGATGGCTGAGATTCAGCTTTCTTCAAGATTTTGTCTATGAAAGTTGATCGTCCAAGGGTCACTAGTCCCTTAGATTTTTCAGGTTTGGGTAGTGGAATTGGATTGATTTCTGGTCTTTTATTCTTATTCATTCATACAAACAATTCAAATTTTTACCTCTACCCTAAATTTCTAACAACTCTGCTAGAAAGTGAGCGAGGGAGCAGGCATTTTGCATACTCCGTACGCAGGTTCTTACCTTTCATTTTTAATACCCAGTTTTCTCTCAACAGGAAATTATCAAATATACATAACTCTTCATAAATGGCTTACACTCTCCCCGACAACGGCGCCAAAATTTTGGTTGATAAAAGGTGCTTTTTAAACTCCTAATTATCCTCACATTAATTATCAATTCGGGCAAGTCCTTCTATTTCAAGAGTGTACACAGTATGTGGCTGCTATTTAAATCAGAGAGTAATGTTTCATAGATTACAGTATATATCTTTTAATATAAGAGTAAACGAATGTAGCAAGTAAATTCTAATTTCAATTAAATGAAAACTCAATCCTATAATGAAATCAAATCCTGCAGCATTTCAAGTAACAGCAGTATCAATGAAGAGTACAGTAGTGATAACCCTTCTCTTCGAAACTGATTAAATCTAAATCAAATGCATTCTTCAGTAAAACAACAATGATATCAATCTGAGAGCCTAACAGTAGTAGTTAATACTCGTTACAGTTGATCACATTGAGCAGAACAATTATCTAAGAAACTCAATCTGAAAGCGGAAGTAAACTAAATAAATAACAATACTGTAAATTATATAAAACAGAACCATTCGATTAACACAGGAAAATAATGAATAGCAAAGGAAATAGAATCACAGAAAGCAATAATACTATCAAACCATCACACTTGCGATAATCGGAAAAGTATGACACAGATGAAGCAATTAATTCCACCGGAAGCCGGGCCCTTAGCCACCAGCAGGCACTGCTAGATTACTTCAGATGATGCGAATGAAAATAGCAACTTCAATTAATCATCGAACTTGAGTAGCATTACAATTTAATTTCGTTCTTCAACTATACAGTCTGCAATTAAGCTTACAATTTGGAAAAAACAACAGGCATCCCCGTCTTCCTACAATCGTTTCCTTTTATAGTCAGAAAGGGTAAAAAGTAAATAGTAAATGCGATCCCTCAGGATCGAGAGATCCTGAGGAATTCACAACCAATTTCTATCTTTAAGACATCTTCCTCTATTCCGCGTTGATCTCACTGATCCGTTCTTAGCCTTGTCCACAACCGATTCATTCCTTTCTTTGCTTGTCGGATTTGGTTGTGCCAACAGCAGGGAACATCAATCGTTCCTTGTCCATTTTCCTGCATGAAGAAGGGTAAACGTTAGTTAAATCACAACTGCAATCATTCCTCATTTCTTACCATAGTTCCTTAATAGATTAATGCATTAAGACATGAAAAAGATAATAATTAAGGATAACGAGGATGAACTTATTAGCAAATACATACCCATTTCGCATACCAACACCTGCGTACATATCTATAATTACTGTATAATTCCTTCGTTGTAACCACAAAACATGCTTTGCAACCCTTATTATCACATGTTCATGTCAGAATATCATTACCATTACAGATCTATCAGTTTTAGTCATAATCATAAAATATCAAGCAAGCATGTTCATTAGTCTCTACAATGCTTTCAGATCTATCATATTTGAACCTCCTTCATGATCCTTGGTGCACACTTGTTTCAAATCAAATCATTCATCAATAACCCATTACTTGCACATTTAACACTTTTATCTTCATCTCCTTATATAGATTTAGGCCTTAGCCAATACCTTATTCCAATCCCTTAGTAATTCCAATGGTATTCTTTGATAGGATCCAATACATGTTGTTGCATTCATTACTATGGGTCAACACCATGGTAAGGACCCATGGTATTGATAATACCATGGTGTAGGAATCGTACGCTAATTATTTTCATGTCATACTTGCATATGTATGTGACCTTACTTCATAGGACCCACGTATACTTTCTCAAAGTTCTCCTTTATCCATCCTTTGTCTCTGAACTGGTATTCCTTTGTCCATTTTCTGTCACATATGTACTAGCTTGTATAATCATCCTGCTACCATTTTGTTGACATCTTTATCAATTAGGACAACACTTTAGTCATAATTCCAACAGGAATTAGACCATATAATCAACATTTATCACAAAATTACTTATTACGATACAATCAAGGTGTTTTTTTTATTTTATATATGGGATAATATATAAATTGAAAGTCTATTCCAACCTTTAGAAAAGACACAAATCAAGCACTACAAAAACACCGTATAAATAATCAAGAGAACAAAATGAAATCCCTACCATGGAACCAATGATGAGATTGAAAGATAATAGAAAAATTTATCACAATCATATTTTAAATTAAATGATATAAATCATGAAATTGAAGACATTTTTCAAATTGAATATAATTTTTCCAATATGAAAGGATCAAATTAATGTTTAAAATAAACAATCCAATCAAATAACACTAGAAATTTATATGTGGTGGGGAATTTCATTTGAATAAAATGGAAGGGGATCTGTTGGGAGGCCAACAAACCCTTAGACTTATGAGAGTATCCATCCAATTAGGATAACCTTCCTCTCTCATTTTCTCTATCGATTCCTCTTCATGACCATGTTGGATCTATTAGTACTATATAACACCATTCTATTGTGAATCCTTATTCCCCACTTTCCTTAGTGTATTCTTAGGTTTTTTCATACATACTCAACTCTTAGACATCCCAAAACATGAATACATATTATTATCCATCACCTTCGCTCAATTACTATAATACTACTAGTGTAAATCCATCTAAAACATCACCCCTCAAGTTAGCATATCTATTAGAAACATTGATCATATCAAATTCATTACTCACACCACATATAATTCACAATCACATGCTACAAGAAATACATAACATCACTCAATATGAGTACTAATGTCTAAGATAGAATTTAAAACACTATCACTCGATGTTAGAGTACCAACTTATCTATAGAGGTCTAGTGTTGAACCCCCTACTTTTGTATTTCATCTATCTTGAGCCCATCCCATCCAATTTTTGAACCTAGATGTGCTTAGCATTACTTTGTAATGAACTCTAACACATTATCATATTACATTAGAAACCCAAACCTTTCCATTAAAGGTCAAGTGTTGAACCTTCAGCACTAATACCACCCTATAATGCTTCCTCCAACCCCCTTAGGCCTTCCAAGGATGAATGTGATGTGTTACTTTATCCTAACCTAACCTCCATTGTCTCATTATGGAAATGGGTTTATGAAATTTCCCCTCCTCCAATAGCAAAATTAACTTTGGGCTACACCAATGCATTCAGTGCGTTGAGGTATTTCCAACAATATAAATTTTATTAAAATACGACACCAAGATCAAAAGTTATGCCCATTTAAAGTTTTGGCCAATAATCCCTCGCCACATCAACATGTACTACCACATAGAACCCTTTTATTAACCTATATGACTATGCCACCTCACGAGTGGCCCCTACAAATTCAATACATGTATATGTCTCCTCACTTCCCCAGCTAATAAAAGTTAAGGTTCCATATTGTCGCAATGCGACATACTTTCTCTATCGGTTCTCATAAGAATTTCTCATTCCTCAACCTTATTAAAAGAATATTTCCCCACTATAACTAATTCCTAGTGTGGAACCCCCCATGGCATGAGGGAAAATTCTCCACTAAGAGATGGGAAAAATTCATGTACCACACCTCCATCATTCATATCTCGGCATGTAAAATTCACCCTTGAACCTCTTATGGTCCATGACCTGTGATCATGTGACATCGATGTCATGCTACTACGCGGCTGTTGGGCTGTGAATACGACCACTTTTTAACACTTGTTTCATCCATTTTAACTCTTCTTTATCATGTCATTTATTATAATTTACATATAAAATCATTTTATAATGATTTATGCTCTTATGGATGAATATTATTTCTTCTCCTTTATTTTTAATAAATTGATGATTATTATGCATAATTTTATCAATGATGGTTTATTAATATATTTTGTAATATCACTCACCATTTTAGCCTCCAAGATATTTTCCAGATTGTAGATTTGATCTCCAAATCATCATCAAATATTCCAACTCAGAAATTCGTTGGAATAAGAAGTGACAGTTTTGCGGTTGAGATTTTGGGCAAATGAAGAAGAATCTGGAAAATCCGGAACATGGGTTTTGTCCAGAATGGATCAAATGAATTCATGTGAAGAACGGTTTTCCCAAATTCAGCTTGTATTGAGAGAAAAGTAGGATTATTTGAGCATGATTTTCTCATATTTGTTGTTGCGGCTGTCCTCCAAATCTCAGCTGCAAAGCCAAATTTGCCTTGCTCTTGTTGAAAGATTGATGGGAATATATTTTCTGGTTGATCAAGTTGTTGGGAAAAATCCTATATTGTTATGAGAGATCATATTTTCTATTTAATTTCTCCTATTTCTGATTATAAAAGGAGAGCATGTATTATGTATTGGAGAACAATGGATGATTATTCAATTCCTCTTGTAACATTGTAATTCCTTGACTCTTGTGAGAAAAGAGCAACTGATGTAAAATCTATTCATGTTTGATTAATACAAAGAGGTGTTCTCGTTCCATTTCTCAAGCTCTGTAGTAGCCCAGCGGCGTTTCACCGGCGGTTGAGGGCCCGACCCTGGTGGATCGATCCGCTGTTTGTATTTCTATTCTTTTATTTCTGTTGTGTGATAATTGCATTTAGATTCATTACGATTACAGAGTTATTTTATTTTTGTTGGATTGAATTTAGATTTTATGTATGCGTTAATGAATTTCACTGTTATTCTATTTTAGCAAGGATTTTATTTACTATCTTATTCATCTTTCTATCTTTTATAAAGCGTTGTTGTTCCATTGATTTATTATTCATTCCAATGAATTGTTTCATAGTGTTGGCCATTGACAGGGTTGAAGTATTAAGAGGATTTTTTGTTTAAATTGCATTAAGTTTATGTTTGTTGTTCAATTAATGTTTTTTGTTCCATTTCCGTTTATTGTTCATTTCTAGTTCATTAAGTTCAGATTTGCAAAGAGATAGTTTACAGTTGTTGTGTTCATATAGAAAATATGGATTGTTGTTCCTTTCCAATTCTTGTTATTAGAAGAAGTTTTGTTTAGTTATTTTCATCAGCAAGTAGTTCAATTTATATTTTCTTTTAATTGCTTTAAAGCAAGACTTTCAACTGTAGAGAACACTGATTAATGCTTCCAAGTTCCCAGATTGATTGCCTTGTTTCAGTTTGATTTCAGCTGCATCAATTTCTAGAGGAATGAGTTATTGCTAGTGTATCCTCGATTGATGGTTGTTGAGTGAATAGATAGATCTTGAGAGCATTTGAGTTCATGTTATTGAAATTAGATTTATTTTTCAAGCATTCGTTTACTTTTGTAGTTAAAACATTGTACTACATATTGAAGAGCATTATTCTTAGATTAAATTGTTGCCTCAGACTGAGTAAACTCTTGAAATAAAAAGTCGTTCCTGGATTGATAATTAATGTGAGATAAATAGGTGTTAAAAAGATACATTTTATGCACTCAACATTTTGGTGCCGTTGCCAGGGAGAGTGTATGCCATTTAGAAAGAGTGATGCATATTTAATTTTTTCTGCTTGGGAATAATTGGGTATTAAAGACGGAAGGTAAGAACCTATGCACTGAGCAAGGAACACACTTGTTCACTGGCCTGCTTCACAGCAGAATTGAGTGAAAACTTAAAGTAGAAATGAATGCTTGCGTTTTTTTTGAATTTTAGAGGTAGAATTTTTGAAAAAAAAATCTTGTAATCCCACTCGAGTGGTGATGTAAGCACCACCCATTTCACTAACCAATTGACAGGAACATGTTAAGGAGGATCCTCAAAGAAACACATGAGGAACATCTTCTATTATTGTAAGAAATGGCTCACATTGCAACTTTTGAATTCCCTATCAAAGATCTAGGAGGAGTGACACAAATGCACATAATTCCCCCATTGTCTCTACCAATTTTTCATGGTTTGACAAATGAAGATCCAGATACATTCTTATTTGAATTTGAAATACTTTGTAGAGGATATGATTATTGTACTAATGATCAAAGGTTGAAAGTGTTTCCTCTTACACTAAAAGGAGCAGCTCTCTGATGGTTCATGAGCCTAGGAGGGAACTGCATCCAAACATGGGAGGACATGAAGAACATATTCTTGAAAAAGTACCAAAACTACTGCAAATCTAATGAAGATATTTTCGGTGTGATACAAGGGGAAGATGAAAGCTTGGAGGACTATGTAGAGCGATTTAGATACAACCTTCAAAAATCAAAGCATAAGCATTTGGAAAAAGAGATCCTGAAAACACTCCTTCTTAAAGGAATCAAAGATGATTTTTTTAGAACTCTTAAATCTGATAGGAAAAGGTGATGTTTTTTAGTTATCATATGATGATGTTTGTGAATTTTGCATAAGGTATTCAAGAGGAATTTCCAAGGCTGGTAAGAATTCTAGAGAAGTTTCTTCTTTCTTTTCCAAATTTACTACAAGAACAAGAGACATAAGAGCTGAAATCAAGGTTTTATTTGAAAATTTTAAATATGATTTTATTAGCTCTCTAAATTCACAACTGAATGTTTTGCAGGTTCAGAAAAATAAAAAAATTGATGAAGTTTTTTGCCCTCATAATCGAAAGGAGCATCCCATAGATAGTTGTTCTTCCTTATCTAGGATGGACGTAGCATATCAAAGAGATGTGGAAACTGCAACAAGGTCAAAACCATGGAAATCATGGCCTACAGGTATGGTTCAAAACACTTCCTTTCCATTCTCTTACTTGCATAATTCGTTATGGAATACTCATATGTTAGGGCAGCCATGCCAATCTCAATATAACCACTACCAATCTTTTCTACAAGCTTTGCATGGTTCACCTTATGATTGCATGACTACTCTCCCTCATATTGTAGCACAAACACATCTTCCAGCTCCTCCACAACACCTTGCTTACCTATCAAAATCATTCACTCAACCCAAGCAACTACATCATCGAGAGGCTCCATTCCCTACACAATCTCCTGCTCAACTCATTCCACACCCTCACCATAATAAACCAGTACAACATGCTTACAATGTTGAACTACAAAAATCACCCACCCTTCCCACCCATTCTATCTCAGATGCAGCATTAGAGAAAACTTACACTGAGATTCGGAATGTATCAAATCCAAAAATTGTAGAATTTATGAAAGAAAATGAGGTTTCTTCAAGTTTGCATCAACAAACTGTTTTAAACACTCAAGAACTTCATGATATGATGGCTATGGTAAATCAAGAAAGTAAAGGATATATTGAAGATTTGTTTCACTCCATCATTTGTTTGCAACATCACTCCATACTTCAACAATTTTTGGCACCATCTTTCCAAGGGAAGTTGGCTTCTCATACCCTAATTTTTATTAACATGCATTTTTTAAATTTGGGTATGTACATAATTGAAGCCTTATTTCAAAAATGGTTATAGTGGAAATACTCTTATAGGTAATCATATTCATTTTCCAATTCAGAGTAGGTTAGTGTAGAAAAATAAAATAAACACATTTAAAAAAAAAAAAAAAATAGTTGTTTTTGTTGCAACACATTGTGGAAATCAACATTGATGATAAATTTTCTAACTTATTTTTGTATTTATATGAACTATATTGCAAATAAAAATTCTACAAACACTTATATTCATTTTTATCATCAATATGAAAAAATTACTTGAATATCATTTTTTTGGCTTGCAGGCTTAATGAAATTCCTGAAAACAAAGTTGGGACAGTCATGTTTTGGGGGACCAAAAGTGAATATTTTTAAAACATGTTTCTATCCTAAGTAGCCCTTGATGTATACTTTCTAACCCAATTTGAATCACTCAATTTTTATTTGAAACGAAAAAGGTAGAACCAAAACATTGACAGGGTGTCTAGTAGGCAGCTCAACAACAGAGTTGGGACAGTCCGTTTTTGGAGGCCTAAATGATTATATTTTTAAAACTTGTTTCTATGGTAGATTCCTCTATGAATATATCTTAAAACTCAATTTTAATCACTCAATTTCAATATCGTATGAGGAATTTATGACCAAAATATTGACTGTCTATCATAAATCAGCACTCTTGAAACTCTGTTTTCTCGACTGTTCCCTAGCATATTTGACCCATCAATTCTTCTTGTCTTCAAAAATTGTTTCTATTGGAGATCAATAAATTAATAAAATTTAATATCCAATTTGAATCAGTTCAATCTGCCATTAAACGAATAATTTATGCTTGAAATACCAATTGTTGGTCTGAGTTGGAAAATCGAAAATGACTCTATTATGCAGGTTGTTCTAAGAACGTTTAACATACCATTACGTGGAATTTTTAAAACTTGTTTCTATTGGAGATAAAAAAATTATTTATCTCTCATTTGGCTTTGGAATCACTCGAATCAGATGAAAAACAAAGAAGTTATGATTAAAACACTGCTGGTTAGTATGGTCGACCACTGCTCTCCCGCAGGTGACAAATACAATTTGTTTTATTTTTCCGTGGATTTGTTCTACAGAGTAACTAATTTTTTGTTTTTTTTGCATAATTCTTGGATTAGGGGGTCCGTGCACCTCTCTTTCTCCATGATTTAATGTTTTATTGCAGGTAGACACTCATTTTTTTGCAGGTCTTAGGAGAACAAAGAAGATCAATTTATGGACGAGCGATTCCTGAAAGAAATTTTAGTGAAACAAGGGCATTTCATCCAGTTCATTACCTAACAGATTTATAGCAAGAAGAAATGAGGAATTGGTTCCCATTTCAAGATTCATGTTACTACTGCCAAAACATTTTTCAAAAAGATCATTTTTTTTTCCCATTATAGATTGATATTCCTTTAGGAAATAACATCATAGTTGTTGTAACTTAATAAAGTGTTGTTTATTTTTTTATTTATTTTGTGTTTTCGTGTTTTAGGTGTTTGATGCAGGAGAATTAGACACTACCCAGCAATGTAGGAGGTTTTGTCCACATGTTGTGGCTAGGAGGGTTCGAAATCATCTAAATTGTAACAGCTAGGTGTCAATACCTCAGCTGACTGTATCATGTAGATTAGTCAGAGTTGTAGGAGTCGAATAGTTCAATTAGTCCATCTGTCATGTTTCAGTTAGTTGAATTATTGTAATTAGGCTTTTGATTTTCTAAAACGGTCCTCACAGAGGAATCAAAGAGACGCATTGTAATGTACATAATTGTATTCCTCGGATATATTGAGGGAGAGGAGAAGGAGAAGAGAGCTTTTCTGTAATAAAATCTCTGTGGGTTAACAATTGTTTCCAGTTAAATAATTTCAGTGCTCGTTGGCCATTGAATTGTCTCGAACTGTTAATTGTGAAGAATTGTTTAACTGTGAGGAGATTGTGTACTGGAAATTTCGTTTTTCTCTGTCTATTTTTTCCCGTGAATTGTTTGGATAAACTCTGCGAATTGAATTCCAACGCAGTCCTCTATCTGTATTACTATGAAACTCCCCACCAAATGATCGGACCAAACTCTATTGAAATAAACCCGAGTTAAGGCATACGAAGATTACGCAAACCGATGTGAACCGTGGTTAATCACTGTACCAAAACCGTGAACGGAATTGCGAAACCGGATTTCCCATATCGCACCGCCTTTCAGAGATAAGCGGTATTTCCTGGTTGGGGAGCGATTCCATAGAGTATTCGACACGTGGCGAGGTGGACCCACAAAATACTGCCGTTTCTGCATGCCATCGCATGTTATCTTCCGACCATGGAAATCGAGCCATATCGTGGAACGCCGTTGATCTGGGAAGGAGCCATCGGACGGTGATCGTTTGATAAAGATGCACGGAAGATAACCAGGTGTGGTACGAGCATTTGATTGGGCCGTCGATTATGTATGTGGGGCCGGAACCAAAGGTCTATTTAAAAGTTATTTATTCAAAAAGTGTTGGTTATTAATATAAAAGTTCGGTTATATAATTTAATTGCTAAAGGTTATGGATAATGTGTATTTGTCAAATTCCTCAAATTTGACAAATAAAACTCGAAGAAATCAGAGAAGGCCACGTGGAAGTAAACAAATCTAACGGAAGGGAAAATGCTAACAGAATGATTACAGTAGACAATCTCTCCTTCGAGTTTGACTTTCAGTTTAGTTTCCGTCAGTTGTGGTATCAGAGTTGTTGTTTCCAAGTTGTTTTTGCAGGAGATGACATGGCAATCCAAGTTGGTAGGGGTGCTGGCAGAAGGAGGCATGTTGCCAACGTAGAGGTGTTGGGGATGTTACAGAGGGTCGAGGCCAGAATGGATGCCATAGAGCGAAGATAGCCCAGAGATCCTGAAGACACCAGTGAACCTGAGATAGAAGAAGCGGAAGAAAATGTTGAGATTCCTCTTGACATGAGGCTCCTCAGAACTGTTCTGGGGTCTGCAGTTAAGCCCATAATTGAAGTGTCGAGTTATGAAGGGGGACTGAATCTAGAGGAGCTGGTGGACTGGATAAATGAAATGAATAAGTGCTTCGATTATGAAGAAATAAGTGAAGATAAAAAGGTCAAGTTTGCGGTGACAAAGCTGAAAGGACATGTTGCACTCTGGTGGGATGGAGTGCAAGCAGAAAGAAGGAGAGTTGGAAAGCAACCTATCAAAAGCTGGACCAGAATGATGGCCAAATTAAAAGGTAAATTCTTGCCTAGTGATTATCAGCTGACATTTTATAGGAAAATTCAGAACCTGAGACAGAGTTTGCTGACAGTAAAAGAATACACAGAGGAATTCTACAGAGTAAGCATAAGAGTTGGGCAATTCCAGGACACACCAGAGAAGACTGCTAGATATGTGAATGGTCTCAAGCTGGATATCCAAGATGAGATTGTTCTCCTGTATCCTAAGACAATTGAAGAGACCTATCAGATGGCCTTGAAAGCAGAGGAGAAACTCCTGAGGAAACAGTCTGCCAAGAAGAGAGGTACTTTCCGTGGAAAGGGAAGTCAGGGTGGTAGAGGAAAGCATACTACACCCAGGGATGGCGCTAACAGTAGCTCACCTCAGAATGCATCTACAGAGGATGATGCAAGGGGCAGAAGGGGTTCTTACAGAGGAAAATGAAGAGGAGGCAGAGGTAGAGAGTTGAGGTGTTATAGATGTTAGCAAGTGGGACATAAGCACTATGAGTGTCCAGAGAATGTGGGTGTTGGTCTAAGAAATGTTGTTGTTGCCCAGGCTGGAGGAGAGGCAGAAATTGAAGAAGAAATTCTACCAGAGAGGGGAGAGTCCTTGGTGGTTAACAAGGTCCTATTGAAGCAACCCAAAGAGGCCACTAAGCCTGCACAAAGGAAGACTTTGTTTAGAAGCATATGCAAAGTCCAAGGGAAATGATGCCAACTAGTCATTGATAGTGGCAGCACAGAAAATCTGGTTTCCACTGAGGTGATAGAGAATTTGAAGTTGAATACAAGGGAGCATCCAACTCCCTACAGGGTGTCCTCGCTGCATAAAGGACACCAGCTGGTTGTAAAGGAACAGTGTGAGATAGAGCTGCAAATGGGAAAATATAAAGATAAGGTCCTGTGTGATGTAATGCCCATGGATGTGTGCCATATACTGCTGGGTATACCTTGGCAGTTTGACAGAGCAGCAGTGCATGATGGAAAGAAGAACACTTATAGGTTCTTCAAAGACGGGGTACACCATACATTGATACCCATGGAAGAAGGAGAGCCATCCAGCAGATTGATTGATCCAAAGACCTTGTTGCTGAGCGGGAAGGAATATCTGCAGCAGATAGAAAAAGAAGAGGTAATTTTTTCTTTATTTTGCAAACCTAAGGAAGTTCTTACTTCTACAAAGATTTCTGATTTGCCAGTAGAAATCCAAGAGATGCTAGATGATTATTGTGAAATTATTGTGGATGATTTACCTAATGAGCTGCCACCTGTGAGAAAGATCAGCCATCAGATAGATTTTATCCATGGTTCAAACCTGCCAAATAAGGCAGCCTACAGAATGACTCCCAAATAAAATGAGGAAATCAGGAGACAAGTACAGGAATTGGTGGACAAGGGACTGATCAGAGAAAGTTTGAGTCCATGTGTAGTACCAGCAGTATTGAGCCCAAAGAAAGATGGGGGCTGGAGAATGTGTATTGATTCCAGAGCAATCAATAAGATCACAATGAGGTACAAATTCCCTTTGCCCAGAGTTGAGGATTTAATGGACTGTTTGAGTGGTGCTAAATATTTTTCAAAGATAGATTTAAAAAGTGGATACCATCAAATTAGAATAAGAGAGGGTGATGAGTGGAAAATTGCCTTTAAAACAAATTAAGGACTGTATGAATGGATGGTAATGCCTTTTGGGTTGTCAAATTCACATAGCACTTTTATGAGACTTATGAATGAAGTATTGAAGGAATTTATTGGTAAATTTGTCATAGTGTATCTGGATGATATATTAGGTTTCAGCAGAACTAAAGAAGAACATTTAAGGCATCTTAATCATGTCTTGAAAAAGCTGCACCAAAAGAAATTGCTGATAAATTTTAAAAAATGCTCATTCATGAAAGAAGAGTTGGTGTATTTGGGCTTTGTTGTTTCTGCAGAAGGATTGAAGATGGACCCAGAAAAGGTTAAGGCGATTGTGGAGTGGCCTTCGCCCAGGAATGTTTTTGAAGTAAGAAGTTTCCATGGACTTGCTAGTTTTTACAGAAAGTTTATAAGGAACTTCAGTAAGATCAATGCACCCATAATTGAGACAATAAAGAAGAGCAAACAGCCATTTAAGTGGACTGCTAAAGTAGAAAGAAATTTTAAAGTTTTGAAGCAAAAGATAACTGAGAAGCCTGTTTTGATTCTGCCTGATTTTGCTAAACCATTTCAAGTAAAATGTGATGCCAGTGGAGAGGCCATTGGAGCTGTGTTGAGTCAGGATGATAGGCCTGTAGCTTATTTCAGTGAAAAGTTGAATGACACTAGGAGAAATTATTCCTCTTATGAGAAGTAATTCTATGCAATTGTTCAGGCATTGAAAAAGTGGAGACATTATTTGATGTCCAGGGAATTTGTATTGTATTCCGACAATCATGCTTTGTAGTATATTGCATAGCAGCCCAAGTTGAAGCATAAGCATGTCAAATGGGTTGAGTATCTCCAAGGTTTTAATTTTGTTTTGAAACATATAAGTGGCCAAGCAAATAAAGTAGTTGATGCTTTGAGTAGGAGGCACATGCTTGTTCAAGAAACTAATTTTGAAGTTGTAGGGTTTGATTTTCTCAAAGAATTATACAAAACAGATTCAGACTTTAAGGAAGCATTTGAGGCATGTTGTAACCCTGTTTTAACAGATAGAAGCTAGTGGCTGGATTATTTCTTGCAGGAGGACTTACTATTCAGAAGAAACCAACTGTGTGTACCAAAATGTTCCATGAGAGAAAATTTTATCAAGGAGAAGCATAGTGGTGGACTTTTTGGGCACTTTGGTACTAATAAAACCTATGAGCGGCTAAGTCACTTCTATTACTGGCCCATGATGAGAACATAAGTAGATAAGTTTGTGAAGAATTGCAAGATCTGTCAATATGCTAAAGGAAGGAGCCAGAATGCAGGATTGTACACCCCCTTGCCTATTCCAGACAGGCCTTGGGACATGGTGAGTATGGATTTTGTTCTAGGATTTCTCAAGAATAAGAGAGGGAATGATGCAGTCTTTGTTGTGGTGGACAGATTCTCCAAAATGGCACATTTTATTCCATGCTATAAAACTAGTGATGTCACCCATGTTGCTAACTTGTTTTTCAAAGAAGTTGTTAGATTGCATGGGTTGCCCAAGAGCATTGTTTCAGACAGAGACACCAGATTTGTGGGTCATTTTTGGAGGACACTATGGAAGAAACATGGTACCAAACTGAGTTTCAGCTCAGATTATCATCCCCACACTGATGGACAAACTGAGGTAGTGAAAAGGAGTCTGGCAAATTTTTTGAGAAGTCTTCAAGGAGAGCATCCCAAGCAGTGGGATCATATTTTGCCCTAGGCAAAATATGCATATAATGACTCACCGAACAGAAGCACAGGGTAGGGTCCATTCCATATTGTTTATGGAATGCACCCCAGAGGAATATCAGAGTTAAGAAATCTGGGAAAGGCAGAACTAAGAAGTGCTGATGGTGAGGAATTTGCTTGAGAGATCCAGGCCATACATGAACAAGAGAAACAGCAACTACAAGGCAGCAGCATCAAATACAAAAGCAGAGAAGACTTGAGCAGAAAAGAAGTTCATTTTGAAGTAGGAGATCTAGTTTTGGCACACTTGAGAAAGGAGATATTCCCAAAGAAGCAGTATAACAAGTTTAAGTTAAAAAAGATTGGGCCATGCAAGATACTTAGAAAGTTTTCTACAAATGCTTATGAGATTGAATTACCTCCTGATTTTCGAATATCTCCCATTTTTAATGTTGTAGATTTGTACAAGTATGAAGATGATGGTGCAGAAGAAAGATCAGCAAGCAAGGGACAGATTGAGTTGGAAGAGCAGCTACCTCTAGCGCAACCATTGCAACCAGAGAAGATATTGGACAAAAGAGTGTTCAAGAGGACCAGAGGACAAGAGTACTTTCGGTACTTAATCAAATGGAAGGATAAGCCAGAGGAATATGCCACTTGGATGACTGAAGGAATGTTGCAGAAGATAGGCAGATCAGTGGAAGAGCTCATGGATAGGAGCCCATGAAGAAAATTTCCCTCGGGAGTCTGATGCAGGGGCATTAGACACTAGCCAGCAATGTAGGAGGTTTTGTCCACATGTTGTGGCTAGGAGGGTTTGAAATCATCTAAATTGTAACAGCTAGGTGTCAATACCTCAGCTGACTGTATCATGTAGATTATTCAGAGTTGTAGGAGTCAAATAGTTCAGTTAGTCCATCTGTCATGTTTCAGTTAGTTGAATTATTGTAATTAGGCTTTTGATTTTCTAAAACGGTCCTCACAGAGGAACCGAAGAGATGCATTGTAATGTACATAATTGTATTCCTCGGATGTATTGAGGGAGAGGAGAAGGAGAAGAGAGATTTTCTGTAATAAAATATATGTGGGTTAACAATTGTTTCCAGTTAAATAATTTCAGTGCTCATTGGCCATCAAATTGTCTCGAACTGTTAATTGTGAAGAATTGTTTAACTGTGAGGCGATTGTGTACTAGAAATAACGTTTTTCTCTATCTATTTTTTCCCGTGAATTGGTTGGATAAACTCTGCGAATTGAATTCCAATGCAATCCTATGTCTGTATTACTATGAAACTCCCCACCGAATGATCAGACCGAACTCTATTGAAATAAACCTGAGTTAAGGCATACGAAGATTACGCAAACCGACGTGAACCGTGGTTAATCACTGTACCAAAACCGTGAACGGAATTGTGAAACCGGATTTCCCATATCGCACCGCCTTTTGGAGATAAGCGGTATTTCCTGGTTGGGGAGCGATTCCATAGAGTATTCGACACGTGGCAAGGTGGACCCACAAAATACCGTCGTTGTTGCACACCATCGCACGTTATCATCCGACCAGGGAAGTCGAGCGATATCGTGGAGCATCGTTGATCTGGGAAGGAGCCATCGGACGGTGATCGTTTGATAAAGATGCGCGGAAGATAACCAGGTGCGGTACGAGCATTTGATTGGGCCGTCTATTATGTATGTGGGGCCGGAACCAAAGGTCTATTTAAAAGTCATTTATTCAAAAAGCGTTGGTTATTAATATAAATGTTCGGTTATATAATTTAATTGCTAAAGGTTGTGGATAATGTGTATTTGTCAAGTTCCTCTAATTTGACAAATAAAACTCAAAGAAATCAGAGAAGGCCACATGGAAGTAAACGAAGCTAACGGAAGGGAAAATGTTGACAGAACGATTACAGTAGACAATCTCTCCTTAGGGGTCGAATTTCAGTTTAGTTGTCGTCAGTGTTGATCCCTTCAAATTGAAATTTCCACTCCAGTGGTAATTGAACAATAAGTACCCCACCATGCAAGTTTCAATCGCAGAAGGAAATTCTTCGGTAGCACCAATTCTGTATTTAAAAAAAAAAAAAAAATTACTTTTTCTTGAAACCTGTACATAAAGTTTGTTTTACTTTGCTTGCTTTTTTGTATAGAATTTTATTTCTTGAACCATTCTTACTTTGCTTGTGAATTCTTGTTGTTTCCTCTTTCGAAAGGAACAGCAGTTCTGCTGTGAATGTTTTTGTTGTTCCTTTCCAAAGGAATAGCACTTTTGTTGTTCCTTTCGAAAGGAACAGCAGTATTGTTGTGAGCGTTTTTGCTGTTCCTTTCCAAAGGAACATCTTTTTGAAAGGAACAGCAACATTTTCGCAGATTGTTTTCACTGTTCCTTTCCAAAGGAACAACACTTTTTTAGTGCATTCTCCTTGTTTGTGAACAACGTTTTGAGAATTTTTTTTGAATTTTTCATAACTTTTTGAAAGACAAACATACAATTTATGGAAGGATACACAATCATACAAATTAAAGCTTACTGTAATCAGCAAATCAAACAAATCGTCATTTTTAATAAAGTTGTTTAGTAATGATAAGAAAAAGGAAAAAGAGACATAATCAATAACATCATCTTGTTGTCTTACTACCACTAAATTCATATGATCGATTATATTTATCATGTTGGTTCTTTCCCATATTTTATAACTTTCTTTGATTTTTACTTATGGAATAGGAACAAGGGCATATTATTTTCTATTGAGTTGTTTAGACTTCTTCCACCATCCCTACTCTTAAGGAGTGTTGAGCCATCCTTTATGAATAAATAGGAAAGTGCTATATGAAAAGAAAATTATTTACATATTTCATTAATAATTTTATAATTTGGCAGATGGAGGATAGGGGGTCTCATCAAGAGCCAGCCTACCATGTTCATAAGAAAGCAAGTGAAGTGGCATTCCCATCATGGCCACCAAACCAGGGATATGGTCCAATGGAAAATTGAAAAAATTAAGAAGTCCTTGGAACAGGAGGTCTTATCACGAGCCGGCCTGCCCACTTTTCACTTCTTCCCAGTGAATGGCATTGTGATTTATCTGGTCACCAAGCCAGCACAATGGCCTCCGTTATAACAATTAACAAGCACTTCCATAAATAAATTACAATGGTTCCAAGGGTGAGAGAGCAACTCTGTCAAGGTTATGGACACCTGTGGGCAACAGAGCTCTGCTGATGGTATTGGAGTCACATTTATACACATCAATAGTAATATTAAACCCTTTTTCCTATATCTCTATTTAAATATCAGATGAAAGTATGAATCTTTAACCTTTGATTTTGAACCTATTATACATGAAAATCATCATAAATCGATCACATTAGTTTAAGTGGGTAATAAATGCATTTATACTTATGTTTATCTTAAGCTGTCCCTTCTCCTTATCCTTGAATCATTACAAAACGCTTCTATATCTGTTTACGATTTATCACATGCATGGATTTCAGTAAATGTTATAATTTCATTGATTGTATCATAAGTATGTATGCCTTTCCATGTTGTACAATTTTTGTGTAATAAGTTGCTCTTCTATTTTGCTTATTTGCCACAATATTGATATTGCATTTTTACAGAATTTTTTTTCTGCTTGAACTTTTTTGCATGCATCTTATCTGTTGCCATTCCAAACTGAAACTGTGGATTCCAGAAAATTGCATATAGAATTGTGATTTGTTTACAGGAGAACAACAAGTATGGGGGGGAATTCTATTCGCAGCACGACCACACTATTGCAATTAACAACGAAGGCTCGTGAACGCGCACAATTCTTCAGACATGATGTGCTTGCATGGCTTCCACCTTTTGCACCACTTTCAGTATCCGCTCAGCCTACATCAACTTCAACAAAGGCCAGTCCCTACATGTCATTCCACATTTTTTGGAGGTAACACTTGAGGTAAAATAGCATAATTTTCTGATTTATTATGAATTTAGGAGAATTTCATGAAAATCCATTGAGCATTATTTATCATCATTCATTCCACATCTTTACCACTTCCCATTTTTTTTAGACACGTCTCATCTTTCAGTTTGGGGGAGTGTTGATTTCTTTCATTTATTTCTTGTGACCATGTCAGTAATATTCTTTATCATCCATGGATATTCTTATTCATCCTCAACACCTCCCTTATTCCATGTTGTTTTACACCAAGCATCGATTTCAACAGATTGTAGCAACCACCTCTCTTTGTTTTCTAGCATTGCATGAGGACATGCTAATTCTTCAGTTTGGGGGAGGAATTGCTACACATGATGGATGTTTTCTACTTTATTTCTCGTTTAAGGCATACAATTTCATTTTTATACAGTGCAAAAATTGATTTGCATATATCTTTAAAACTATGAACTGAATTCTTGTGATTTCTGGATAACAAAGAGGTATCATTAAAATACACAAACCCAGATAATTTCACGCTAAATTAGTTCATAAAATTTCGAAAATTATGCACTATCACCTACAACCATTTTTTTATATCTCATGATCCGTGCATCAAAACGATCTGATTTTTGAGAAAATGGTTAATGAAGTTTGTTGTTACTTATGTCACATTTTTCTGCAACTTCATATACATATAGTTGAATGTCAACTGTAAAAATTGTTATGCCTTTATCAAGATTTCTAAAATTGAATTTTCATTATTTGAGGAAAAATTCATTTGTTCCATCCATTTCATGAGTTGGGATGAACAATTTTCTTTGCTTGGTTAACACATGGGTTTTGTCTTTGGGTTGCATGAGGACATGTAATATATTCAGTTCTGGGTTGCATGAGGACATGCAATATATTTAGTTTGGAGGTATGTTGGGCCGTGAATGCAATCACTTTTTAACACTTATTTCATCCATTTTTACTCTTCTTTATCATGTCATTTATTATAATTTATCATATAAATCTATTTTATAATGATTTATGCTCTTATGGATGAATATTATTTCTTCTCCTTTATTTTTAATAAATTGATGATTATTATGCATAATTTTATCAATGATGGTTTATTAATATATTTTGTAATATCACTCACCATTTTAGCCTCCAAGATATTTTTCATATTGTAGATTTGATCTCCAAATCATCATCAAATATTCCAACTCAGAAATTCGTTGGAATAAGAAGTGATAGTTTTGCGGTTGAGATTCTGGGCAAATGAAGAAGAATCTAGAAAATCTGGAACATGGGTTTTGTCCAGAACGAATCAGATTAACTTTTTCAAGGAACAGTTTGCCCAAATTCAGCCTGTATTGAGCGAAACGCAGGTTTTTTTAGCATGATTTTATCATATTTTTTGTTGCAGTTGTCCTCCAAATCTCAGCTGCAAAGCCAAATTCGCCTTGCTCTTGTTGAAATATTGATGGAAATATATCTTCTAGTTGATAAAGTTGTTGGGAACAATCCAATATTGTTATGAGAGATCATATTTGCTATTTAATTTCTCCTCTTTCTAATTATAAAAGGAGAGCATGTATTATGTATTGGAGAACAATGGATGATTATTGAATTCCTCTTGTAACATTGTAATTCCTTGACTCTTGTGAGAAAAGAGAAATTGATGTAAAAGCTATTCATGTTTGAATAATACAAAGAGCCTTTCTCATTCCATTTCTCAAGCTCTGCAGTAGCCCAGCGGCGTTTCACCAGCGGTTGAGGGCCCAACCCTGGTGGATCGATCCGTTGTTTGTATTTCTAATCTTTTATTTCTGTTGTGTGATAATTTCATTTAGATTCATTACAATTACAGAGTTATTTGATTGATGTTGGATTGAATTTGGATTTGATGTATGCGTTAATGAATTGCACTGCTATTCTATTTTAGCAAGGATTGTATTTACTATCTTATTCATCTTGCTATCTTTTATAAAGCATTGTTGTTCCATTGATTTATGATTCAGTCCAATGAATTGTTTCATAGTGTTGGCCATTGACAGGGTTGAAGTATTAAGAGGATTTGTTTCTTAAATTGCATTACGTTTATGTTTGCTGTTCAATTAATGTTTGTTGTTCCATTTCTGTTTATTGTTCATTTCAAGTTCATTAGGTTCAGATTTGTAGAGAGATAGTTTAGAGTTGCTGTGTGCATATAGGAATTACAAATTGTTGTTCCTTTCCAATTCTTGTTATTAGAAGAAGTTATGTTTAGTTATTTTCATCAACAAGTAGTTCAATTTATATTTCCTTTTAATTGCTTTAAAGCAAGACTGTCAACTGTAGAGAACACTGGTTATTGCTTCCAAGTTCCTAGATTGATTGCCTTGTTTTAGTTTGATTTCAGTTGCGTCAATTTCTAGAGGAATGAGTTATTGTTACTGTATCCTTGATTGATGGTTGTTGAGTGAATAAATAGATTTTGAGAGCATTTGAGTTCATGTTATTGAAATTAGATTTCTTTTTCAAGCATTCGTTTACTTTTGTATTTAAAACATTGTACTACATATTGAAGAGCATTACTCTTAGATTAAATTGTTGCCTCAGACTGAGTACACTCTTGAAATAAAAAGTTGTTCCTGGATTGATAATTAATGTGAGATAAATAGGTGTTAAAAAGATACCTTTTATGACCTCAACAGTGGCCTCCTCCAAAGGCACGACCTGTGATCCAACTACAAGACATAAGTCCGCTAGAAAGGCCTCCCTTATCAGCCACATGTCAAGTTGTATGTGTTCCATGTTTGCATCTATCCATGTCATCCTGCTACGTAGGTCCTATCCTGAATCCCACTTAAACTTGGATCCTCATTCAATGTGAAACTTCATTGTTATAAATATTTTCAGCTCTTTTTTTCCATGAACCCTATTACGTCACTTCCATGTCATCGTACCCCTATAGGGCCATTCCATGTCATCGCGCCCCTATAGGGCCATTCCATGTCATCACACATGCAACTTGTTTCCTACAAGGTATGTTTGTTGCAGTTGTTGATCCAACTATCTCCTTGTGTTTCCTTGATTTTCTTTGCTTTCTCTTTACTTTCTTGCTTGTCTTCTTCCAAATACATGTGAATGCTAGAGTGCTCTAATACTCTAAGTGTGCAAGAGTGTGTGAGAGAATGAACAAGATCTCAACTCAAAACTGTCAAAAAATTGTAATGATCAAAAGCTATGAACTGATTCTCTGATGCATTTTTATCATTGATGTTTCCTTTTTCTTCATTTTCCTTCATTTTTCCTCTAATTTCCCTTGCATAAAAATTTGAGTCTCTTCACCTTCCTTTTCTCCTATTTTCCTTCATTTTGATAATTAAATTCTATTTATTGTCACCTTTACTTTTCCAATTCATTTTCCAATTTCCATAGCCATTATTAAGCCACAAGTGATTCCCACTTTTAGTGTTTTCCCACCATTCAACTTGTAATACGTGCCCCATGACCTTGGTATTTTTTTATTTACATGAAAAATCAACTAGGGGCTATTACAATCTTTCCCTCTTGATGGGAGACCCTCCATCCCATGCCATTCACAATAGTTTACCTCCCTGCAAAGCCTGTGGTGCATCACAGAAATCAATGTTTTAAGTATGGAAATGAACTCTCATTAAGTTTTTTCCCAACCCTCCTGAACTGTGCACTCTGATATCTCAGTACTAAATCAGCAACCTTGTCTCTTGTCATTGCACAATGTGCAGTCTCTTCCTCCCATAATTGTTCATGTTTTAATCTTAGTGCTAAACCACAACCCTTGAGTCTCAGAACTGCACAATATTTCTCTCCAACCAAGCTAGCACTGTGCATATTGTAGTCTCAGTCCTCAAGCCTCCATCTTGAGATCCTGAAATATGCAATCACCTGGCCTCCTTTCCTTCCAGTACTACACATTTCGCAATATCAGTGCTCAAGCCTGGCCCTTGAGCTCCAAAACTATGAAGTCTTTGTCTCATTTCCAGTCAGTACTGCGCATTATGCAGTGTTAAGGCTCAAGCCTCAACCCTAAGCTCTTAAAATGTGCAATACAACAATCACCTAGGATCCTCTACCTTCCATAATTGTGCAGTGGGAAAAACCAGTGTTGAAGCCCTCATCCTCGCTCCCTGATCTCCCCTGATGAAGAACACAAAATGATTCTAACAATTTCTTGTCAAAATTGTCCAATTCTATTAAGGCCCAGAATTAATGCTTGATAATTGACTTGATCCATTTTTGGTTTTTTGAACTTTATGTGTAATTCCAAATAAAACTCAAATATAATGAATAGAAAACTTCAATGTATATGATAATTTAGGAGTATCAAGGACCATTTGGACCAATAAAAAAAAAACTTCCACTGCAGTGTTTGAGCCTACGCTCTTCTCAACAAACCAAACATAAAACCATTTAATATTTACAACAGTGATATCGGTGGCACGAAAATCATTGGCATTTGCAATACTGTTATCGCTCTTCTAATTGCTCATGATCAAAATGCAGTGGTGACTTATGTCTTTAACCCCAACCTTTTGTTACAGCACTGGAGAAGTAGTTCAAACGGATTGCTTGCTTCACGGTTTCCATCGAACACCACCGTCCTTACATCCGCTAATACATCTTGCTGTTATTAACCATATTATTTGCTTGCTGCTCTTTAATGGTTGGACTATGATTTCGTCCGTCCTTGACACTTAGGACTCCAGCATCATTCACAACACGAGCGATGGGAGACTGCACACATTCCAAATGCATTCATGTGTATGATGTCTCTGTTGCAATCTCTCATATCAAAACGCCTCTCGGTGACATAGTCACAACGGTTTTCAAACTTCTGCAATCATAAAATCCAAAACATGTATACGTATAGTAAAATTGTAATTGCAGACTAATCCATAAAACGTTTTATCTGACATAAATGATCTATTGATCAGATTTTTATAAAAAATTTCTAGAATCTACATATTGACAAAAACAAAAACTTGAAGTTCCCTTACCATCCTTCAACTATTTATATTTGAGAAATAAAACTACTTCCTCCTAAATTAGACTTCCTCAATAAATTTCTACTTCCTATTTTTTAGACTTATCTCTATGTTGGCTCTACATCCACACAGGGAGAGAAACCAACTTCTATTGTTATGCCAAATTTAATTCAATATAAAACAAATTAACAATTCTCTAAAAATAAATAACAAATTTAATAATTAAATTATTAAAATATTCCTAAGTTTATTTTAATTCCAATTAGCCACAACATGTGACCAAGACGTCACATTGTTGGCTAGGTTCTCGATGCTCCTGCATCAGACTCCTGGGGAAGAAAACTAATCTTGTAGTATTCTGGAGTCGATCCCCAATATTTGTAATTCTGCTGCAGTCATCCAATTGGCGTCTTCCACTGGTTGTCCTTTCCACTTGACCAAATACTGATAATAAGTTTGGCTCCTAGTTTTCTTTGACACTCTCTTTTCTAAAATGGATTCCACTTCCCTCTTCTCTGTTGTAGGCATCTGTTCTTCCCAATTTATTACTGGGCTTCCTGCTTCTGTAGTTTCCCCTTGTGGTTCTTTGTCTAGTTCTCGGTATAAATACAAATCTGCAATATTGAATATAGGCGATATTCTGATTCCTGTTGGAAAATTAACTTCATATGCATTTGAAGAAAATTTCATTACAATTTTACATGGCCCTATCTTCTTGATTTTCAATTTATTATAAGTCTTAACAGGAAATCTTTCTTTTCTTAAATACACCATAACCAAATCACCTACTTGAAATTCATTTTCTCGCCTTTTCATATCTGCTCTTTGCTTGTATTTGGTATTACTTTCCTGCAATCTTCTTTTGACATATTCTTGTAGTCCCTGCATCTGTTTTGCAAATTCTTCAGCCTTTGCGCTTCGCCCTTCTTGCTTTCCTAGGTCTCTGAGTTCATATACACCCCTTCGGTGAATTCCAAAAACAATTTGGAATGGACTCATGCCAGTACTACAATTCAGAGTGTCGTTATAAGAAAACTCAACCTGAGCAAGTGCTAAATCCCACTTTTTAGGATTGTTATACACCAGACTTCTCAATATGTTTCCCAGACTTCTATTCACGACCCCAGTCTGCCCATTCGTTTGAGGATGATATGTCGAATTGAAACTAAGGTTGGAACCTAGTTTCTTCCATAAGGTTCTCCAAAAATGTCCCACGAACTTCGTATCCCTGTCAGACACAATACTTATAGGCAATCCATGCAATCTTACAACTTCCGAAAAAAACAGGTTAGCAATATGTGTTGCATCACTTGTTTTCTTACATGCAATAAAATGAGCCATTTTTGAAAATCTATCCACTACAACATAAATGGAATCATTTCCCCTTTGAGTTTTTGGTAAACCCAAAACAAAATCCATACTAACTACATCCTATGGTCGGTTTGGTATTGGTAATGGCTGATACAATCCTGTATTCTGACTTTTCCCCTTAGCATGCTGACAAATCCTGCATTTTTCCACAAACCGTTTAACATCAGTTTGCATCTTCGGCCAGTAATAAAAATTATTTACCTAAGAGAAAGTTTTGTCTTGTCCAAAATGTTTGGACAGACCTCCACTGTGCTTCTCCTTAATTATGTTTTCCCTCATAGAACATTTGGAATACATAATTTGTTACTTTTGAATAGTAACCCTCCCTGGATTGAATAATCCAACCACTGGCTCCTGTTATGGACTACTAGATTTCCTACTGCTGTATAAATATCTTTAAACTCTACATCATCTTTATACATGTCCGCCATTCCTTCAAATCCCATAACACTGACCTGCATTTCTTGCATAATCAAATTCACCCTACTTAAGGCATCAGCAACTTTATTCGATTTCCCACTTGTATGTTTGATTACAAAAATGAAGATTTGTAAAAATTCTACCCATTTAGCATGTTTCTAACTCAATTTTGGTTGATTGTTTATAAACTGTAATGTGTGATAGTCAGAATATAACACAAACTCCTTTGGTAGTAAATAATGTCTCCACTTCTTTAATGCCTGTACGAAAGCATAAAATTATTTGTCATATGATGAATATTTTTTTTTAGCTTCATTTAGTTTTTCACTAAAATATGCTATGGGTTTCTGTTCCTGGCTTAGAACTGCTCCAATTGCAATTCCACTAGCATCAGTTTCAACTTGAAAAACTTTCTCAAAATCTGGTAATGCCAAGACTAGTTTCTCAGTAATCTTCCTCTTTAACAATTTAAAGTTTTGGTCTACTGCTTCTGTCCATTTGAATGGCTATTTAATTTCTCTGATTGTTTCAATGATGGGTGCAAAAATTTGACTAAAAATTTGAATAAATTTGCGGTAGAAACTTTCCAAACCATGGAAGCTCCTTACCTCAAATGTATTTCTAGGAGTTGGCCAATTTACAATTGCCTAGATTTTCTCTGGATCCATTTTCAGCCCTTCCTTAGAGACTATAAACCCTAAGTAAATTATTTCTTCCTTCATAAAGTTGCACTTCTTTAGATTTATTAACAATTTCTCTTTTTGAAAAGTTCTTAGAACTAATTTAAGGTGCCCTAGATGTTCTCCTTTATTTCAACTGAAGATAAGTATATCATCGAGGTAAACAATCACAAATTTACCTATATATTCTTTCAAAAAATCATTCATCAATCTCATGAAAGTACTAGGTGCGTCAGTAAGTCCAAAGGGCATTACTAACCATTCATACAAACCATTATTTGTTTTGAATGCAATTTTCCATTCATCCCCTTCTCTCATTCTTATCTGATGATACCCACTCTTCAAGTCTATCTTAGAAAAATAATTCGACCCACTCAAACAATCCATTAAATCATCCATTCGTTGTAAAGGGAAACGATACCTGATAGTAATTCTATTTATAGCTCTATAATCTGTGCACATACATCATTCACCTCCTTTCTTTGGATTGAGTATTGTTGGTACTGCACATGGACTGAGACTCTCTCTGATTAACCCTTTATCCAGCAGTTCCTGCACTTGCCTTCCAATTTCGGCATTCTCCTGTGGTGTTAACCGGTAGGCTGCTTTATTCAACAAACTGGCTCCAGGTATTAAGTCAATGTGGTGAATAATACTCCTAATGGGCGGTAACTCATTCAGCAACTCATCCACAACAATGTCAGCAACATCATTCAACAAATTCCGAATTTCTTCAGGTAAATCTTCTAAATTTGTAGAAGTTAAAATTACCTTGGGTCTCCCAACAATAGCAAAATGCATTTCCTTGCCCTTCTCAACTTCCTGCAACAAAGTCTTCCCACTCTTCAGCATAATGTTGTTTCCAGGTGTCTCCTCATCAGCTTCAGCTTTCAATGGTAGCAATGTATGATTATTCCCATCTTTTTCAAGAGTATAAGTGTTTCTTCTGCCATCATGTATGGCTTTTCGGTCAAACTGCCAAGGTCTACCAAGCAATATGTGACATACATCCATCGGCATTATATCACATAAAATAACATCCTTATAAGTACCAATCTGAAAGTCAACTTTAAATTGTTCAGTTACAATAATTTGATGGCATTTTTGAAGCCATGATACTTTATAAGGAGTGGGGTGTACTGTTCTTTCCAACTTCAATTTATCTACCATTTCAGTAGCAACAAGGTTATCAGTACTACCACTATCGATTACTAATTTGCAGCACTTAGCCCTTGACTTACATACAGTTCGGAACAGATTTTTCCTTTGAGCAGGTTCTTTGGCCTCCTTAGCTTCTTTAAGTAATACCCTCTTTATTAACATGGATTCTCCAGCTTCTGGCGGCTCTTCTTTGGCTTCAGGTTGAGGAACCTCCTCCTTGGCTTCAGCAATATTTACATTACATGGGTTTGTCGACTTCTGATGAGGGCAATCCCATTGCATATGTCCCCATTCCCCACATGCATAGCATCGTACATCTCTTCCTCGGCCTCTGCCTCTGGGTACGAACCTTCCGCAGCTAGAATCTCCTCTTTGCGATGATCTATTGCTTGCACTCCCTGCCTCATTCTGAGAGTGTTGAAATATGGATTTGAATTTTCCTTTTCATTTTGATGGAATTTTACCTCTATTTCGCTGGTTTTTTTTGCACAACATATTTTCCTCGGCTCTCAAGGCTGCTTGATAAGCATCTTCAATCGTCTTCAAATTTAATAAGTTGATCTCATCCTGTATTTCATATCTCAAACCATTTATATATCTAGCTACCTTTTCTAGATCATCTTCAACATGACCAGATCTAATACTCAGCTTATAAAATTCTTCAATACATTCCTTGATTGTCATCCCTTTCTGTTTTAAATTTTGCAATTGTTTAAACAGATTTAGTTGGTAATCCTTTGGCAAAAACTTAACCTTAAACTTACTTACCATCCTTTCCCATTGCTTGATTTTGGGTTTCCCTTTTCACTCCCTGGATAGCTGCAATTCGTCCCATGATAAGGCTGAATGGCCTTTCAATCTCGTGGCTGCAAACTTCACTTTCTTCTTCTCATCGACTTCTTCATAGTCGAAGTATTTATCTAACGAACTGATCCAGTCCATTAACACCTCCACACTAAGACTCCCATCATATAAAGGTACCTCTACCTTCGGTCGGTTGTTGACCTTTGCGAGCATTTTCATAACTTTGGCTGCTTCGCTTTCCTCCTCTACTTCTTCGTCAGTGGTCTCTTCTTCATCGGCACAGGCAATTCCACCATCTGCTACTCTCCTCTAAGTGGTTTCTACTGTAGCCAGTCTCATGCACAAATGCCAGATCTCATCTAGAAAAATTGCGTTTGCTATAGGTCTCCCTCGACCTATCCCATCTCCTCTTCTGGGCGGCATTCTCTGCAATACTCCAAAACAGCTTAACAAGCTCTGATACCAAAATGATGAAGAACACAAAATGATTCTAACAATTTCTCGTCAAAATTGTCCAATTCTATTAAGGCCCAGAATTAATGCTTGATAATGGACTTCATCCATTTTTGGTTTTTTGAACTTTATGTGTAATTCCAAATAAAACTCAAATATAAGGAATAGAAAACTTCAATGTATATGATAATTTAGGAGTATCAAGGACCATTTGGACCCAATAAAAAAAAACTTCCACTGCAGTGTTTGAGCCTACGCTCTTCTCAACAAACCAAACACAAAACCATTTAATATTTACAACAGTGATATCGGTGGCACGAAAATCATTGGCATTTGCAATACTATTATCACTCTTCTAATTGCTCATTATCAAAATGCAGTGGTGACTTATGTCTTTAACCCCGACCTTTTGTTACAGCGCTGGAGAAGTAGTTCAAACGGACTGCTTGCTTCACGGTTTCCATCGAACACCGTCGTCCTTACATCCGCTAATACATCTTGTTGTCGTTAACCATATTATTTGCTTACTGCTCTTTAATGGTTGGATTGTGATTCCATCCGTCCTTGACACTTAGGACTCCAGCATCATTCACAACACGAGCGATGGGAGACTGCACACATTCCAAACACATTCACGTGTATGTTGTCTCTATTGCAATCTCTCATATCAAAATGCCTCTCGGTGACATAGTCACAATGGTTTTCAAACTTCTGCAATCATACAATCCAAAACATGTATACGCATAATAAAATTGTAATTGCAGACTAATCCATAAAACGTTTTATCTGACATAAATGATCTATTGATCAGATTTTTATAAAAAAATTCTAGAATCTACATATTGACGGAAACAAAAACTTGAAGTTCCCTTACAATCCTTCAACTATTTATATTTGAGAAATAAAACTACTTCCTCCTAAATTAGACTTCCTCAATAAATTTCTACTTCCTATATTTTAGGCTTATCTCTATGTTGGCTCTACATCCACGTAGGGAGAGAAACCAACTTCTATTATTATGCCAAATTTAATTAAATATAAAAAAAAATTAAAAATTCTCTAAAAATAAATAACAAATTTAATAATTAAATTATTAAACTATTCCTAATTTTATTTTCATTCCAATTAGCCACAACATGTGACCAAGACAACACATTGTTGGCTAGGTTCTCGATGCTCCTGCATCATCCCCAAGTGCACATTTGTTTTTCTTAGTCCAAGCATGAAATTCACATTATGTAGTCTCAAGGCTCAAGCCTAACCCTTGATTACCTTAGCTGTGCAATTTCACAGTCATTGATCCTCTCCCTCATCCTTCCAATCAGTTCTGGCCCAGTCTGTGGATCATCATGCAACATCTTAGACTAGGGGTTTATCATATTGATGTCATCTTGTCATGAGTGTATTGCAGATACAAATACTCTATCATGATATGGAAAGATGATGAAGAAATAAATGGAGGAGGACATGCTATAAGACACATAAGGAGCTTAGGAGATAATATGGTCATCATGCAAGAAGACAAATTAACACTGGACTATAATAGAATATGGAAGATCAAGACCGCATGAAGACTCCATCTAATTCACAACCCTTTGGAGGGTGGATATAAAGAACAAATCATATCTCTCATGAATATGAAGTATTGGATATATCTCTTATTGAATACAGAAAGAAATAAGCAACAAGTAGGACAACTTGGCACTTCTAGGTCATCATGTAGTCCATGTCATTAGTTTCATGTCATGTCTTGTCACAAGTTATTATGTGCCACATCATTTGTGGATTATGTAAATTATATATTGGAAAATTTAATGTAAATTGGAAGTCCAAGAGTCATCCATGTAATGTGAAAAGTCATGTGGGATTTAAAGGTCATAGAGAAGTCAAACAGTCATGAGGGTAGTCCAAGAGTCACATGGGAGGTGAATGATCACCAAATTTGTTATATATACACCCTCACTGTACATGCAAATGAATTTTCACCTTGGCTCCTCCCACCCGATATTAGAGGGGAATATAGTTGTGTTGGAGGAGAAAGTGACCACTCTGATGCTCCACTATTTGGGCTAGTGGTGTTCGTTGTCTTGATGTATCTTGGAGCTTTCACTTAATTCAGAGTCTCATTGAGATGAAACACTTTCATGCATATGTCGTGAATATTGTAATATTGTTCTTTGAATTTTTGCAATGTATGTTGTTTTCATATATACTAAGGTAATTGAACTATTTTAGTGGCTTTTGTACTTATCTTGTTGAAGGTGTGTTGTATTTCCTTTAACAATATTTTTTCCTTGTGAACTATTTTGTTGATTGATCAACGATTCATTATTATGTGTGTGCTTATGTGCCTTTTCTAGATTATTAAAATTTCTTGTCTTTAAATGACCCACTTTTCTCTCCCCTTTCGATATAAGGACCTTGATACTTTCCACAGCTGAACATTTCACAAGGCATACTCACTTGTTGATCAAAAAATGCATGTGTATTACTCTCTTGTGTTGAAATTTGTAGCCAAGGAAAATCTACAACAATACATGGCAGTCAATTTGATACATCGGATGAGGCTCCTATTCCAAATGGTGTGATGTCTAATTGGGACTTCACATTAGGGAGACGCCTTGTTTGACATATTTCCAGCACCATCCACATAACCCTAACATTTTTTGAGTCTTTCCTTGATACCGAAATATCTTTTCATATTTGTGACTAGCTACTCCCGATGTTCTTGAATCTAAGTTTCCTGGTGTTGTGCCTTCTATTGTTTAAGGGATCAGCCTACTCTCTGCTACTTGTATCGACCATATACTCACATGTCACTTTTTCCCTAAGTAAATCTACACCATTGTTCTAAAATATCTCCAAAATATCATCATTGTCTTATTTCACATCAATTGATGTAGGAATCATCATTTCCTACCTTTCACAGGTCTCTTCGACGCCAAAAACTTATCTAGGAAGCAGATCGAGAAACACTTCAATATAGGTTTCCATGTCTTTGATTGGGGGTTTTCATTATTGGCTCTCGATTGAACGATTCTACAAGTGTTCGACTTCAAATCCTTTATTCACACTCGCTAGACTTTACTATGCATCTTGTATACCATTATCCTTATCAGTGGCCATCTTCGCATATGTTAATGGTTTTCATTATTGACTATAAATCAGACGAATTCTCACATGTTCAACATCAAATCATTTATTCACATGTGCAGAAATATGTTTTTATGTGACGGTGACAAAGTCCTTGGGAAGAGGATTACATCACTGAACCATGTTTCCTCTCCAAAGCTACGTATTTTGCTTATGGATACAACTTATCTCAGTATGACTACATTGCGAAAAAGTTCCACATTGCACTTACTGGTGGACATGATCTCACATCTTCTACATGGATCCAAAATGTATTGTTCTAGCCACTAAGCATGAGAATCACTGAATTAGGAGATGATTTATATATGACATATATTTGTCGTTTTCATACCTCCTTCCATTCGTATGCTCTGAAAATACTCTCCTTGGTTTTTTCTGCAACTACATCTGAGATCAGTTGTTCTTCCTTCCATATATTGTTGTTCACTGTTCGTTTCTTATGTTTACTAAAAAACGATTGCAATTTTGACATAATGGTATCTTATATAATTTTTTTCCCAAAGTAATAATAACATTGTGAGGTTTGGAATCATACATAACATGATACTTCCACAAGAATGGTTAGACTAAAAGAACATCACAAAATTAAAGGGGGGGAATATCACACAGTACCTCATCTTTGAAGGGCATGTTGTCATATAGTAGGTGGCATTGTTGGCTAATGTGGATATCTTGCCCTTGGCAGAGCCACCCTATGATGTATGGTTGCAAATGTGGTGTTATCAAAAAATCTAACAACTTGATGGCCTATGATGAAATGAGGTTCTTTTGACCTATTCTATTGACATTGAAGTGTAATGGAGCACCCTTCACCTACATCTATAAGTGAAAATGGCACTCACCTTGCTCTGGTTATTGAGGATCACTTTGTTGTACCTTTTTTATAGCAACAGGGACGTTGTGTTTTGCATTAATGATTTACTTCCCCCTCTCTAGTTTTCATTCAAAGTTTAAAACCACATCTAACTCTAAGGCATTCAACTTGGCCATCAACAACTTCCTATTGATGGGTAGAAATGACCACTCATCAACAGGATGAGACAACTTGGACCAAGGTTCTTTAATAACCAAAGCTATTTGGTATGGTTTTTCTTGATGGGTTTTAAGGCTCCCTTAGCCATATATTCCCTTCTATTTCCAGAAAGAAATCATTAAATTCCTCCTTCTAGGTATCCTACATGAATATTTACAATGGTTATAGGTTAATAGTAATGTAAAAATATACATAGGTAGAAACACCAAAAGAAAAACCTTAGGTAGCATTTGAACTTTATAAAAAAAAAATCAAATAAATAAATCTAACTTTTAATGTAACATTAAATTAAATAACAATGAAAAAGAACAAATCTATAATAATAGTTTCGTTTTAATTGATTTTACACTTAAAAAAACATAAAAATAAAATATAGAAATATAATATATTAATATATCTGGGCTAAGGTTACTTAATTTATAAAAGACTTGTTCTAAGCATATAATATGTAAACCAAGCTAAATTCTATAAATGAAAATCATAAGAAAATAACTTAATTTGGAATCTAAACAAATATAACTAGTTAAAGGTGAATAGATGAATAACTATTATTAACCCTAGCTCTCTCCACCTAGTAATGTTGCTTAAATTTCAAAACTTCTTGAATCAAAGTCTTGAATTTTCAAAATCGTAACAAAGAAATATTAAATAACAGATTGATAAATTCAATATAAAATTACAGTGAGTGACATAAAATTTCAATGTCACTATATGTTTAACTTCTTCTATTCTACCCCTATCCACCCCTTTCAATTAATGTTTGGTCATATATTTATAATAGAAATATCCCATACAAAAAATATTACAAGTCAAAAATAAAAGATGGCAGTTTCTAAAATCTTAATATTAATGTTCAAAAATAAGCAAGTGTCACAACTGATAATCCATATTATTAAGAGACAACAACTAAAAAAATTGAATGAAGAAACTCAAATTCTACCACCAAAATGTACAGATTCCTATAAGATAAAAAATAAATGTACAGATTCCTACAGGTATTCAGTTTGGTTTGGGTTGTCCTAGCGCTGGGTTTTGGTTAAATTTTGATGTGGGGTTTCTGCTCGGGTTGCTCACCCTCCGTTGTCTCCTTTGTTGTCCTGCTGCAACTCCTTCTCTGTGGACTAGTTCCCAGTATGGTTTGTTTCTGCTCTATTTTTCTTCTTTTCATTCGACACCATTAGCTCTACGCCTTATTTCGATGCCGGACCTGGCAGCTGCTGGTGATATATATTCTATTGTTCTTTCTATGGTTTCTCTGCCACTGACTTCTCTTCTTTTATGGGTGGAAGTTTCAACAGATTGTTCAGTTGTCTTTGCAATGGCTAAACGAGAACGTAAGCCTATTGGGGGGAAGAGTAAATAGGCCTCTCCTGCACCGCATAGGAAACGTGGCCATAAGACAGTTGAGCAGCACCTTGAACCTATGGTTCGTAATCTTATGCATGACATTCCACCTCCTGTTCGTCATCGTGTCTATGGGTGGGAGTCTGAGATCTTGGATAATCTTGATTCACAGGATGATATGGCCTCTGCAGATATGCGGCAAGTGTCCCCTGACCCTGGCCATACTCGGGGTCGCACATCTCTCTATCAGCAATCCGTCCGAACCTATTGGATCATTAAATTTCTCCTTGCTAAAGCAATTATGTCCATTGCCGAGCCTAATTTGGACTCTAAGTTGGAAGCCATTCTTGCGGATATTAACAGAAATGTTCAGGAGATTAATTTAAGACAATTACATCAGTATACCCGTCTTGCCAGGTCCCAGTTGAACTTCCTGGCGCTACTACCACAGCGCCAACACCAGTTGAATCTGATGAAGACTAATCTTCTTTAGTGTCTTTAGTTTTGTTGGAACTGTTGCTATCGGTCCTTATGATGTTTTCCTTTTCTCTCTGTTATGATTTTGGACATCCTCCAGTTTATGTATGATCTTAAGTATAGACAGATCTGGTTCCTGTTATTAAGACTCTTTATGTTCTGGTTGAATTATTTCGAACTCAGATGGCCAAAATACTTGGTTTCCTACGGGCAGGTTGAGGTCTAGTTTTGTATCTTTTGCCCAACTTTTATTAATAGAAAATCGAAGATACCACCTAAAATTTCAATATATATATGTGTGTGTGTGTGTGTAATCAACAAATAATTATCTATTTAAATAATGATTACACAAACTATGATTTTCTAATTATTATTATTGAATTTAACAAAGTGGCTCACCATAATTCATACTATTCAAATTAAATGAAAATAGAGAAAACAAAAAAGTGAACATTATTTATTTGGATAAGCTCAAACTGTGCAAATCCTAAGTAATTCTCACATTAACACTAGAAGATATGTAATCACCACTTGTACCTATAACGTTCCCTAAGTTCAGTAATTTAATTATCATGTTGTTCTACCATAGACTTATTTTGTAGCTTAACTATTTATTTTCTTCTTATAATTGATTAACTTTATTTTTGAAGTAAGGGACAACAGCTAGATACTTTTTTTAGCTAAATACTTCTCTCGTCAAAACCAGCTCTACAATAATTTCTAAGAATCTTTATGATTTTTACAATCATGAGGCACCAACGTCATCTGATTTATTGAAGACGAAATTATCCTCAACATCTTCTACAGCATTAGCTTCTGGCTTTTCCTGTTCAAGCAAAGGTCCCTATGGAAAATTGAGGTTGAATTCTTTTTATTTATGTTCCTCTTGGCTTGGAAATATATCTAGCAATTTGTCAAGATATACATAATCATTATGTTTAGACTAGGAACTGAGATATCATTATGTTTAGACTAGGAATTGAGAGCGGGATCAGAGTTTTTCCCTGCAAAGCCAATCTTAATTTTTTTGGCCATGCTATAAGTAATTCGAATGAAGTAAGAATCTTTGAAGAAATTATTTCTATAGACAAAAATTTCCTAGAATTCCCTAACTTGGTCAACCAAAATTCTTCCAAAATATGAATTAATCCATAATGAAATAAACTCCTATATGGATTCTTAATTTATTTTTATTTTTTATAGAATTTAAAAATTTTTGTAAATTTTTATAAAAGTAGTAAAAAAGATTCATTTTGCAGCTTAAAAATACAATGAGCAATTGAAAATGATAATAAAGCACAAAACTGTAGTGTCCCTCACATGTTATATATCGTCTGAAAATGAAAACCATTTTCTTGGAGACAAAGAACTTGTCCCAAGGAATGTTTCTTACTAGACAAATTTTTAGACCATTTACACCTTATACAAACAGCTTTGTAGCCTTAGCAACAAAAGCCTCATTCACCAAAATTTCCACATCTCTAATTGGCACTTTCCATTGTAAGTTCGTGTGAATGCTTTCACCACTTCAATATTGTGCCCTCAAAAAGACAGTTTATTTTCCCACCAATTGACCTGCTTAAATAGAGCTAAATATTCCTCATAAGCCTCCAATGTTTCACCTCTAATGGGTTTAACACTTACAACCAGGCCATTGAAAATGTGCCCAAATTATTCACAGGAAGGGTTTCAAATGGGTAAAACATTATGGTATATCGAGTCAAGTGGTTCTAAAACATAATCAACAAATCAAACCTCAAGATTGTCCATAGTAACCCTAATATTGTGCACAATGAGCTAGTAATACAATTGTTAGACACATACTGAATACTCTTTTCACAACATACTCTTTGAATACAATTGTTAGACACATTATTAAATTCAAACATATAGGTTTCAACGCATTAAAATGAAAAAAATCTATAATCAGATGATATGAGCCATTAATCCATATGTTAAAATCACATAAATTTAATCCATAATTTGAAAAGGTTGGGAAAATAAGAAAAAACATTATTCCATATGAATTATATAAATCATGGTGTTAGAAGTAAGAAATAATAGTGTCTATGTAACATAAATATAATGAAAACAAAAAAATGCTTTCAATCTTTCAAAAAGACATAAGGATAAGATCTAACGGAGACATATCCATAGGAGACATATCCATAATGATTCTAGAAATTGCAATAGATTCATCAATTTATTAAAGATAATCATCACTAAAATAAATATTGGGGTTTTTATTGTTGAGATTTTATTTCTTATTTTTAATTAAATCTGGAGGAAAATCTCATGTAGGTGACAACAATAGGATTTGTTGCTACATTGGCTCCATCAGTTTCTGATGAGGAGTTAATGCATCCTATATTTGTTGTGAGAGAATTTATGAGTTTGTTGCCATTTCCAGCTATAAAATGTAAGCCCGTAGAGGCAAGTGTGCATAAGGAGGAATGTGTAGTGAGGAAGGCTGAGCAGATGAGAAACTCTGCAATTGTATTTTCTCTAGTTGATTAATGAGATTGTCGATGCCCTGTTAGGTGGACGTAGCCCAGATTGGTTGGGTGAACCACGTTAAAAACTGTGTTCTTTATGTGTGTTTTCTGCTGTGTGTGTTCGTAGTTTAATGTTTCTGCTGTGCTAACTCCAACAATTGGTATCAGAGCTCAAAGTTGGAGACAGAGCCGTCACTGTATTTTGTTGAACTGGCAGCGTAAGAAGGTGGATTGTCCGTGTTGCAGAGCCGTCGCTGTAAGAACGTTGAAGAAGGTGGACTGTCTGTGGTTAGCAAGCGTAAGAACGTTGACTGGAACTGCTTGGACCGAGCAGGAACTACGTTCTGTGTATATCTGTTCTGCAGAGACGCTGAACGTTGGTATCATATGAACGCTGCCGAAAATGCTGTGGGTTGAAAATCGTGTGGACTGTTGTACAGGTTTATTCAAATGCCATTTGAAAGTTTCTATTAATTCGATTTGAAGTTTTCGATGATGTGACAAAAGGTCGATTTGCAATTGCAGTTTAAAAGCCGATTGGTATTTAAAACTCCAAGTCGAAAGGTTGATTGGTATATAAAATGTTGATTGGTATATAAGAAAGAAAATGGCATGGTATAATGAAAGGTTGATTGGTATATAAAACAAACCTTTCAACCCTCTTGGTGTAATGACCTTTTTTTCTGAAGTCAATTGGTATATAAAATGCAAAGTCGATTTGTTTTACTACAAATCACTTTGTAATTTTTTAAATGCCATTTGTATTTTAAAAAGAAAAGGGGGAAGTAAAATCGATTTTATATTGTAATATTTAAAATGACATTTAAATCGATTTGCCATTTAAAAATCTATATGCCATTTAAAATTGATTTTTCCTTTGCAAATTGAAAATCAATATGGCATTATGTTAAGGTTAAGGGAATTTTATAAAGGTGAAGGGTATTTTTTTTTTAAGGGCATGCTTTATTAAAAAGGGCATTCTTTATTAAAAAGTTGCAATTGGAGGTTGTTTTTTGTGACACAATATGGCAAAAACACAAAGTGCCCTTTTTGAGATCGAGAAGTTCAATGGCAAAAACAACTTCGAGATCTGGAAGGTAAAGATGTATGATCTACTTGTACAACAAGGCGTGGCGAAAGCGCTGTTGGGAAAAGCCAAACAGCCTTACACCATGACAGATGATGAATGGAGTGACTTGGATGAAAGAGCACTGAGCGGCATTCGACTGTGTTTGGCGGATGATGTTTTGTTTAACATCATGTCAGAGAAAACTGCTGCTGGTTTGTGGTCAAAGCTTGAAAAGTTGTACATGACAAAATCCTTAACTAATAGGATTCTTCTGAAGCGACAGTTGTACAGCTTGCGCATGAAAGAAGGTACGACGATAACTGATCATCTGAATACCTTTAATACTCTCCTGGTGCAGTTAGAAAGTATAGAAGTAAAATTTGAATCAGAAGATAAAGTTGTAACTTTATTATGCTCGTTGCCCGAGCCATGGGATCATTTTGTTACTTCTATAAGTCTTAGTTCATCAGAAACCCTTGAATTTGATGATGTTGTTGGAGCTTTGTTATCCGAAGAAACAAGGAAGAGGTCAAATTCAGAAACCTCTACATCAGAAGCAATGATGGTCAGAGGTCGTTCTAAAGAAAGACGCTTCAGTAAGCACAACAACTCGCGTTCAAAATCGAAAGGGAAGAAGAGTAAGGTAAAGTGCTGGTTTTGTGGCAAATCAGGACATTTGAAGAAGGACTGTTGGAAGAGACAGCAAACATCCAAAGAAGACTCTTCGACAGAGAAGAAAGAAGCAAACACGACAGATACAGGTTCGGCATCGATTTCAAGTATGAGTGATGAAGTGTTATCAGTTAGTTTGTCTAATCATGATCAACATTGGCTGTTAGATTCTGGTGCGTCAAATCACATGTGCATTCATAGAGAGTGGTTTAAAACTTATAAATCAATCGATGATGGAGTGGTTTATATGGGAAATGATGCCTCATGTAATATTGTGGGAATTGGAAGCGTCCAGATTAAAATGTTTGATGGGACAAATAAAATTCTAACTGATGTAAGACATGTACCTGAACTAAGAAAAAACCTCATTTCACTAGGATAACTAGACACTAATGGATATAAAACCTTTATTCAAGGTGGAGTAATGAAAGTTTATAAAGGAATTTTACTAGTCATGAAAGCAAAGAAGGTTGGAAATCTTTATCAATTAGAAGGAAGAACAGAGTCAGATCATGCTTCTACAGTATCTGAAAATGACAGTAATTCTATTCGTTTATGACATCAAAGGTTGGGCCATATGAGCGAAAGAGGATTAAAAATTTTGTCTGATCGTAAGTTACTTCCTAGTTTAAAATCTTCTAAGTTAGATTTCTGCAAACATTGTCTATTTGGGAAACAAAGCAAGCAGAAGTTTAAAACTGGAAAACATACTAGTAAGGGAATTCTTGATTATATCCATTCTGATGTTTGGGGTCCATCTCCTACAACCTCATATGGAGGATCGTCATATTTTGTATCTTTTATTGATGATTTCTCTAGAAAAGTATGGGTTTACATGTTAAAAAAGAAGTCTGATGTGTTCACAGTTTTCAAACAGTTTAGAGCATTAGTTGAAAACATCACTGGAAGAACCATTAAATGTTTAAGAACTGATAATGGTGGTGAGTTCACTTCAAATGAATTTGATAATTATTGCAAGGATGCTGGGATCGAAAGACATAAAACCACTGTATATACTCCTCAGCAAAACGGAGTTGCTGAACGCATGAACGGGACTCTCCTAGAGAGAGCAAGAAGTATGCTTAGTAACGCCAACTTGCAGAAGGAATTGTGGACAGAAGTGGTTTCTACAGCTTGTTACTTGGTAAATCGATCACCATCAACTACAATAGGATGCAAAATTCCTCAAGAGGTATGGAAAGGTTATCCATGTGATTATTCTAAACTGAAAGTTTTTGGTTGTGATGCATATGCTATAGTTCCGAAACATCAGCGTTCTAAGTTAGATCCTAAATCAAAAAGATATATCTTTGTTGGATATGGTGATGGAACTAAGGGATACAGGTTGTGGGATCCTACTACTCACAAGATCATCATTAACAGAAATGTTAAATTTAATGAATCCTCACTTGAAAATCCAAATATAGATGATGAATTGAAACAGGATAATGAACCTAAGCTTCAACACATTCAGTTTGAAACCAGTTCAAATACTGATGATAGTCTAGATGAACAAGTTTCATATTCAGATCATGAACAAGTTTCAGATACAGATCATGAACGTATTTCAGATGCTGATCATGAAGAAGTTCCTACAGATAATAATCAGCAAATTGTGGAAGTACCATAAACACCTTTAAGGAGGTCTACAAGAATCAAACGACTTCCTAAAAGGTATGATGATTATGTTACTTCAGTTGCTTTAACTGCTAACGATGATGAACCTTTGTGCTATCAGGAAGCTATAGAAGGTTCAAACAGTGGTAAGAGGCTATGAAGGACGAGATGAAGGCGTTAGCAAAGAATGCCACATGGGATCTGGTAGAACTTCCTAAAGACAGAAAAACTGTGGGATGTAAGTGGGTTTACAAATTGAAGAAGGGTGTTGATGATACAGAAGACAGGTACAAAGCGAGGCTGGTCGCAAAAGGTTTTTCTCAGAAAGCAGGCGTTGACTTTCATGAGATTTTTTCACCAGTTGTGAAAATTGTTTCAATTCGAATTGTGTTAGCATTAGTTGCTTTACTTGATTTAGAATTACAACAACTAGATGTTAAAACTACATTTTTACATGGAGATTTAGATGAGGAAATTTACATGGAACAACCGGAAGGGTTTGTTCAAAATCGCAACAGGAAATTTGTCTGCAGGCTCAAGAAATCATTGTATGGTCTAAAGCAGTTGCCTCGACAGTGGTACAAGAAATTTGATTCTTTCATGATGAGTCAAAATTATATAAGAAGTGAATATGATCATTGTGTTTACTTTAAGAAATTAAGTAATGGCATGTTCATTATCTTAGTGTTGTATGTTGACGATATGCTTTTAGCAAGAAAAAGCATAACAGAGATCAACAGGTTAAAGGCTCAGATGGCTAGGACGTTTGATATGAAAGATCTAGGAGTAGCAAGATAGATTTTGGGCATGGAGATTTTCAGAGACAGGAGCAATGGTAAGCTGTGGCTATCACAACAGAAGTATATTGAGAAAATACTCTTGAGGTTTGGTATGAACAATGTGAAGCCTGTTTCAGTCCCTTTTGCTTCCCATTTTAAGCTTTTTTGAAGTTTTTGTCCTAACACTAATGAAGAAAAGGAGTATATGTCTCGAATTCCATATGCCAATGTAGTAGGTTGTTTGATGTATGCGATGGTTTGTACTTGACCAGATATTTCACATGCAGTTGGGGTTGTCAGCAGGTATATGGAAAATCCAAGAAAAGAACACTGGTCAGTAGTGAAATGGGTGCTTCGGTATCTGAGAGGCACAAGTGATTATTGTATCACTTATAACAGAAGCAGTGAATATGTTTGTGGATATGTTGATTCTGATTTCGCAAGTGATTTGGATAAGAGAAGGTCAACTTCGAGGTATGTCTTTACTCTTGCAGGTGGAGCTATTAGCTGGATTTCAAAGCTACAGAACATTGTTTCTTTATCCACTACAGAAGCAGAATACATAGCTGCTTCGCATGCTTGCAAAGAAGCGGTTTGGTTGAAAGGTTTGTTTGGTGAGTTTGGTAGGTTGCAGGACAACATCAAGTTATTTTGTGATAGTCAAAGTGCAATTCACTTGGCTAAAAATCCTGCCTATCATAGTAAATCAAAGCATATACCTATCAAGTACCATTTTGTAAGATAGGTTATCACTGAAAGGGGAGTCTCTCTTGAAAAGGTGCATACAAAGGAAAACTGTGCAGACATGTTCACAAAACCAGTTTTGTTAGAGAAGCTACGATGGTGTCTGGCTTCTCTTGGCTTGCAAAAAACATAAAAATAATAATGAAACAGGGTATCAGGTTAATTGTTGTCAAGGTGGAGATTGTTGAGATTTTATTTCTTATTTTTAATTAAATCTGGAGGAAAATCTCATGTAGGTGACAACAATAGGATTTGTTGCTACATTGGCTCCATCAGTTTCTGATGAGGAGTTAATACATCCTATATTTGTTGTGAGAGAATTTATGAGTTTGTTGCCATTTCCAGCTATAAAATGTAAGCCCGTAGAGGCAAGTGTGCATAAGGAGGAATGTGTAGTGAGGAAGGCTGAGCAGATGAGAAACTCTGCAATTGTATTTTCTCCAGTTGATTAATGAGATTGCCTATGCCCTGTTAGGTGGACGTAGCCCAGATTGGTTGGGTGAACCACGTTAAAAACGGTGTTCTTTATGTGTGTTTTCTGTTGTGTGTGTTCGTAGTTTAATGTTTCTGCTGTGCTAACTCCAACATTTATAAAACTTGCACTACTTTCCCATGCTTTTCTTTATCTTCTCATCACACTTCCTTATTGCAGCTTAGATGCATTGTCCTAGGATGATTGATCCTACTTCTATACTTTGTTTTGCAATTTCAAGTGTCTTTGTCCTGCTTCTTGCTCTAAGAAATTCACATTTACAAACTCTTACATTTTTTGTTTAAATTTCTATTTGATTTTAACAACATATTAATATGTTGCAACTAGTGAGAAGATAGTCTAAAAACTCCATTCTATTTAGATTTATGTGTGCAAACCATTGCAATGCTTGAACTCCAAAGTTGCTCAAAGTCTCAAACATCTAACTTAGTGCCCAAGGTATAAAAGGTATTTATGAACTTTTACACAATTTGGACCCTCTAGTGTCACAATGTTGCCTATCTCATGTACTAGCTATCATAACTTCCAACAATGTAATATTGTTCTTTGATAGCATCCCTGTACAAATATTATAGATTACTCCATGTCCATGTACTAGCCATCATAACTTCCAACAAAGTAATATTATTCCTTAATAGCATCCCTAAAAAAAATCCTAATGAGTATGACTACAACAAATATTATAGATTGCTCCATACCCCCTTAACCCTTAGCTCACAATAAGTCTCCCATCAATCCTGAAACAATCTTAACAAGGACAAAAGTAATATTTTCTCTATCACAATCATACCCATTACTCTCCTTTACTAGCCATCATAACTTCAAACAAAAAAATATTGTTCTTTAATAGCATCCCTGTCGAAAGAGCTCTTAGTGGGTACAACTGCACAGATTTCTCCATGCCCCTTTACTGGCAGTAAGTCTCCCAGACATGGGACACAACCTTAACAAATATTTTCTCTATCTAAATCATATTCCATATTGACGAGTGCACTGCTATTAATTCAACCAACAGTAAGCTTTTATTTTTTGGTGTGCATCCTATAAAATCTAATTTATATTTATAGTTAACAGAGGGAATTTAATAAACCATAGGACTGGAAATTTATTTCCGAGGAGGCCATCAAACTTAGCTGCAAAACTATGTCAATATTTGATAGAATGAACCCACATGATGTATCAAATAAGTAAAACGAATAGATCCATTAACAACGCAAAATCTATGAAATAAATAAAAGGAATAAATCGAGGAACCCTGGAAGCTCATCTTCGTCGAGAAAGTGGTTCATGTCTGCATGTGGGACAGGAGATTTTTTGACTAAACCATGAGCGAATGCAGTGTGAATGATAAAGATGGTTGCATTTCAATTGTTTTGCAGTCTCCCCATTTTCAAAATTATCGTAACAAATTGCGCAGATCATTTCATCACGTCTTGTAATGTCTTCTGGGCGAATTATAACGTCCGGCAACCCATCCACTATTGCACGGCCAATTACAACTTCGCCTGCAAGGTAATTCACCAAAATTTCTGCATTGAAATTGAATGTGTATGTATGCTCCTGTAGATGTTGCTTGATTTGACGCCAACTGAATCTGGAATTCCATATAATTTGGGTGGAATACTGGACTCCATTGCTGGGCTGGCCAAAGTCCAGTATGTATCGAATTAAAATGATATCTTCAGGCAATCTAAATGTTGCGAGATAATCTTCATTATGATTCTCATCATTGTCTAGAGTAATTCTGCGGCGCCGTAAGCTCTCTCCTCGCCATGGCTGATCTAAATAGCGTAAATTAATATTTTCCGTTAAATTCTGTAATATCCGAGGGCCGAGATGAACCGACTCATAAAATGAAGATCCACGCCCATTATTAACAATCACGCTTGACACCTCGTTTGAGTCCTGTAAATTATCATAAACAATATTTTGGTTTCCTATCACGGTTTCCAGGCGCCTCATAATATCGAGAACCAATTCTCTGTTCCTTTCTGTACCTCCATGCCGCAGCGCGTTGTCAAATGCATCTCTGACCCTTTCCTGTGCTTCTTCCATTATTTAGAAATGACCAAATTCAAATATTAGCGTAGAATTTACTGCACTCCGGAATAATATAAAAATAGAACTCATTTCGGCAACCAACACCTGCGGCATGTAACTCTTTTGTGTGAGAACTCTATATATATATATCTATATTATTTTCTTTTTGTCTGTGACGAATCGGTTTCCAGAGACGAATCAGTTTCCACACTGTTAGTTATTAAATATTTAAATCACTTCAATTTCAATCAGAGAAAGACCGTTAGGATTTTTGTACAATTTTGTTTTCAAGTTATCCGGGTATTGTGTGGACTTAAATTGATGTGCTTTTAAATTTATTCATTTAATGGACGGTTGAAAAATAGTTTAAATTCTTATATAATCCTTAAATAATTTGAGTGATTTTAATTAAGTATTGAGAAAAAATTGTAAATGTTCCTAAGTAATTAGAGAACATGAGAGAAGTCGATTAGTTAAGAATGTGAAGAGTCAGTTTCAGTTGTTTAGGGATTTAGACTAAAATTAGGATTTGAGGATTCCAAGAGTTTTATTGAGTCATCGAGGGAGCTGAATCGATTGATTCTCAATTTGTATAAAAATAAGCCTCAGAGGCATTAAACAGATAGAGCTGAAAATCTGGAGAGACAGACTGGGATAATAGAAAGCTATCGAAAAGAAGATCTGGCCAAACAAGAAGTTGTAAGTGAATGTTGTTGTGATTGATTTCATGTATATGAATGAAAGAATTTGATTCTGAGATATATGTGCTCTTTGATCGAATTCTATATGATGAATGGTTGAGTTTCTGTGGATGAATATATGATGAATTTTGTGTGTTAGAGCTCTGAGATGATACCCTGCATACAGTAGGAGAACTCGACATAATTACTATAGACAGATTGAATTGAACTAATGCAGGTATACCCCTGTAAAGGCTGAGTAGGTGTGTGGTTACCTGGGTTCAATCAACGATCACTAAAAGGATCGTTGATGCAAGAGAGAGATTGGAATTAATTCCAAAATTCATAGGTGAAGAAGATCAGAGGAGTTTGAAGATTGGTTGGAGTGTGAGTTTATCACAAGATATGTGGAATGTATGCTTGAAGAATGGGTGAATTATGACTCGGGGTTTGAATTGAAAGCAGTCTTCAATAAAGAAGAACTGGAGTGGAGATACAGTGAGAACTTGATTTAGAATAAATAAAATCGTGAAGGGAGTATCGAAAACCGAATAGAGTCAATCTCATTTCATAGTAATGAATCGAAGTATGGCAAGCGTTGTGGATCCTTGAGTGAAGGATAGAGGCGTTGAACCACATTCAGATCCAAGTTAAGGTTACGAAGGATGTGAAACTGTGAGCGAAAGTGGAACCTTGAGTAAACAGTAAAGGCGGGTTTGAGACAGAAAACCAGCGGTCTCACACTTCTTAAGAATGGTAAGCGGGATTGTGAAAAAAAACACGATATTGGTCTTTGTCTGACGCGTGGCAAAAGTGGTAAGTGTAAAACCACTTTTATCGCGTTTTTTTTTAGCGTTAAAGCTCGGAGGTTAAACAAATGCGATATTCGTTATATTCGTTGGATCATTGGATGGGAGCGCGATAAGCCTACAACCATTGGATACGAAGGGTAATTTAAAGTCTGGGACCCTGTTCATCGCGTGAGTTAAGAATTAAACCTCGAGCGTTTTGATAGCGCGACGTCTGTTGGATAGCCGAAGTAAAATGCGATGGGATGTCCATCATTGGATGGAAGGATGTGTTAAATGGCATGGGCCCGAGAGCTATGATATGGAATTCGAGTTTTAATATATGCCCTAAGGTTTAGTTATATGGCAATTGTGACTCGAATTCATATGAATTATTCCAAGTCATCGTATGATCCGTTGTGTGGTCCAAAGATAAGGTAAGTTTAATATTGTGTGGGCCCGAATATTATTGGTGTTTTGCTTTTAATAGAAGTCTGAGTTTATGTCATATACGTTCCTACTATGAACCATTATATATTGGGTTAATCATAAAGTTCGAATAGTAATTCGAAGATCATTCTGAGGGGTTTTCTCATAAGGTTTAAAACCATTGATTGAAGAGAAAAGTTCCCGCATATACAGTTTTGATAGGTATGGTTTCATAACCATAGGATATGAGATAGTGAAACTTCCGCATTATTTAAGTTGCCAATTTGAGATTTTATTTGGCATTTATTTGGAAGATGCATTGTTATATGCATAGCTAAAGAAAGAAAATGGGGGTAAGCAGGGGGGCCCGGCATCATGTGGTATCAGAGCTAGAATAACTCTTTGAAGGTTCAAAGTTTTATTAATTGCATGTGTGATGAAAAGAAATCAGATTTTTTAAAACTGATAAAGATAGCAGCATACAGAGGTGCAGTGCAGGTGAAAGAAGAAGCAAAATTATAAAGAATCTTTAAGGTGAGTTGATGAGCATTATTTAACTCTGGTTTGAAGAATTGCTTGCAGAATTCATATTGCAGGCAATTGAAGAAATCTCAGCAAAAGCAAATCACAGCTTTGAGAGCAGTGATGAAAGAATCTAGCAGAGAATTCTAAAGTGAAGAAGAAAGTGTGGCAAAACCTGGAGAATTCCCAATAAAGGTTGGATGAAAGAAGAACAGATGTGTTCTCAAAAATTTGCAGAGTGAAGCCTAGAGAGAGCAGAAGAGAGTGCTCAGAAGATTCCAGCAGATAAGGGACCAGTGCTTGCCAAAATCCCAGATCCGGAAGAAAGGATTGGTGAAGTAAGAGGCAGCAAGAGAGCTTGTTGTTGCAGAGGCTTGGTGCAGCTGATGAGTGAGGAACTCATGGAGGAAGGGATGACTACTGATATTCATAGAAGAGATAGAAGGGGTTCTGAGAAAAGCCACAACAGAAAAGAGGAAGAAGATGCCAGGACAAATGGCATGAGGAAGAACTTAACTGATGCAGAATATTAGAAAGAGGTAGTTGAGATCAGAGAACAGTTTAATAAACTAAAGATGATGGTAGAAGAAAGCCAGAGAGTTGGTTGGCTCATGAAAAAGAAAGTAAAGTGGCACAGGCTACAGGTGAAGAGAGAGCAAATGATAAATGCTCAGCAGAAAGAGAGACTACTCAGGATGATTGAGTATGTGGAGAAGGACTTGAAGACTGAAACTTCAAGTGAGACCAAGGGGTCAAATGACTTTACTTCTGATGATTCTTGTATGTTTGCAGAAAAGTTGAGGAAGCTTGAACGGAGGATGGATGTATAGTTGGAATGTGGAGAACTCAGAGTAGCTAATTTGAGAAGAGAAGTTTCTATTTGTGAAGCAGAACAAAGTACAGTGGAAGAATGGAGATCTACAAAAGATCTTATGAACCATGGTGGAGATTTAAGGCAGCAAGAAGATTGTCTTGTTGAAAAGGAAATTATTGATGATTTCCTGAGTTATTGGACAATTCCAAATCAGGTGGATGATGTGAAGCCTTGTATTTTTTAATCTGACAATTGTGGTGTGATTACAGGTTTTGCAGAGGAGGATGAGAAATATTGTGAAACTGTCACAAGTATGAAGAAGTATCTCTCAGGAGATGAATACTCTGAAGAAGAATGCAATGTTGGAGAATGTCCCTTGACCGAAGGTAACAGTCATGCATTTATGATGGAAACTGTTGCAGCATAGGAAGATTTTTTTGTGATTGAAGAAGGAGAGGATTAGTTTGAAGTACTGATATGTGAAACACCAGTTGAGGTTGTTGAAGCTCCTGGTCTACAAACTGAAAGTTTGTGTATGAATGCAGGGACTGTAAGTGAAGATGAAGTTCTTAAAGAATGCAAAAGAGAAATTACATTGCCAGAATATTTGTTGGAGAATTCAAAGTATGAAAGGGAGATTGCAGAAGGTAGAGTTCATCACAGTGAACAAGAAAACATCATGAGAGCAGATGGTGTGAAGGAAATACTTGTTGACAGTCTTGAGAATTCTTCAGAGAATTCTTTGGGAAAGGTGAATCAGCATACTGATGTGCTGATAAAGAAGGAAGGAATTTCAAGACAGCATACTGAAATACTGGCAGAGGAAAGAAAGGCACTGAGACCTTATGATTTGTGTTTTAACAATTGTTTTATGAATGCAAATTCTGTTGATGCTGAAGAAAATTTGACACCATTGGGCAGTCAATTAAAAGAGGAAGAGAATTATGTGGAAGACTTTAATCCATGGAATGAAGAAATTGGATTGCTGGAGATTATGTGGGATAAACAGGATTCAATGCAAGAAGGAGAACCTCAATTTCAAAATTGGGGATTGCAGAATGTGAAGATGCAAGGGAATGAGGACAGTGAAGACTTTCTGGGTCTTGGAAAGGATTTGGGACAGTAGAAAGAAGATTTGATGATTGAATCATCAAACGAGACTGTGGGGTCTTATGATTTTAAAATTGACAAGTTGTGTGTGAATGCAGGTATTGAAGAAGACAGTTTATGTGATGAAACTATATCCAGTGAAGCAGAATGTTGTCAAGTAAAGTATGATGATGATTATCTTTCAGAGGAAGATCAGATTGAATTACTGCAACAAAAGGAATTCATAAATTCCTTGTTTGGTGAAAAATATTGTTTCAATGGAAATATGACAGCTATGTTTGAAGATGAATTCGTTCCTGATAATGACAGGGAGGAGCTGTTTTGTCTGATGGACAAAGAGGAGACCGGAGGACAGACTTTTGGGACTACTACAGTGGTGGAGAATCAGAATTTTATTCTGACAGAAGATGAGGACACAGTACTTGAAGAACTTGAATCGATTTCCAAAATCAATCAAGAAGATGGAAGACAATTACTGAAGATGTCAAGGAAGAAGAGGAAGAATATGCTGAAACAAGTTTGCGGCATATTGATGAAATGCTTGAAGCTGTGAAAGGAATATGAGCATATACTAGTTTACAGAACTTAATCGTGCTTACTAGTACCAAAGGAGAAATGAATGATTATGCTACTACAGTTAGGGAATTGAAAGATAATTTACTTTTTAAAAGTAAATTTGCAGGTGATGAGAAAAAGAATGTTGCAGAGGGAGATATCTTAAGAGATGTCCAGGAAGTTTGGGGGGCAGTAACAATGGCAGAGCAACAGATTGAAGTGTTGCTAGAGGAAATGTTAAAGCAACAATTTGAATTGTTGCCAGAGGAGGAAGAGACACAAGGATTTTGTAATTTTGGTGTTTGTTTTATGATTGCAGGTACTGATGGAAAGACTAAAGAATGTTTGGTCCAAGAAGAGAGGAAAAGAGATGATGACAGTGACTAGCAATTTAAATACCAGTCCAGAAGATTGCTGAAGTCAATAAGTGAAGAAATTGTCATGGATGACAATCAGGAAGAGTTTTACTGTTGCAGAGAACAAGAGGGTATGGATGATTGGGTGGCAGCTAGGGCTCAGCAATTAAGGACAAGAGCCGGAGAAAAAGCAGCAGTAAGAGTTTAGAAATTATGAACTCAACAAGCAGAAGCAGAAGTAGAAGTTCAGCAATCAAGAGGAAGCAGTATCCAGCAGTCAGAAAACATATTAGACAGGGAAATTGAATTTATGAGAAATTTGATGGTGAAAGTGTCTCAGAGGAAGGCAACAGCAAGAAACCAAAGAAGCAGAAGCAGTAGCAGAAGAAAGACAAAAAGAGACTGTGAAAGCTTAGCAAGTGGAAAGATGCAGAATAAGATATGGAAGCCTGGAGAAGTGCAGAAGAAGAGTATTGCAACAGATGATCAGTTGCAGAACAAAGTGTGGGATCCAGAAAGACAAGGACTGAAAGCACATGATCAGGAGATCATGAATCATTTTAACCTAGGGAGTCTGATGCAAGGGCATTAGGCTCAAGAAAATACCTTGTATGTAAATAGACATAGGGGGGTCTTATCTTTTTTAAATTATTATGTAATCCTTAAATAATTTGAGTGATTTTAACTAAGTATTGAGAGAAAATTGTAAATGTTCCCAAGTAATTGGAGAACATGAGAGAAGTCGATTATTTAGGAATGTGAAGAGTCAGTTTCAGTTTTTTAGGGATTTAGACTAAAATTAGGATTTGAGGATTCCAAGAGTTTTGTTGAGTCATCGAGGGAGCTGAATCGATTGATTCTCAATTTGTATAAAAATAAGCCTCAGAGGCATTAAACAGATAGAGCTGAAGATCTAGAGAGACAGACTAGGATAATAGAAGGCCATCAAAAAGAAGATATGGCCAAACAAGAAGTTGTAAGTGAATGTTGTTGTGTTTGATTTCATGTATATGAATGAAAGAATTTGATTCTGAGATATATGTGTTATTTGATCGAATTTTGTATGATGAATGGTTGAGTTTCTGTGGATGAATATATGATGAATTTTGTGTGTTAGAGCTCTGAGATGATTCCCTGCATACAGTAGGAGAACTCGACATAATTACTATAGACAGATTGAATTGAACTAATGCAAGTATACCCCTGTAAAGGCTAAGTAGGTGTGTGGTTACCTGGGTTCAATCAACGATCACTGAAAGGATCATTGATGCAAGAGAGAGACTGGATTTAATTCCAGAATTCGTAGGTGAAGAAGAGTAGAGGTGTTTGAAGATTGGTTGGAGTGTGAGTTTATCGCAAGATATGTGGAATGTATGCTTGAAGAATGGGTGAATTATGACTCGGGGTTTGAATTGAAAGTAGTCTTCAATAAAGAAGAACTAGAGTGGAGATACAGTGAGAACTCGATTTAGAATAAATAAAATCGTGAAGGGAGTATCGAAAACTGAATAGGAGTCAATCTCATTTCATAGTAATGAATCGAAGTATGGAAAGTGTTGTGGATCCTTGAGTGAAGGATAGAGGCGTTGAACCACATTCAGATCCGATTTAAGGTTACGAAGGATGCGGAACTGTGAGTGAAGGTGGAACCTTGAGTAAACAGTAAAGGCAGGTTTGAGATAGAAAACCAGCGGTCTCGCACTTCTTAAGAATGGTAAGCGGGATTGTGAAAAAAAACGCAATATCGGTCTTTTTCTGACGCGTGGCAAAAGTGGTAAGTGTAAAAACACTTTATCGTGTTTTTTTTAGCGTTAAATCTCGGAGGTTAAACAAACACGATATTCGTTATATTCGTTGGATCATTGTATGGGAGTGCAATAAGCCTGCAACCGTTGGATGCGAAGGGTAAGTTAAAGGCTGGGACCCAGTTCATCGCGTGAGTTAAGAATTAAACCTCGAGCGTTTTGATAGCGCGATGTCCGTTGGATAGCCGAGGTAAAATGTGATGGGATTTCCATCGTTGGATGGAAGGATGTGTTAAATGGCATGGGCCCGAGAGCTATGACATGGAACTCGAGTTTTAATATATGCCCTAAGGTTTAGTTATATGACAATTGTGACTCGAATTCATATGAATTATTCCAAGTCATCGTATGATCCGTTGTGTGGTCCAAATATAAGGTAATTTTAATATTGTGTGGGCCCGAATATTATTGGTGTTTGGATTTTAATAAAAATCTAAGTTTATGTCATATCTGTTCCTACTATGAACCATTATATATTGGGTTAATCATAAAGTTTGAATAGTAATTCGAAGATCATTCCGAGGGGTTTTGTCATAAGGTTTAAAACCATTGATTGAAGAGCAAAGTTCCCGCATATACAGTTTTGATAGGTATGGTTTCATAACCATAGGATATGAGATAGTGAAACTTCTGCATTATTTAAGTTGCCAGTTTGAGATTTTATTTGGCATTTATTTGGAAGATGCATTGTTATATGCATAGCTAAAGAAAGAAAATGGGGGTAAGCAGGGGGCCCCGGCATCAAATAGTAAAATTTATTTTAATTTAGGTATCAATTCAGAGGGAGGATTTTAATAGCCACTACTCAAATCAAAATATTATTGAAATGGTTTTTTTAGTTTAGAAACATTAAAAATATATATATATCAGTGGGAAATATTATTGAAATGGTTTTTAGTTTCGAAAAAAATTTACATGAAAAAATAGAAATATATAATTTTTTTTAATTAATTAGAAATATTGTAAAACATAACTCCACATATTATATTTTAAAAACATAGTTTAAATCACATATTATATATATTTTTCTAAATTGGTAAGTTAAATAATAGTACATAATAGTCTATAACCCATAAATAGTCCATAATCTTTCTATCTTCTAGTTAGAGTGTTTCATATCCATTTGTTTAAAAAATGGTAATGGTTGAATAATGAGTTACCACCATGCTACCTCCATTACCACCACCTTATTCCACCCTCTATATTGCTAGCTTGCAAACTACCACTCACTCTACTCCATCCTCCACACACTATTGTTACTCATGAGGGGCTCTAGAAGCACTCTATTTTCCCTCTTCAAATTATTGTTCCCCGCGATGCTTTAGATAGGTGGTCATCCCACAATAATCTCCTAATCTCATTGAGTCCTAAAGAAGAGGTAAGACATGCATCTCAATCTTGTTTGACATTTGACATGTTGTGCATATGCTTGGAGTTATTGCTATTGCAAAAACATAAAACAAAGTGAATTTTATAATTTTCATATTAGTTGATAACAAAATCTAAAATCTACATTGTCGAGTCCCACTAACACAACCGGTTGAGGACGGGCCTCGTCAAAAGGGTGACCTAGGATCAAACCTCACAGAGGTTGTTGCACCCATGCTAAGGGGAGGAGACAAGTTAAACCCAGATTGCTTAGTGTTGGTGTGGCCTAGGCCGGGAGTGATCCCCGAGTGATTTTGACGGCTTAGATGCCGCTGGGTCGCGGTTTCTCAAGCCATAGGTCAAGCCTGATGTAATCTCTAATGAACTCGGACCACTTGACAAACAAAAGAAAATCTAAAATCTACATTACTTTAGGGAAATGGGTTGGGAAGTAACTCTAATTCAAGTTTTTGGGAGAGCATACTTCATAAGATATAATAGGTCATGAAAGAGGAAATAGCACATGGCTTGAAGCAAAATTAGGTGTCTTTCCTACGAGATCACATGGTTAACAATCTCAACCTGTTTATAGTTTAGAAGTGGGACATTTTTCCCATTTGTGGGTTTTCTAGGTAATATGGTCTATTGTTGGTAACTTTTATCACTTGTTATGTTTTGTTTTAAGTTTATTTTGTCCTCTAATATTTTTATTATTAACAATTGGTATCAAATCCACAAGTTCTTGTTGTTATTATGGGTTTAAGTTAGGTATATTAAGTAGTATGAAGACAATTGTGGTGAGTGATATGGAGAAGATGAAAGGAACCAATTTCTCCTTATGGAAATCATAGATGGAAAGACACAATATAAGGATCTATATTTATTGATTGAGGGAGTGGGAAAAAAACCCTCAATAATGATGGTTGAAACATGGAAATTTGAAATACCCTGACTTGTCTCTTGAATTTTAAATAAACACATACATATGAAACCTTGGTTGTTGAGCGAGTACATATTAATTAGATGGTAAGTCGAGGATTAATTTTGGGGCAGGTGTTCCCATGTGCATATATTTTTATATGTTTTAGGGGCCAAAGAGCCTAGTTTTATAAATATTAAATTACATGCACATCAATAAAATAAATTATTGTTATCAATCAATTCAGATGAAAAAAGTATGGGGGCTTATACTCCATGAATGTTTAAAAATGGGACTTTATATGGCTTAATAATTATTAAAAGTGCACATGTTTTTAACTTAAGTACATCAAGTGACTTTAAAATTGTCATATGCTAATATGGTGACATGCACATATAAGTGAGATTGTTGGTGTTATGGAACAAACATTCTATAGTATGTGTAGTAGATCTGACCTGCAAATATAATAAATTTTCGGATAAAATAAATCCAAGAACCAATACATGAGTAAGATAGAAATTTTTCTCTTTATTAATCAAAACCTCTGAGCTAGGGAAACACCATACAATTACTCCTTAAGGAAGGAGAACACTCCTCAAGCCATATGCTTGACAATACAAAACAAAATTTGGCATCCTTCAATGGAGAGTCTCTAGCCTCTATATAGGATTCATACATATAATACCATGTGTAATTACCATGTGTCTCTCAAAACCATACATCCAATACCATGGGCTTATCATATTGTTTCCTAATTACTTGTGGTCCCTTGCATAATGTGGGTTAAACACTTTATTTATTAACTATGGCCCATTTATCTATCATCCTTAATCATTACATCATATTATTCCCTTGGGTACCTCCCTTTGTTCCCAATATTATTCACCTTGGGTATACTACATTCCACCCCCCTTAAGCATGTTTTGTCCCCGAAACATGAGAAAAATGAAAGCAATAAGATCTACTCAAAAGAGTAGTCCACTGGTACCATGCACGTGCATCTAGCCATCCAAGACAAAGGTGAACATGTGATCTAGTCAGTGCCTCGCTCGCTTGAGATGAAAGTCGGTTATTGTCGTTCCTCTATGTTGATGTGTTGTGGGTGTATTTTCGCACTTCTCTATGTGTCTTCCAGGGGTTGTCTACCTTGTGGCTATTTTTTTTCCTCCTTGTTGGTTGTTGTCTTGTTAGGTGGTGCGGGTGGTGATATGTTGAAGCTTTAAGTGATGGTTTATCTTTCTTCAACTCTCCACCTGATGGAGTATGAGGGGTATTGGGTTCCTTTTGTGGTACCTTCTCTTGTTTGTTGTCTTCCATTATTACTTCAACCATGGACTCCTCATATGATGTGCCAGTACCTATAGATTTCTCTGCTTGGGCCTCCTTGGACTCTACCTGTTTACTGATAGAATTTGTAATGTAATTTTTTTTATTTTTTTTATGCCATAGCTTCAAGAATTTCTTTTGTGCATTAATATTGATAGTACCGATGGATTCCATCCAAGGGTATCCCAAAACAACATCCACATCATCCATATCTAAAGCATAAAATTCAAAATGAAACACATACTTATCCATATAAATATCAATAAATTTGAACCTTCTCCTTATAAACCTGTGTGTTTTCAATATGTTTTACTGGAAATTTTAATTTTTTAGCCAAAGTAATACTGATAAAATTATGCTTACAACGAGGATTGATAAACACATTGATCTTATCTTTCTAAATACATCCATGAATTTATAATAAGGAGATACCAAAAAAAAATAACCCCTTATCTTTCTCATTATCATTTTTTCTAGCGTGAGATTGTTATCTTCATCAGAAAGTGTTGTCAACTACTTAAAGTCAAGAATGTTTGCCCATATAGTTGCCTCATCTTTGAAATTTTTCTCTAGTACCAATATCTATTTTTTTGGGAAATGAGACTTCACATATTGAAGAATTATTTGATAGTATGACCATCATCTTTACCTGTAAAAATTAACTCAGTAGAACCCATGAAGTAGAATGATGGTTTTGAAAAAATTTGCCTAATTTGTGCGGCAAATTTAAAATGGCCACAACTAGGTCAATGTAGATCAAAATCCTTATTAAAACCTATTTTCGGAAATGGAATAGCCATTATGCATCTTCCTAAGTAATTGAAATCGTGATCTGGGCACTCTAGAAACTAAAATCCACACTACAACAGACTGGTCATCACAAGAAATTCTGAAAATAAGTTAATTTGAAATCAACGATATCTCCCTCATCCGGACTCTAATTCGACCAATTTGTTTTTTTTTTTTTTTAATTCAGTTATTTTTCAAGAGGAGCTTAGATCTTCAATTTCTTAAAATTATGAACAAAAATTAGGAAAAAATTATTGGAGAGTCGACATCCATGATTTTCCATGGAAAAAATAAATAAATAAATTGATTTTAAATCAATGATATCTCCCCCCTTCGGACTCTAATTCAGATGATTTTTTTTTTAATTTGAGTGATTTTTCGAGAGGAGCTTAGATATGCAATTATTTTCTTGAAATTCTGAACAAAAATCTAAAAAATAAATGATTGGAAAGTCACCATCCACGAATATCTTGTCAGAAAATTTTCTACAAAATCGTTGATTTTAACTCAATGATATGTCCTCCGTCCGAGCTCTGATTCAAATGATTTTTTTTTTTAAATGGGGTAGCTTTTCACAAGGAATTTAGATCTGCAAATTTTTATTTTTATTTTTGGCACCAAATTTTCTTATCTGATCTGCAAACTTGTTGCTCACTATTTTTCCCAAAACAATCCTACAAAAAAGGGGGAAAAAACTCCCTTCTTTTCCCAAGAAATATATCTAATACCACTTGTAGTAGATCTGACATGAAAATATAATAAATTACTTAATAAAATAAATCCAAGTGCCAATACATGAGTAAGATAGAAATGATTCTCTTTATTAATCAAAACCCTTAAGGTAGGGGCAACACCATATAATTACTCTTTAAGTAAGGAGAATGCTTCTCAAGTCATATGCTTGATAATAAAAAACAATGTTCAACATCCCTCAATGGAGAGTCTCTAGCCTCTATATAGGCTTCATACATACAATCCATGGGTAATTACCATGAGTCTCTCAAACCATACATCCATTACCATGGGCTTATCATATTATTTCCTAACTACTTTTGGTCCCTTGCATAATGCAGGTTAACCACTTTATTTATTAACTATGGCCCATTTATTTATCATCCTTAATCATTAAACCATATTATTTGTTGAAAATGCAGCAAGAAAGTCTCAATTTGATTTTGGCTTGGTCAAATTGAGAAAATTTGAATTTCCACATCAGCAGCCAACTTGGATGCAGTTAACATGTGTGACATGGCTCTTGTCACTTAGTTAGCCCAGTAAATTTGAGTTATAGGAATTGGATTTCAATTAAGCATGTGTGATTGCTAATTTTTAGCAATCAAGGTCAGATATTTCAAGTTGTTTTCAGTTAAACTAGTTCTAATTATTAAAGGAACTAATGGAAGTTCAGTTGTGTAGTGGGACTTTAGTCTAACTTAGTGATCATCTAGTTAATTGATCAATGAGCCAAAAATAGCTAGTGCATGCAGATAATTCGATCTCCCTAGTTGTGGTGGAGATTCCAAGGCAATGAAACATCTGTTATAGACTAATATTGAATGTATAACTATTGTTTACAGTCAAATGATCAAACTTGGAAATTGCGGAAGAATTTTGGAGGAAATTCCTAAATAATAGGGTCTAATTTCCTCAAGAATTGAGCAAGGAAATAGGATCTCAAACATAGGCATAAATTGAAGAAGTTTGGGTTGGAGGTTCTCTGTGAGCAAAGAGATAGGTTATTCACTTGCAGGTTGAACTCAGATTGAGCTAGCAATTGTAATACATATATATTCATTAGATTAATGCAAATAGGCAAAGGGGTTTATAGCATATTTCTTTCCCCTAGAAAATTATTTTGTGCATGTGTTATTTCTCGTTGCATGTTTGTGATTTATGTTCTAAATTTTGAATTGAATTATGTAGAGCAGTAGAGTAGGATTGTGTCTTATTAATTAGATTAAAATTTCATGAGCAGTTACAATTCTACAACATAATTTCTATAATATTCCCTTGGGTACCTCCCTCTATACCTCATATTATCCCCCCTAGGTATACTAAAATATCTAATTATGGAAAAGGATCAACCACCTTGGATAGGAAACAAGGGATGACCTTATGACAAGTGGGATAGGTTCCCCGTTGTGAGGATAGAGAGGTACCTGGAGAACCATGAGGTAGTAGGAACTCTTGGAAACCACAAAGATCTGTAACATTCTTTTCCTAGTTAGTTGCACATCCTGGAGGTAGTGGCACATCCAGAGGGACTGTGGGTGCACTACTTAGGTCGTGGGGCTAATGGGGCATTTGAGCCTATGAGTTGGAAGTTACTAGGTTTGGTAACTCAACTTGGTTATGCATAGTACTAATATGTACCTAGATTGGATAAGTCATTTCCCTATGGAATCAAAGCCCCAACTCGAGGTTGACCCACAACTGAGAGAAAATGAGAAGTGTGGTCTATATCTAGGAGGAACATCTGAGGTCTAGAACCAATTAGTAACTTTTACTAGATAAGTGTTATTTTTAATATTCATTTGAATTTTGTTGCCACTAAAATTATGTACTCTTATTTATTTCATATGCATAACAAACCAATGATGTACTTATGTTATTATAATTCATGTGCAAGAGATCATTAAGTTATAGTACATATCTATTTATGCATATCATACATACAAGAAACAAAATAAAGAGAAAATTTCAAATAATCATGTTACATTGGTAACAAGTGTATTAATATGACCCAACGGGTGGATGGGTGTGTTGCACATGGTATTAGAACCTAGGTTTATAACACGAGTTGTATGGGTTAAAATTTTCTTATAGAGGAAAATTCCATGTTTCTAGGCAATCGTTTGATGAAATTTGTAGGGAATGGAGATGGGAAGTGATGGGTCCCGAAAATGTTTTATTTTTTCCCTTACCCACCTCTTTTTCACACAATTTTGACCTAAACCTATACATGCTTATCCTCTATTTTAATGTGATTTCTGTATAAAATTATTGCAAATACAATATCTTACAAATCTAGGTAGGAATATTTATATGTAATGTAATAATTGTTTGATTTGTGTGCTTTTCTAAAAACTTTGTGACCAATACAAACCACTAACCCTAATTTATGCAGTGTCCGCACCTAGGTGGCTTCCTATACCACGCATTCAAAGTCAACGTTTAGTAATGTGAGCTGGAAGTCAGATTGTTCGACGAGATCAGGAAAAATATTTTGTTTCCCTCCATCATTGTAACATCCCGAGAAAGAGGGGCAAAGACTCAATGTTCGACTCCTACAGGAAAATCTAGTTTTAAGTGTCCAAGTCTAGGCAATTTGGTTTTCTAATAGACATAAATTGGATCTTACATCTAACTATTTCTAAATGAGAGTCGGCATTGGTGCCTCTTTGTTATTCATTATGATGTATAAATTGTATAACTGGTCCTGCGAGAAAAACTAGTGAGAATAGGGAGATGTTGTTGAAGTTCTCACTCCTCAAAATGGATGAACTTGTGGTGTGAATATTGTTTATAAATATAAATTATATGCAATATGTTTATTTATATGTGTGATTTGTGTTATGTTACATTATTAATTCCTTGTTCCTGTAAGTTATTTCATTAATCTGTGTGTGGAATTTGGTCTGGTAAGGCCCCACCAGCCTAGCTCCGCAATCCTTTGTATATTATTTGTAGATTAAATGTGTGTGTTGTGGATTGGAGCATTGTTGTATAATTTCAATTTTAAATACTATATTAATTTATTGGTATCATATTGACCTAATATTGAAGATTGTTGTTTCATGCTTACACGAGTCTCTTTGAATATATGAGTTGGTTTTGAATATTTATTTCATTGATGAAACACACTTTTTTATTTTTATTTCATTGATGAAATGCATATTTGAGTCCCTATTTTGTTAATGAAAATGCGCAGTCATTGTTCTGAAATGGATGCACGCCTTTTGGATCTAGTTTCTCGAGGGTTTCAATATTGATTCGAGATTTTTGAGGGTTTTATGTAAATCTGGGATTGTTGAAGGTTTTGATATCGATTTGAGACTATTGAGGGTTTGTATAGTTTTGATTCATTGTTTCTTTCTCATGTGACTGTCTATTTTTCCATTGATTGTTCGAATCCTCTTTTGAATTGACTGTTAAGTATTTCAAAAATGGTGAGTCTTGGGGTAAGGACCGATATTTCTTGTGTTATCATTTTTATTGTTGGTCGGGATACCCAATCAATTGATGAAACAAGCCTAACTTGTTGTATTTTCATAAGTCTTAGTGATTGGTTCATAGGTAGACTTTGTCCTGAGCTTTTCTTCAAACCCTTTACTATTTCATCCCAAATATTATGTTTTTATCATATCTTGCACAGTCCTTGGTGTTTGTATTACTGGATCGAGACACTACTTGTTCCCTTTTATGGGTAAGCAAAGGTGATTTTGTTCTTTTCATCTCTAATCTGGGTTGAGTCTAGGAATATGGTTGTTTATACCATTATAGGTACTACACGGGGTACAGGTAGTATATTAAGTATAGGAATTTGAAGATAACAAAGCATTATTTTCAATTACTTTGTTTTTATTTGATATTTTGTGTTACATTTTATTTATTGAACGTTGTGAGAGTTGTGAGTATAAATCATTTCATGAAGCGTGTGATGAATTTTTTATTGATTGTTACTTTGCTAAGATTCGACACAGCAGTGTGATTTTATTTATTGGGCCTTCCACATATATACTTGTAGACATAATTTATACATGGTTTGAAGATTGACGAAATGCATTTGCATTGAGATATTTCATTAATACATGTGATGCATTGGATCACAGATTTTTGCTTGGATGGTGAGGTTGTGATTTTGAAATTTTTGTCTATATTTGAATATTGATGGTAGTTTAATTTTTTTAATAAGCTACCCTCTTTCTCTATAGAAAAGGATTGACTAAAGGAGTGAAAATTTAAGTAGAGAACATGTTTTAAGTTTTTAGGGTGGGATAATTGCTTGTGATTTGATTTGATTTAAGTAAAATTAGATAGGGTAAAGAGTATTTGTGGTACATATAGTACTATGCCTCGAAGTCAGTGATTCTAGATTGAAAAAAATAAATGTTGAGTCAAAAATAAACCAATACTACAACCAACATTTTGGCATCATTGTCAGGGAGGTTCCTAGGAGATTCTGGTAATCACTTCAGCATTTGTTTCCAACTCTAGAGGTAAATTTTCGGGGTATTTTTTTAGCAGGAGTGCCTCTTTTTGTTTTTGAATAGGAGGGGTAATTATTCATACTGATATTAATGTGTTTTTATTTACTGCAACATTTAAATTTGGATTGAACTGATTTTCTCTAGCAAGAGTTTTTACGATTTTTTTATTATTTTTTTATTTTTTTTTCTTTAAAATGCATGACTAGGAGAGGTAGGGGTCCGAAGCCCAAGAAGGGTAGAGGAAATATTGGTAAATTTGAGTTTTTTTTCTCATGGTGGGCCTTCTGTTACAGGAAAAAAGTCCAAGTAGACAAAAACCAATCAGGATGTTACTTTCCTCCTATATTCTGGAGACAGTAATTCAGGGGTATCTCAGCTTTTGGTGAAGAAAAACTATAATTTTGAAATTGAAAAAGTAAATTTAAAATTGATTCAGCCTTCCCAGTCTATAGGGGGTAATTTTTTTGGAGGAAAAATGATGGCAGATCATGAAGAAGTTCATGGTGAAGGTGTTGGTGAGAATCAGCTACAGGAAGAAAATTCCACCCTTGGCTTCCAAATTATGGACCCTGTTGGGGAAATCATATGAATGATACATCACCACAAATTAAATATCAACCAAGGAATCGTAATCAGTAGAGATGATTCACTATATGTGTTGATAACAGATAAGTTCCTATGTTTGTTGAGTATAGCCTAAATAATAAGTACTTCAAAACTAATACTTCGCTCCATAAATTTTAATATAGCTTCATCACACAAATTAAAGATCAAAAATCACAACTCATAAATAAAAGCTTGACAAGACTGTAAGCTAAATGGTCTTGCTCAGGTAACAAGTTTATCCATTTACAATCTCATGAAATAGAAAGATGGATTTAACTCTTTTTTCCTATAGTAGATGATCTCAATTACTACACTAAAATAGATTCACTGCATTCAAACATTAAACAAAGCAACTAGAACTAGTTCTGAAGAAAACTTTGCATTCTAGTACACGAAATGTATGACGAGAGTCTTCACTAACAACACATGTAGGTGAATGGTGAGATCTCTGATCTTAACCTTCTTGTTCTTCAAAATATCAATCAACAATTAAATGTGAAGCCTAATAAATATAGTTTGAATTTGTTATCACCCTAGTAATTCTCAAGTTGTGGGATGAGGATTTAAAGTTGAAGAAAACTAGGGGTAACCAAGAACCTCTTTTGAAATTCAGGATCTAGCCTTCCTAAATTCTGGAGAGGGCTCTCTCCTCAAGATTTATCTTGATTTTATGTTATAAGATTTCAGGCTAGGTATGATTGGACAATTGGTTTGTTTTGAAAGTTTGGTGGGAATAAAAGGTACTTCAAGGTAAACAACAGAGGGATCTACCAGACCATTGGGCTATGGAGTCAACTTCTTGGCAAGCAGAGCTAGGAAATAAGGTCAAAAGAGAAAATGTACTAAGGGTAGGGTAGATGACCTTCAAAGGGTTTGGAATAGGCTTTTTTTTTATGAAATGGGTGAAATCTGAACAAAAGGGAAATTAAGAATCCTTAAGTTACAGAAATGAAGATTGAAGGAGGGGATCAAATAGGGACTAAGAGAATTTAATAATTCTATAGTCCGGTTATCAAGCAGAAAACATAATAATGAACAACTAGTAAAAAACAGGGAGCTTTTTATCACTAATCATGTTTAAGATTTCCTAGTTAATCATTAAAGATGGAAAACATTAAAATATATGTATGGAACTTTGAAAGATAAACAGTGAAAATAGGAAAATACTAGACTTATCTGGTCAGCACAAGAATCCTGAGTTATGATGCCCTTAATCTTAATTCCAGTTTGTTGCTTTACTGATTGACTCACACAAACTTCAATATATCCAGAAAAATGACTATAGTAGTCTTGATAAATTTTATTTTGCACCAAAATACTTCGAAGAATGAAGTATTTATACAAGTAAATTGTTTACAAAATATCTCAAAAGTTTGAGAGAATATATCAAGAGAAAATAGGAATTATTAAATAAGAAGAGGGACAGCTGCAAAACAGATGGGCAAGTTGTCCTCTTTTACAAGAAAAATAGAACAATTTATCTAATCAAACTGATTGTTTGTCTTGCTGGAAGTATTGCTGGCACTTGGGACAATATATTGTGGAAGATGACTTGTAGCATACTCCTCCTCTTTCACGTTCTGCTCTGATACTCTTTTACTATGTTTCTTCACTTTTTACTGCTGTAAATTAAAAATAACCAGCAGTAACTTTTGTTTTCACTGATACACTTTGACCACTCATACTCTTTAACCACTGATTTTTCATCTTGAGGTAACAGTAAAGTTTCGCTTTCATGTGTAATTTTCTGCACTGGTTTGCCAAATTCACATTAGATCTGTGAATTATTGCCACTGCTCAGCAGTAGGAATCTTCATATTCTTCAGCTGTCTATAACTTTCATCTACTTCAGTATACTTTCAAAATTTTGGTTTCACAATGAATATATGCTTGATTTCATTCTGCAGAAAAAAACAAATTCTCAAAATATTGCAAAACTACTTTACCACTTGGAGATCCTTGTGGTAAAGGTTTATTCACCTGCTCTTTAGCATAAGCTCTGATTTTCTGGTCATAGTCCTTTTGCACTATTAATTTCTCATTAAATCCATGGATATCTGGAAGTCCTGATTCTTGCAGTAGGTTATATTTGGTCTTGAATTTAGCAATTGATATGTTCATAGTATCACACTTTTCTTCCAGATTATTCATAATGTTTCTTTTGGTGAGGACTTTTCTGATTTGTAGGATGGCCTCTGTTATGTCAGCAATTTTCAACTCTTCTAATTCTTCCTTGTTCTTGCTGTTCAAAAATGCTATGAGTTGGACTGCTTGTGGTGGCTTATTTCCAAGTTCTTTCTTTGTTTTATCAATTTCTGCAATTGCAGCCTGTAGCAACTCTTTTTGCTCATAAATGATCTGAATGGAAGGCCATTGTGAGTGAATGCCTTCAATGATATTGGTCCATAAATAAGTTTTAATGTAGGCAACTTGATCAGTGAGATTCACTTCCTTTTGGAGGATCATCACCCTTTCTTCTAAAGTTTTACTCTTTTCTCATGACCCTTGGAAGTTATCACAACATATTTATAGGCAGATTCCAAGTTTTGATTTTCTTTTTTCAAATTTTTAATCTCATCATTCTTTAAAGTCATTTCCTCCAAGGCTTTTACTAAATCTGTGGCTCCTGTTTCTGTCCCTGTTTGTACCTGTGTGTTAGAAGATGCAGCAACAGAAAGATCTTTTAAAGAAATTGACACTGCAGTTGTCAATTTTCCTTCAGGTGCTAGATGTTCTGCTAAGGTGGATGGTACAGCAGTAGTCACTACTAGAATGAATGTGGGAATGACTTCCTTAGCCTTTTTCAAAGCTTCATTTTGCTTCATTAAAGCTTCAATCTGGTTTTCCATTTCTTTAAGTTGAGCAGTCATCTTTAAAAATAGCTGACTTAATTCATCATTCCCTGTCTTTTGCTGAAGGATCTCTTTGGCTTGGGGATGTTCACTCTGAGGTACTTTGAGTTATCTTCTTAGGGCAGCAATATCTTCATTTTTCTGTTTTATCAAAGCCTATGCAATTTCAACATTAGATGGATCTGCTCTAGCTTCAATTACCAAATCCTCTAAAGCTTTGATTCGCAACTCTTTGGCATGCAGAGATGCTTTGTCCAGTTTCATTTGTGTTTGTAGATTTGTCACAGTTTTTTGTAGCATGCTAGCATCATTGTTTTGTTGACTATTTTTTAATATAACATTTCTGTATTGCTTCTATGGAACTCAATTTGATCAAGTTCATGAATTGCCTCAGCATCTACCTCCAAATCTATCTTTGAATAATCTGCAACTGTCTTGGGATCAGCCACTATGGGCTTTAAGAATGACATTATCATTTTGTTGGAAGAATAGTCAAATGCAGTGAGAAGTCTATCCTTATTTCCTGCTTTCTCTTTGAGAAATTTGGAATAGACTTCATTTTTTATTTCTTCATTCCTTTCCCTGATTTGCCTGAATTTTCTCTGAATGTCTGAATCTCTGTTATCAGTTGCCTTTGTGTTTCAATTTGGCTCTTTTGAAGTTCTCTAAGTGTTTCAGTTACTATCACTTTTGCCTCATCATCAGTTTCCTGACCATTATTATCATCAATTTCTATTGCTTTATCCTTCTCTTCAGTAGTCAATTTGGTTCTCTTGCTATATGAGGTTTTAAATTTCTTGTCTGTGATGGTTTCTACAGTATATTTGACCTCTTCTCTGCTTATCTTGTGAGATACCTCTGCTTCTTTATCAATTGTAGTCACCTGTGCATTATTCACCTGTGTTCCCTGTGTATCAACATTCTGCATTCCCTGTGCATCATCATCAGTCAAAGTATTTGGCTCCCATTCAATCTGATTGGCAAATTTCTCAATCTGTGGCTTTGACTCATGTAGGAAAGGAGTCAACTTGCACTTTGCCCTGATAGTACTCAAAATACCCTGACGGTCATAGTTCCACATGAAGATTTCTTGGAACTTGTACTCTTTTAATTTGATAGTTATCTCTTTCATAGCTTCCCTGTCGTTAACTATACATGGACCAATATGATTCTTGAGTTTGAATTGGGTCTTTTTCTTGTGCGTCTGCATTTAATATCTGTCTTAAGTATTCCAAGGCAAAGATTCTAGTAGTAACAAATTGTGGTAATTTGTATGGAGCCAAGAGTGCACCAGATACTCTTATCTCTGTATTTTTCTTATATAAATACCAATCCCCTACTTTACAGTTCTCAGAAAACTCTAAAATCCTTTTGGTTTCTTCATTTATTCTTGGAGTTTCTGCCTTATTCAACAAGTTCATAGCTGGTATTATAAAAAAATCATTGAAATCTGTATATGTGTATTCACTGTTATCTTTCCTTAAAAGAGATGTCCAGAAAACTACTGAAAGTAATTTCCCTTCTACATTCAATTTTTGTAACTCAATAGGGAATTTTTCTACCTGATAGTATAAGAAAAGATGTAATAGATATGATGTATAGCTAAATACCGCCCTCCTCTGGTAATTTTGTCAATTGATAGTGCATGTTTTCTGCAATGAGCTTAGCAAAATTGAAGATTATTGATGGAGGTTGGCCAGGAGACAATGTAGATAGGAAACCCAAATTGGAAGCATTAGTAAATTCATCATTATCATATCCCAGAATAAATGATAGCATAGAGATAATATGTCTTGTACCCTCAAGGAAATCAAAGGTGTCATAGGGTGGATTTACTTTGGGGATATCAACATGAGTTGGCCAAAAGTTCTGAAAGATATTGAATCTGGTAGGAAAATCTAAAGCCAAGTAGAGCTGGGTCAAATCCTCAATTGACAGTGAAACTGCTCTGGGGTCATGGCTCATTTGCAGCATGGCATTAATGGAATCAACATTGATATAAAACAATAATTCCCTATCTTTATTAACCATACACCTCTGATCTGGAAGATAATGCAACTGACATAATCTGATGAAATCTGGAGCCTGATGAGTGATAGGGACTATGTACTTTGGCAAGTTAGAGTCCCAAATGGATACATCATCTTTAAATTTCTCCACAGACTTTTCAAAACACCAATTATGGACTTCTAGCAAGTTGAATTCTAATGATGGGTCAAAGATTCTATAATCCACATCAATCAATGAGCTACTTTCTTCAGTGGTTATGGGTGGTTGAATTGGTCTGACTACTTCAGTTGTTTCTGCAGTGAGAGCAGGAGTAGGCTTATTGATTTTGGAAGGTTCAGGCTGTGGCAACTTGCTAGAGGTATTTCTCTGAGATTTTGGACCTCCATTTTTTGGGGTGACTCGTTTCTTGGTCATTTTGACTTACATAGTTTGCTCAATTCTTTTTGAGAAATAAGAAACAATTGAAAGGTTCTTTGACAAAAATCAGAGCCTGAGAAGGGCTTCAGGATGACAAAAAGGGTTTACTGCATGCAGAAGGCCAGAAAAGGAGTTTTTGAGGCTCTCAGATCAATTTATCAGTTAAAATTGTCTTGGAATGGTTAAGAACCTTATAAAGCTAAAATGGCGGATTCTAGGAAAAATTTGACAGGGTTTCCCTTGTATTTTGAAAGTTTAGGGACTTCTCAAATGGATAATTCAGCTTTTTTTAAGTAATGGCAGTCTAATTGGTCTATTATTCCTTTGAATTGAGAACTTTTTGTAGGTAGGATTGATGAAAAATACCTTTGACAGGTATGGTTGCGGTCGCAAGGGGTTCTTGGTCTGTAACGGTCTTCAATTCGGTCGAATTTGCTTGGTAGAAGGCATGAGTAGTCTTCTGAATTGAATTTCAGCAAGAAAATCGCTTACAGGTTCAAAAAAAGCTCAGCAATGGCGTCAGGACACTCTGCAACGGTATCAAAGGGTTCTCTATGGTAATATGCGCAAATGCTATGCAAATAATTAAAACATTAAGGTAAAACCTTATGTCTTATCACAATTCATTACATTTATTGAAGGTATGATACTAATGGCGGGAGCAGTTTTAATTTGGAATCAGTGGTTTTCGCGTTACTTTGGAGTGGTAAGTTGTATTTACTTTTTGGAACGAGATCGAATGAAAAGGGGACACATAGCATCGGGCGGTATTGGGAAACGGCTTTTATCGCGCGAATTTTTCAAAACTTGGGTCGATTAATTTTGTTACGTGATATTGGATCTGCATCGTCGGATCTGACTCCGCGATGCGAACGGTGGAGATTTAATTCAAAGGTGCGGGGTAAAAGAAGTGGGGTCGGGGCTTTTAACGTAAGTCGTTGATCTGCTAAGGTATAGATCTACGGTCATAAATTAATGCGATGGGAAATGGTGGGGGCGAGGGCAATGAGTTATCGAGTTCGATTTTGACCATCGGATTAAAAAGATATTGAAGATCGAATGGCTATTACTCAATGCGATGGGGGAAAGATGGGATATGAAGTCAAGCAATCGCGTTGAGCGTGGATCGTTAGATTTAAATGGGGTGATGATCGAACGGTTGGGATTCAATGCGATAGGGAAGGAAGGGGGCACTGAGGATGATTTATCGCGCTCATTGTAAACCGTAGGATCAAAGGGTCGGGAAGATCGGATGGTTGATATTAAACCCGAGGGTAAGGAGGGATTTTAACAAGGTTTATGTATATAAAAAAGGGCTTTTTCATTGAATAAAGTGGATGAGAGGGGTTTAAAAGGTTTTAACCAAGGTTTAGGATTTAGACGAAACATTAGGTTTCACATAGTATGAAAAAGTAAAGGTTTAACCTTGGGTTAGGGGTAATCGAGAGAGGGGAAATATTAACAGAAGGATAGGTTTTGTGAAGTTTAGCTTAGATTAACTTCGGGATTTTTGTTTTAAACATATAAAATATGTTTAAAGATTTTCTTTGTATTTTTATTATATTATATAGTTTTTAGACTATTTGAACTGTCCAAAACTATAAAGGAGCGGGATATTTAAATAATGATATTTTTAGCCACAGGGGGTTTATTGTGGGATTTTATTAAAACATGTAGGGATAATAAACTTTGGCTAAAGTTATAATAATGGGTTTTGGGGGCTATTTAGTAAAGGGAATTATATTAATAGGAGGGGGTTATTTTCTAGGGAATTAATAAATAAGTTAAAGTTAATATGACAAAGGGGATAGTGGAAACTCAAAATACATAAATATAACTAAGAAAAGTGAATTTTTAAAGCAAAGCTTTATTATCATAACTTAATCACTTCAACTTAGGATAAAATGTCATTTTGAGGGTTTTATACTTAATGATATGTAGGAATTCAATCAAATGGGCCTTTATGTAATATTTAAGTAAGAAAAGAGTTCTCACTTATGAAGTTAAATGATGATGAGTGCATGAAAGGGTAAATGATGAAAATTTCTGGGATTAATATAGAAACTTAACATTTTCAACTAATCAGTCAATGAGCCTTGGGTCTGGTCCCAACAGAAGTCAAGGAAATGCCTTGAGCCTCTTTGACTGATAGTTTAGAATGTCAAATTGCTATGGGGAGGGGAAATTAGTTATTTGTTGCTTGGTGAAATATATTTACATTGATGTCTCTCACCTTCTTCTACCTACTCAGTGATTATCTTCTAACATTGTTTCCTTCTCTTTTAATTAGGTGCATTTGAATTAGAAACCTTACAACATTTTTTTTTTTTTTAAAAAGCAGTAAACTATCTAACTCTACACTTATTGCATCCAAGAATCCATATTAAACTAATGGATTCTTTATTTCTCTACCTAACTAATGAATTTTCATGATTAAACTGTATGACAATTGTTTATTTTCTATCTACAGCATTTGAAATTGAAAAATGACGAGTCAAGATTAAATTGTTCAACTCATCACAGATTATGGCATTTATTGAAACTCTGCCATAATCAACTGCAAAAGGTAAAAGTAGTGGCATTTAGACTTGCACACTTTCATATTTTATTCATCTTTTTCTTTTGGGGTACACTATTTTTTCTAAGTCCTTTGATTTTTCTTTTAGGACTTTTTACCCTCTTTTTGATTTTTTTATTTTTTTATTTTTTTTACAAAATATGGGAATACAACTTGGAGAAGGCAAAGTATGTACATATTTACAAGATTACCATCAGTAAAGTCAAAATTATGAATCCTATATTTATAGTGTTAGCCACCTATAATATTTTGTCAAAGCAAACAGGTGGCTAAATATGTTTCTGAGCCTTCAAGAGACACATTTCCTTTGTAAATCTATCATTATTGAAGCCTCCATGTGTCTTCTATCCTTTAAATAATCTTCACTGTTGTTTCCATTAATGAACCCTGCTATTTGTGAAAGAAGTTGTTCTCGAAAAGGCCTCCATTTGCTCCATTTCATTCCCATAAAATCCCCATTTGCCACCCTTATTCCCTTCACAAAATTCCTCTATAAACCTTCATTTTAACCTCTAAATCTTCCTAAAACCCCTTTTAAGCCTTATATTTCCCTTTGTTTGGTTTAAAAATCCATTCTTTTGCCTATCGGAACCCCCATTTTGGCTTTAAAATCACTGTTTTTTGGCTTAAAAACCCTTTTCTGCACATAAAGGTCTTAAGTCCCTAAGGGCTTATTTCCTTTAGCACCCTACCTTCACATGACCCAAAGCCTCGCAATCGAGTGCTAAAGAGCTTAAAACCTCTTCCGGAACCTTATTTTCCTTTGTTTTTCATAAACTCGACGTTATGATTTGAAATGGATGTGGACCGTTGATCTCTGCAGATCAACGGCCATCGGGCCTTTTCTTCCGCTCGCTCATCCGGCTTTCCCTTTTCTCCTTTCAAAAACTCTCCGCCCCATCTTTTAATCTCAACCATCCAATCGCATAATCCAATGATCAAGACGTAGCGCGATGAACCAATATCCGTTCACTACGCGACAAGACAGAACACGTCATCCCCGACCCCACCACTTCTTTCGCCAACGCAGCTCTTCATCCATCACATGCGATCCGCACCGTTGGATCTGCAGCCTACAATCCAATGGTTGCCGATGCGTTTCGCATAATTTTTTCACCCGAGAGTTAACGCTGAAAAATTACACGAAATGGGGTATTCGGAGGGACGCGTGTCAAAAGGTGTATGGAATCGCATTTTTTTGTAGATACCGCCTCCCCCCCTTTTTGTGCTCAAAAACCACTTCCATTTTTCCACCATACTGCCCACCTCTCCACAATGTCAATTTCACTTTTAATCGCAGCCGTTGATCTCTGAGATCGAACGGTCCACCTTATATCTCACCCCCATCCATTTTCCATTCATCTAAACTCTCAAAATACTTCATCAACCAATCTCCGCCGTTGATTTTCCTAATCCAACGGCTCCTGTTCCTTGTCGTGCCCAAGCCTCCAAAGCACCTAGTTAGCTATTTTGCCAGGTTTTTTAGCCCATTTTCCCGCAGCATTCATCTTTTTCCTCAATTATCCTCCATCCTCACAAGCCTCCAAAGAAGCCATCCTCACTCCCAAAGGTTTTTATAATGTGTTTATCGTGTTTTGCATGGTTACAGAGTGGTGAATTCATTCTGTCTCCTCAGTCACATTCATGGTGATATAGAGCGCAGAATGACTATCCTAGAGCCAAAGATCGCGGAGGAAGACACCAGAGAGGGTTTAATAGCATGTTTTCATTGAAGATCGGGTTATTAACCCTGACATAAACCCTCCAGCACCTCTGTAACCTGTATATTCACACAAACAGGTCAGCATAAAGTTTAAAGAGTATCAGAAGAAGAATTAAAGGATTAATGCCTAATTTTGAAGACTTAATGCTTATAATCCAATGTTTAAAGGGATAAGGGACACAGATGAAGACCCGAGGATGATCAAGGAGGCTTAATGAAGCCTAAAGCACAGATCGATCCATATCAGTGATTTAATATCAGCAGAATGTTCTTTTTCCTAAGCAGGAAAAATTCCCATAGCATTTTCTACGCCTCATCGAGCCCATAACAGCTATTATTCTAACAGAAAGCTCCTAGAACTATCAGTGCATTGGTTATGAAGTATGGAAGACCTGAAAGGAAAATATTCACCCTTTCTTGTCACAGAGGATAAAACAGCGTACTGCAGCTAGAGAGTACTTCAAGAACATACTCTTGGAGTTATTATCAATCTGACGAAGACCCCTAATTCGTCTAAAGGGTACTAAAAGTCAATGTAAAGATATTAAAACAGAATGGGCTTCGAAAGACATTTCTCCCTCTGTTTTAATGAATCATTTAAGTTCTATCTACCACTATTGTCACTCCTTCACCTATAAGAACCCATGAAAAATACATTGTAAAGGTTGGTTGGTTGGTCGTTGAAAAATTACTGATTGTAAGTTGTTCTACTGAGTTAGAGTTCTATGAGTAGTAGTTGTAAATAGGCTGGGAGATGATTTCTGGATGATATCAAGCTATTGGAAAAGGATGTATGTGACTGGTTTTGCTCTTCTAATTTGACAAGTGTTATTGCCTAAATCTACCTCAGGCTGAGAAAGGCAGAATATAGGGTAACATCAAATCACGCTTAACCTGGTAGCTAGCCCTACCAGATCGGGAGAGGGCTCTCTCCTGGTCAATCTCAACAAAAAATGATCAGTGAGGCTTGAGATGACTTGAATGAAGGCTGATTTTAGGCTAGGTATATATGTAAAAGAGTTTGATTTGATTTTGAGGGTGTTTGTTGGATCAAAGGGAAGGGCAGATTTTGGGTCTGGGGAATGAGGCCTAGTTTTTGCAAAGATCTGAATGGGGCAAGGTAGGAAATTGTTTTGACACTTCAATTTTGAATGAAATGGATAGCTAAAACCAGTGAGGAGTTGAAGAGGGCAAGAGGCATTCAAGAATCCTCTTCAGACAGTTGAAAACATATAAAATTAAACAAAACTCAAGGTAGAGCACTGCAAATCTAATGAATTCCACCTTTATCCTTGTTTGTTTAACTTAAGAAGAAATAAGAGAGAAGATGATACACATAAAACACCAGTAACTTACAATAACAGAGAGAAAGACATCATCAAAACAAAGAGCCACATGGATCCCAAGGAGTGCTGCAAACCCTGGTCTATTCCTTTGCCAAACTGCAGAGATGAATGTACAATGATGCTCAAAGCAATCCCAAGTATCCAACCTCTACTAATGATGGAAAAATTACAAGATATAAACAACAAACAACTCATCCCAGCCTCTAGGGGTCGAGCTCACAAGTTTAGGAGCTGTTTCAACAAGATCTAAACTAAGAACTGGAAAATAGGTAGTGGAACAGCTTGCCTCTATAAGATAGGAAACTGATTCATTCAGTTGCAATTCACCTTTTGATGGATGAATCTACCTCCATGAGTAAAAATTTAACAAAATTACATCAAGATCCATCAAAGTACATCAAATTACATCATGAATTTAACATTTGGAAGCAAGAAAGTCAAAATGTCAAAAACTAGGCGAAAAACAGAGTTACTGAGTCCGAAATGAGCAAAAATCCCCAATGCGCCGCACCTGATTTCCCTATGCATTGTGCCGGTTTGGAGCTGATTTTGGAGGCCTTCCCGTGATCCAAATTGGCTCTAAGTGGGCTTCTTGGAAAGGTCTGACTGTCTACTTTCCAACACAAGTGGAATTTCTGAATTTGGTCTTCATTTTCCCCTCGAAAAATGAGTTCTCCCAACACTGCTTCTTTGGACCAGAGGAAACCGAGAAAATTGAAGTTTTGAATGAAATTGTGGTGAAAAGAGCTTGCAGCTCTATGTGTCGCGCCACAAACCCAACGCATCGCGCCCTTTTGCAGGAGAATTTTGGAGACCTTCCCAGTGTCAAAATTGGGCGTAGGATAGCTCGTTGGAAATCTTATTGAGTCTAATTTCCAACCCAACTAGAATATTTCAATTTGGAGTTCATTTGCCCTGTCAAAAATCAAATCTCCCAAGACTGTTCAAAATGTGCAAAATGAGGCTGCCTCAAGTCAGAGTGTTGTTGCAGTCAACTTTTGAAGGTCTTCCTCAACTCCAAATTGAGCTCATGATAGCTCATTGGAAAGTTCTTTGTATCTAGTTATTTTTTGACTCATCAAGCAAGTCATTTGGCCAACCAAGATAGGAGAAAACTTGATTTTCCCAAGGTCACTACAGAGGTGCATCAATTCTCCTGAGGAAACTGTATTTTTAACATTTCTCTAAAACCATGACACCTGTGTAAAAATTGAAGGATTTTTTTCTTCCTTGGCCTATTTTTGACAAAAACCTCTCTCATTTTTCCCAAATTCATCTTTTATTTCTTAGAAACATCATTGGAGTAAAACCTATCTCGATGTGTCGAACAAGGTATTTGTCGAAATGAAGCGAAATGAAGGGGATAAGGGGCTTCTAAATTCCTGAGAAAATTTTGGGAAGTAGGGAGGAATGTTAGGAAGCATGGGAAAGTGGAATTTCAAATATTTAGTGAGGGGAAGGGGTCCAAAAGGGAAAAACACAGGCCTAGCCTAGAAAATTGCCAAGTTGTAGCAAGAAACTAGGGTTTGTGCGAAAATGAGGAATTTGGGGGATATTAGTGATGGGAAGTGTTTAATAAGGTACATTAAGGATAGGGAAAGGTGTATGAACATCAAGATACAATTTTTGCTGATGATTTGACCATCCAAGAGAAATTACCTTCAAAACCCTAGGAGAGGGAAATGAACCTTACCTAGGCACAACTGAAGCATGAGCAAGGTGTAAAATGACCCAGTGGAACTTGACATGATGATGAAAACCCTCTGAATGATGGTACACTCAGCTGAATGGTGACATGGACCGACATTTGGACAACTTTGAAAGGAGTGAAAACAAACCCTAGACCTAATACCTAGTGACCAAATTTTACTTCAAGACTCACTGAAATGACAAAATTTGACCTTGACACCTTAAAATCACTTTGTAAGAGCATGTTTGATCACTGGAGAAAGGCTAAAAATACTGACACTAACATTGGCTCCAATGGGGATGGTAGCTCCTTGGAGGTGCCAAGAACGGCAGATCTTTGGGAGAGCAGACAAGTTCCTTCATCCATTGGGCAATGGAATAAAAAACTCAAGCCGAAATGCATGACTGAAAACTGATGACTTGTTGACACAAAATGAATCTCACTCAACTAAAAACTGACTCGACACTTAAACACAACCGACAAACTGGAAAATATGCTCAAAATGGAGCTTATTCATCAAAACCTACTCTAACAATTTCATTCATCACCTGATCAAGTAAAATGAAACAACCAATGCAACCAAGTAAGTATTCTGGCTGTTGTTTGAATTCTCCACAAGTGCTTGCTTATGAACAACAAGAGAGAACTACTGAAAGACAACTTCCATGAAAACTTGTGAATAGATCCATTGAATACTATGGATTCTCTATCCGCCTCCAAAAACACTGCATAAGGATCTTGAAGTTCATGCACACTGGGACTTAGCTCATCCAATGGATTACTTCTCTTCTCCTCATACCATGAATGCAAACCTTGCTTTGAGCTTTGTGACGAGCTTTGTGACGAGACTCCTGCTAAAAATGAAAAAGAGACCGACTGCTGGATCAAGTTTATATCAGCACACGTTTCAAGTTTACATATAGTCAATGGAGAAGGAATTTGATTGCAGACATCATCCAACACATCAGCTATTGGATCATGAAAAACTTGAAAAGACTGCTAACACCCATTTTCTATTGTTTCTGATGAGACTACATGATTTTCTACAAGCTTCTCATTTGAAAATTTACGATGCCAATTTCCCTTCAAAAACTGAAATGATTCAAAACAGAAAGGTACGGAATCATCTTGCATCATTTGATAATATATGCCAGCTTCCATGTCTTCATTTGCAATTTGACAATCAATGGCATTCGGGGGCTGCAAATCTGGATATGAGAAGTCTTGAACAAGGTTTTCATTGCCCTCAAGATGGTCCAGATCAAGACTTGTCAACAGTTGATTTCTGATTGCATGGAAGTTGTCTCTGATGAACTGAAACGAATCAAAACAAAAAGGCAAAGATCCTTCACTTACTTCAAAATTTGCTGCACTTTCCTCATCATTTCCATAGCTGATATGCATCGGTTGATCAATGTATTCGAGCTGTTGAAAGTGAACTTCCTCGTCCCACAAACTAGCTGCTGATTTTTCTGCAAGATTAGCTTCTGTTTGGAGAACATAATCATCATCATACTGATCAAACTGAGGCAAATCATCAGTATAAAACACATCATCAAGCATACATGTCATATCAACAGCTCTCTCTTCTCCAAGATGATCTATAAAACAATCATTATTAGATCTATGATGACTAATATAAGAAACAAAATGTTTTGGATCAGCAACTTGTTCTTCTTCAATCAGCGAGCCATGGGCTTGAACATTATATTCATTCCTTGTGGTGATCTTTTTCATCATCTCTTCCATTGCACTTACCAAAATATCAAGCTTTACCTCTAGAGATGTCGATTCCTTTGGATCTATGTTTTTCATCTCTTCTTCTTTCAACTTTGCCCTTCAGATTAGAAAATGAGCCTCTACATCTACTGCATTGTTCTGCATCTCTTCAAGTGTTGCAAGATTCCTTTCTCTCAGCTGAAACTCCATTTCTGGATCAAAGGCACCCGGGTAGTGCAAGAGAGCGGATCCAAGAGGAGGTCTTATATTAACTAGCATCGAATAATAAACTTTGTTAAATCTAGAAAAAAACTGTTGTATTGCCTCCCCTGGCAGTCTTTTCAGCTGGTTATACTCTTCTATAATCAAGAAAGGGTTCTGTCTGATCACCCACCTGTCGAGGAAAACTTTGACGAGCTGCTAGAAATCTGAGATGCTCGCATCAGGCAGGGTTTTGAACCAACTCTTGACTTTTCCTTGCAAAGAAAGAGAAAAAAACCTAATACTAACATCCTCTTCATCAACTTGAAAAAGGTCAAGAAAAGACTCAAAATTCAGAACATGTCTCTCAGCAGTGATATTTTCGGGTTCACCATCAAATCTTGGTAGATATAGGTCATGATTTTTAGGGAAAGCATGGGATATAGAAGGTAAAATCAGAGGCTTGTATCGATCTCGAATTTTACAAGGTATAGGGGTATGTACAAATGCTGTAGAATCGGTCTTGGTCTCTTGAGGTTCATCAGTTTGAAGATGGTCATCACAAGATTCGGAAGAAAGGTCTTGATCAAGCTCAAAAGCATGCAAATATTTGGTATTCACAATCTTCAAAGGGAAGGAATCAAGTGCAGGTCGAGGGTCTTTTCTCAAATACAATATACTTTGCAAAGCCTTCTTGACATTCTCGGGAAAAGAGAAGAAATAATTTATGACAAAGAACAAAATGTCTTGGATGAAATTCCAACTTGAATACATGATCTTTCCATATTGTCCTTTCATGTTTCTGCTGGTCAGGTTCATCCTCCAGTGGAGTCCTTGGATCTGATCTCGAAACTGATTTAGAGTCGCCAGGTGAATGATTTCAGCCTTCCGATATATGATCGTTGTCCACCATCAACAATCAGATCTGAACTTGATTAGATCTTACTGAGGAAACCAGATGTTCAGTTCATAAACTAGACTGGAGATTGATTGAAGCAGCATTCATCTACTTTCGCTAATGCAAAGCAAGAGCATTTCGAAGGCTAGCTGGCTAACTTCAGGCTCCGTCTGCAGTTTATAAATCAAACAACAAACTTTTATTCCCCAGTATGGTCGCCACTATGTTATTGCCTAAATCTACCTCAGGCTGAGAAAGGCAAAATCTAGGGTAACATCAAACCACGCTTAACCTGGTAGCTAGCCCTACCAGATCGGGAGAGGGCTCTCTCCTGGTCAATCTCAGCAAAAAATGATCAGTGAGGCTTGAGATGACTTGAATGAAGGCTGATTTTAGGCTAGTTATATATGTAAAAGAGTTTGATTTGATTTTGAGGGTGTTTTCTGGATCAAAGGGAAGGGAAGATTTTGGGTCTGGGGAATGAGGCCTAGTTTTTGCAGAGATCTGAATGGGGCAAGGTAGGTAGTTGTTTTGACAATTCAATTTTGAATGAAATGGATAGCTCAGACCGGTGAGGAGTTGAAGAGTGCAAGAGGCATTCAGGAATCCTCTTCAGACAGTTGAAAACATAGAAAATTAAACAAAACTCAAGGTAGAGCATTGTAAATCTAATGAATTCCACCTTTATCCTTGTTTGTTTAACTTAAGAAGAAATAAGAGAGAAGATGATACACATAAAACACCAGTAACTTACAATAACAGAGAGAAATACATCATCAAAACAAAGAGCCACATGGATCCAAAAGAGTGCTACAAACCCTAGTCTATTCATTTGCCAAACTGCAGAGATGAATGTACAATGATGCTCAAAGCAATCCCAAGTGTCCAACATCTGCTAATGACTGAAAAATTACAAGATATAACCAACCAACAACTCATCCCAGCCTCTAGGGGTCGAGCTCACAAGTTTAGGAGTTGTTTCAACAAGATCTAAACTAAGAACGGGAAAATAGGTAGTGGAACAGTTTGCCTCTATAAGATAGAAAACTGATTCATTCAGTTGCAATTCACCTTTTGATGGATGAATCTACCTCCATGAGTAAAAATTTAAAAAAATTACATCAAGATCCATCAAAGTACATCAAATTACATCATGAATTTAACATTTGGAAGCAAGAAAGTCAAAATGTCAAAAACTAGGCGAAAAACAGAGTTACTAAGTCCAAAATGAGCAAAAATCCCCAATGTGCCGCGCCTAATTTCCCTATGCATCGCGCCGGTTTGGAGCTGATTTTGGAGGCCTTCCCGTGATCCAAATTGGCTCCAAGTGGGCTTGTTGGAAAGGTCTGTCTGTCTACTTTCCAACACAAGTAGAATTTCTGAATTTGGTCTTCATTTGCCCCTCCAAAAATGAGTTCTCCCAACACTGCTTCTTTGGACCAGAGGAAACTGAGAAAATTGAAGTTTTGAATGAAATTGTGGTGAAAAGAGCTTGCAGCTCTATGTGCCACGCCACAAACCCAACGCGTCACGCCATAAACGCAATGCATCGTGCCCTTTTGCAGGACACTTTTGGAGACCTTCCCGATATCCAAATTGGGCACAGGATAGCTCGCTGGAAATATTATTGAGTCTACTTTCCAACCCAACTAGAATTTTTCAATTTGGAGTTCATTTGCCCTGTCAAAAATCAAATCTACCAAGACTGGTCAAAATGTGAAAAATGAGGCTGCCTCAAGGCAGAGTGCTGTTGCAGTCAACTTTTGAAGGTCTTCCTCAACTCCAAATTGAGCTCATGACATCTCATTGGAAATATATTTGTTTCTAGTTATCATTTGACTCATAAAGCAAGTCATTTGGCCAACCAAGCTAGGATAAAACTTTATTTTCCCAAGGTCACTTCAGAGGTGCATCAATTCTCCTGAGGCAACTGTATTTTTGACATTTCTCTAAAACCATGACACCTGTGTAAAAATTGAAGGATTTTTTTCTTCCTTGGCCTATTTTGGACAAAAACCTCTCTCATTTTTCCCAAATTCATCTTTTATTGCTCAGAAACATCATTGGAGTAAAACCTATCCCGATGTGTCGAACAAGGGATTTGTCAAAATGAAGCGAAATTAAGGGGAGAAGGGGCTTCTAAATTATTGAGAAAATTTTGGGAAGTAGGGAGGGATGTTAGGAAGTAGGGGATAAGTGGTGAGAAAATGTTAGGAAGTCACCTTGGAAGGTTTTCCTTGTCATTCCCATTCATTTCCTTATTGTTTCATCCCATACTATCATCTTAAGAGATCCTCTATTTTAGATGACTAGCCCTTTGAAATCCTTGGATATTTGAATTGAAAGTAAACCCTTTTATGACCCCATTGCCCAATGGTCTTGTGTTCTCTTTGAACTATCTCCCCATTTGCCAAAAATCCTTCACTACTCATTCCTTTACCTTACATTGAACGCTTCTTTCATGTTTCCCAACCAAACAAACAAAACAAAAACCCTTGTGCCCTATAACTAGCCTAATACCTTAAATTGAACTTCAAAGACATATTATTCTTTGCTTTTATAGAGAAATCCCTCTCTGGATCCAGGAGGGCTAGATCCCGAGATCCCAAAGTGGTTTGATGTTGTATTGTCATTTGGTATTTCCAAATCTGCCAAATCACAAGAACCACAACATAATGGCGACTCCACTAGGGACTTTGAGTTAAAACTCTCCTTGAAACATCTCTAAGGACTCAAAGAAGACCAAATTAGCCTTGATTTGTTAGTTAATCACTGTGGTGGACAGTAAATCTCCTTGAACATTTTAAATCATCCACCTGGCGACTCCACAGTTTCTAAATGACCAAAAGACTCCACTGGTGATCAGTAGGCCTGTTGATTATCTCTGTTTTCACAAGACTCCACTGGGAGACCAGTTTCATCACAACATCATCCATATTAAAGGAAAAACATAGGATTAAGCTTCTTTTTTTAAAGATAGTTTGCCTCTTAAGGATTGTTATACCTAGCTAAATTTCTTCATTGAGTCTGAAAAATTAACACTGGCTTCAAGAAAAATCCATACTAGAGCTTATCCTGATCCAAATCCCCCTGAAATAGTTGACAATCCAGAAAGCATTCTTTGGAAGTCTCTCACATCTAGGGATCCAACTATTGTCATACCTGTTCATAGAGCTAACTCAGCACCTGAAAACCTTGCAGCTCTATCAGATACCCAAATTGATTTAGATTTACCAAGTGATTTACCAAGAACTAATTCATTCAGTGGTATAAACCAGACAGAATTTGAGCTTCCAAGTTCACCACTGCATAGTGGTCAATATATTAGTGATAGATAAACCCCTCCATAAACACCTCTTGACATACATCTCATTCATAACTGGGGTCTCTCTCACCATAAATCTGCTCAACAGTTTGTTGCTAGTCCAAGAATTTTTGTCATCCACATACTTGCTGTCCAAGCCACTCCTTTCCCTCCATAAAACACTATCATGGCAGCATGGTATGCTCCCCTAGTGTGGCCACAGCCTCTGGCTCCTTTGCCAAATGACTATCAGTCTAAAATTCCCCATTTCACTGGAGAAGGATCTACCACAGCTCAACAACATGTAACTAGGATGGAAGATGCTTTTGATTATATGGAAATAGAAGATGAGACCATTAATATGAGAATCTTCGCTCAAAGTTTAGGAGGAGAAGTAAAAAAGTGGTGTAAAGGCTTAACTCCTAATAGCATCAATGACCTTCCCTCTTTACATCAAGCTTTCATAAACAAATGGGAAATCAAAAGCAACCCTCTACAAATATTAGCAGAGTATAAAGGTATTAAAAGAAATCAGGGGGAAAGTGTTCATGATTACTCCCCCAGGTTTAACAGTGTCTACAATGCTCTTCCACCCCACATGAAACCTCCCCAAGGAATGGCCTTAGTGAAATATCCTAAAGGTTTCGATGCTGACATGGCCTATCAACTAAGGGAGAGAGACTATTCAACTCTAGAATACATGCAGAAGGGAGCAGTGAGTGTAGAGGCAAACTTGATTGAAAAGAGAGCTAGGATGAGGGCTGAAAAGAAGGTAACCTATAGGGAAGACACTACAGCTTCTACCTTTGATTCCAAATTTGATAATATAGCCAAAAACATGGAGAGGCTAGAAAGAATGATGGAGAAAATGGTTGTCCAAGCCAGCAATCAGAATAAGAATCAGTCTCAAAACCAGAACCAAAGCTTTAGGAGAAACACTCCTCCCAATAGACAAAGGGATTCTGACCAACAAATCATACCTCCATTTCAAGAAAATTTCTTTGATGAGGATGAGGGAATAATTGAAGAATCAGAGGGAACTATTATAAACATGATGGAAGTGGATAACCAGGATCACACCTTTTTCACAGAAGACAACCAGACCTCATACACACATTGGGATGAGGAAGGGTTAGAATCTGAAGACTATAGGTTAGGATTCGAGAATGCCATCATGCAGGTCTGAGAACAATATGATCTCAGAAGTAAAAAGAACCCAGAAGCTCCCAAACCAAAAACCTCTGAAATCACCATTAAGAAAAGACTTGAAAAGACTCCTAGAGGGACTGCTGAAAGCAACAAAACAAGAACTGATAGTTCTGGCAAAAACAAGGACAAAGACATCCAAACTATTGATAAACCAAGTCAAGAAACTAGCAACACTAGCACTACAGCTAATGCTCCTGAAAAAACAACTTCAACCAATGTACATAGCGAAAATCAGCAAGCTAATTTTGTCAATAAAATAGTGACCAACAAAACAGAATTGAACCTTTCCAAGAGTCATTCTCCTTTCAATCTGGAAAGTGAGATTGCCAAAATCAAAAAAAAATTCCCTCTCACTGAGTTGGCCACCCAAGATGCATATAAATGTCAATTTTTGAAAGCTTTAAACTTAGGAGAGAACAGTGACTCTGTCAACTTAAATGATGATCAACCAGCTCTCTTGTTTGGCCCAAAAATTGAAGGGAAATTTCAAGAAGGAGTAGTGCCTCCTTTCTATGTCAGTGTAAATATCCATGACAAAATCCTACATAATGCTATGCATGACTCAGGGGCTTCACACAACCTCATTCCAAAAGTGATCATGGAAAAATTAGGCCTAGAGATAACCAAACCATATAAGGATTTATATTATTTTGACTCTAGCAGAGTGAAGTTTTTGGGCCTGATCAAAGATCTCTGCGTGAATTTGACCCAAATCCCAGCCAAGTGCATGGTAATGGATGTTGTAGTAGCTGATGTACCTCCCAAGTATTTCATGTTGTTTTCAAGATCATGGGGTGCTAAGCTACAAGGTACAATGCAAATGGACATGACATATGCCACTATCCCTGTTTTCAGTCAGTCTAGAAGACTATATAGGGAAGCACACATGAAATTTATGGTTAGTAGTCTAGAGAAACTAGAAAATTCACCTCTTTACTCTGTCCATACAGACCTAGACTCTTTTATCCTTTACAATGATGAGTTTACAGATGAGCAAGAACTAGAGAACAAAAATTCAAACAGCAGAGTAGAGCCCACAAATCTAAACATAATGGCGGCTCTAGATGCAAAGGAAAACAAGGGATAAATATTTGAACATTTTGCAGAGTTAGAAAATCTAAACCAAGACTGTAGAGAGCATATTACCCATCAGCCTGCTGACCTCAGGAAACAAGATGACAGTAAGAAGGAAACTGATAACAAATCTGCAAACAATCCCTTATGGAGCATGAGCTTCGATGGGTCTTGCACTAAAAGAAATGCAGGAGTTGGGGTATGGTTGCACAATACTGAAAACAATTATGCTGAGATTCATTCCTTCAAACTAAATTTCAAATGCACAAACAACATAGCAGAATATGAAGCTCTCCTCTTAGGGCTGCATCTGTTGAAAAAACTAGGAGCTAAGAGGATAGTTGTTCATGGAGACTCAGAACTGGTCATCAAACAGATAAATGGAGAGTACACTGCCAAACATCCTAGATTAAGGGCATATAGAAATGATGCCATGGATCTTTTGAAAACATTCGTAGAATATGAGCTTGTGTTTGTCCCTAGAAGTCAAAACATACTTTCAAATGGATTGGCCTGTGCTGCTAGTTCATATCAGAGACCACTTAATGACAAACAGATCATTGTTCAAACAAAATACAGACCAGCAGTACCAGATAATGAAAAATATTGGCAGGTCTTTGAGGGTGACAAATAGATAGAGGATTTCCTACTCTCCAGGAATGAGTTTGAATTACCTAATTCAAATTTTAAGCTCAGTGAAGACAGTTTAGATAAAGAACCCCCTGATGAAGAAAAACCATTTCCTACTGCAGAAATAAACATGCTAACCAGAGAATTTTAAAACTGAACAGAAGAATACTTGAACACAGATAAGGAAGACATAGAGGTACTGCAGTCCAAAGACAAAAGCATACCTAGAGGACTAGCACCCCTTGAGGACCTCTTTGATTTTAATGATGTGGCAAAGAAGCCCACTATAGAACCACACTGAAGATGCAGTGATCAAAGTTGTCAAGGATGCAGATAGCCTACCAGTCATGGAAGGCCTAAAGGAAGAAATTTTATATCATGTTTTTGTTGATCCTATGGCAGAATATATGGAGGCCCTGATTGGCTCAAGTTCCCAAGCATTGACCCTTTGCAAGAGCCAGATGCATCAGGAGTGGTCACCATTGGTGGTGGCCTTGGTTTTGAAGACCCACATTCAAAGTACCCTATGGTTATCTCTGACAAGTAGTCAGATTTTCTATCTGTTTTTGTTACTGCTTAACTAGATGCACTGGCACTATTGTATCACATAGAGCATCAGAGATTCTTAAGTTAGAATAGTGTAGGTAGGAATCTCAATAAAGCTCAGCCTGTGAGCATTTAGTTAGTTTTTAATTTTACTTTGAAGAAGAATTCAAAAAATACAAAAAATAGAAAGAGAAGGGTTCAGACAAGCTCAAAACTTGAACCAGCAGAGAAAGGAAAAAGAAGCAGCTCTAACAAGATCAAAACCAAAGCTGAAATGAAGAAAGAAAGGTGACTCTAAAAAGCCCAAAATCTGAGTCTCAAGAAGAAGGAAGGATGCTGGTGGTTTTAAGATCTTAAGCCTTCACATTTTGTTTTTAATTCCTACAAAGTTCAGTCCATGTGCAGCTTGTCTTTATGCCATGGAACCACAGCAAATCAGACAGTCTAATCCTGGTTTGTCTGTATTTAAATTTCTGTTTTAGAATGTAGAGAATGAAAATCTATCAGACAGTTTAATCCTGGCAGATATTAGTTTAGGTAGAAAAGCTATGAGTCCAACCGTTAATCTGGTCTCACGGAGAAATAATGGTAGTAGTAGATAGGTTTATTTTCCTGTTTGCTTTCAATAAAAAATGATGATGTGAAAGGTCTGCAAGTCTAAATTCACCTCGAAGAAAAAATGTTAGGACAGTAGGATGGGTAGGTAGTTGTTTGGGAAAAAAATTTCTGCTAACATAATATCCATCATGTTTGTAGCAGTTGATAAAAGAATAAAAAGATGGCCAAGTACCAGGCATCTGGCCTACTTCCAAAGATCATATCTGAGATTCTTGGCACCTTCAAGAAGATGCCATCCCCATGTGGAGCCACTGTTAGCCACCTATAATATTTTGTCAAAGAAAAAAGGTGGCTAAATGTGTTTTTGAGCCTTCAAGAGACACATTTCCTTTGTAAATCTATCATTCTTGAAGCCTCCATGTGTCTTCTATCCTTTAAAGAATCTTCACTGTTGTTTCCAATAATGAACCCTACTTCTTGTGAAAGAAGCTGTTCTCAAAAAGGCCTCCATTTTCTCCATTTCATTCCCACAAAATCCCCATTTTCCACCCTTATTCCCTTCACAAAATTCCTCTATAAACCTTCATTTTAACCTCTAAATCTTCCTAAAACCCCTTTTAAACCTTATATTTCCCTTTTTTTGGTTTAAAAATCCATTCTTTTGCCTATCGGAACCCCCATTTTGGCTTAAAAATCATTGTTTTTTGGCTTAAAAACCCTTTTCTGCACATAAAGGTCTTAAGCCCCTAAGGGCTTATTTCCTTTAGCACCCTACCTTCACATGACCCAAAGCCCTGCAATCAGGCGCTAAAGAGCTTAAAACCTCTTCCGAAACCTTATTTTCCTTTGTTTTTCATAAACTTGGCGTTATGAATTGAAATGGATGTGGACCGTTGATCTCTGCAGATCAACGGCCATCGGGCCTTTTCTTCCAGCCGCTCATCCAGCTTTCCCTTTTCTCCTTTCAAAAACTCTCTACCCCATATTTTAATCTCAACCGTCCAATCGCACAATCCAATGATCAAGACGTAGCGCGATGAACCAATATCCATTAACTACGTGACAAGACAGAACATGTCATCCCTGACCCCACCACTTCTTCCGCCAGTGCAGCTCTTCATCCATCACGTGCGATCCGCACCGTTGGATCTACAGCCTCCAATCCGACGGTTGTTGATGCATTTCGCATAATTTTTGCGCCCGAGAGTTAACGCCGAAAAATTACGCGAAATGGGCGGTATTCGGAGGAACGTGTGTCAAAAGGTGTATGGAATCGCATTTTTTTGTGGAGACCGCCTCCCCCCCCTTTTTGTGCTCGAAAACCACTTCTGGTTTTCCGCCATACCGCCCACCTCTCCGCAACGTCAATTTCACTTTTAATCACAGTCGTTGATCTCTGAGATCGAACGGTCCACGTTATATCTCGCCCCCATCCATTTTCCATTCATCTAAACTCTCAAAATAATTCATCAACCAATCTCCGTCATTGATTGTCCTAATCCAATGGCTCATGTTCCTCATCACGCCCAAGCCTCCAAAGCACCTAGTTAGCTGTTCTGCCAGGTTTTTTAGCCCATTTTCCCACAGCATCTATCTTTTTCCTCAATTCTCCTCCATCCTCACGAGCCTCCGAAGCAACCATCCTCACTCCCACAGGTTTTTATAATGTGTTTATCGTGTTTTGCATGGTTTACAGAGTGGTGAATTCATTCTGTCTCCTCATTCATAGTCATGGTGATATAGAGCGCAGAAGGACTATCCTAGAGCCAAATATTGTAGAGGAAGACACCAGAGAGGGTTTAATAGCATGTTTTCATTGAATATCGGGTTATTAACCCTGACATAAACCATCCAGCGCCTCTGTAACCTGTATATTCACACAAACAGGTCAGCATAAAGTTTAAAGAGTATCAAAAGAAGAATTAAAGGATTAATGCCTAATGTTGAAGACTTAATGCTTATAATCCAATGTTTAAAGGGATAAGGGACACAGATGAAGACCTGAGGATGATCAAGGAGGCTTAATGAAGCCTAAAGCACAAATCGAGCCATATCAATGATTTAATATCAGCAGAATTTTCTTTTTCCTAAGAAGGGCAAATTCCCACAGCATTTTCTATGCCTCATCGAGTCCATAACAGCTATTATTCTGGAAAAAAAAAAGCTCCTAGAATTGTCAGTGCATTGGTTATGAAGTATGGAAGACCTGAAAGGAAAATCCTCACCCTTTCTTGTCGCAGAGGATTAAACAGAGTAATGCAGCCAGAGAGTACTTCAAGAACATACTCTTGGAGTTATTATCAATCTGACGAAGACCCCTAATTCATCTAAAGGGTACTGAAAGTCAATGTAAATATATTAAAACAGAATGGGCTTCGAAAGACATTTCTCCCTCTGTTTTAATGAATCATTTAAGTTCTATCTACCACTACTGTCACTCCTTCACCTATAAGAACCCATGAAAAATACATTGTAAAGGTTGGTTGGTTGGTCGTTGAAAAATTACTGATTGTAAGCTGTTCTACTAAGTTAGAGTTCTGTGAGTAGTAGTTGTAAATAGGCTGGGAGATGATTTCTGGATGATATCAAGCTATTGGACAAGGATGTATGTGACTTGTTTTGCTCTTCTAATATGACAAGCATGTTCATTAGATCCTAATCTAAATCAGTGGTGAATTGTTCTTTCTTTGTTATTGTTTTCCCTCTGTTATACATCATGTTTCATTTTCTCTGATAAGAATCAGTAATTTTAGCTTAGGATATACTGCTGCAAGTACCCTAATGCTTCCTGCACTTTCTTATCTTTATGTTTTCTGCTATTTGTGTATCTAAGAACAAATTCAATATAATTTAACCAGTATAGAATTTGGTTATCCATGCTTACTAATGTATGAATTTAGAGTTTGTTTCTTGGATGTTCTTGTTTGGTTTCAGTTGAAATAATTAGGAAACAGGGAGGTTTAGAGGTAGCCCTATCCCCTAGGTTCCTTTTCCAACAGTTATCCTTTCCAAGATCCCTTTGAGTTGAGTGCCAAAAGCAGAGAAGGTTAAAAGTCTTTCTCTGATCTTAGGTTTCACTCTGTGTTAAACTTAAATGTTTTCTATTGTCTAAAAGTAGTCAGGAGGACTGCTGGATTGTTGTCTTCGGAGTTAGCCTCATTAGGAGTTTAGATCATAGAGGTTAAGGCATTCCCTGTCCCTAGATTTGCTCCAAAGTGGTCACCTTGGAAGGTTTTCCTTGTCATTCCCATTCATTTCCTTATTGTTTCATCCCATACTATCATCTTAAGATATCCTCTATTTTAGATGACTAGCCCTTTGAAAGCCTTGGATATTTGAATTGCAAGTAAACCCTTTTATGACCCCATTGCCCAATGGACTTGTGCTCTCTTTGAACTATCTCCCCATTTGCCAAAAATCCTTCACTACTCATTCCTTTACCTTACATTGAACCCTTATTTCATGTTTCCCAACCAAACAAACAAAATAAAAACCCTTGTGCCCTATAGCTAGCATAATACCTTAAATTGAACTTCAAAGACATATTATTCTTTGCTTTTATAGAGAGATCCCTCTCTGCATCCAGGAGGGCTAGATCCTGAGATCCCAAAGTGGTTTGATGTTGTCTTGTCATTTGGTATTGCCAAATCTGCCAAATCACAGAACCACAACATATAGATCACTAAAAAAATTCATAAAACTAATGAATTGTCACTCAGAAATTACTTGCATAAAATAGGACTTAAATCACATCAAACATTAAGTCACTCTTCAAAAATAAATAAAACTATAGGCATAATAAAGATAATAGAAACTTTCCTTGATGGCTTCGATGGGCCCTTGACGAGCTATCAAGGAAATCTTGAAGAACTTATAGAACCAAAGAATCTATTAACACAACGAACTTCATCAATTGTTGCGCATATCATTAATTTCAAAGGAAAGGATTACAAAACATAATGGTTCAACATCATAACAATATTGTGTAAATATTGATATTATCTCTGTCTTTCGCTAATTGGCTATCATATACAAGCCTTCTCTCATAACTAAATGCTCATTACATCCAAGGCCTAATAAAATATTATTAAATCATTAAATAATTTTACAGCTTAGCTCATATCACATATTCGGCTTCATCCTCATGACACGTAGTGTATGAGGAGGAAGCATATCTCTATTTTCTATGAAGGGATGATGCCTTTGACTAACAATTTCATTGGTCTGATCGAAGACAATTCGCTCAACCACCGAACTTGGAAAGTAGGGTCTGGTACCAAAATAACACAGTCAATGTAAGTGGTACCATATTAACACAATCAGTACAGGAACAGAAGTATCAAATGGTTGTTGTCGGTGCCAGATGAACAGAGGTGTCGGATCACTATTGTCGGTGTCGGAAGAACACAAGTTCATGGTGAATATAGGTACACTAGTAAACAGGAACACGATCAGTTGATCAACAAATACATGGGTACCGAGCGAGAACATGAGTACCATATCGATAACGTTGGTACAGGATAAGTAGGAGCACCAGTACCGAATCGATACATTGGTACCAGATGAGTAGGAACATTGTCTAGACATCTATGTGATCAAATCCAATTAATTAGAGAGTATAAGTAATCAATAATTCTATTTATACTACAAGAAAACATAAAAATCATGCTTTGAAATATAAATTACCTCATAGATACATAAGGATGCTAAAATGTATGTTCTTGAAGAAGATAGGAAAGTATTAAATAGGTTTGAGGTGAAATTGGTCAAAAATATAAGACAATATAGGGTAATATATGCATAAAAAAGGAGACCCAACATTGCCCCATGCTCAAGTTATTGAATTTCCTCATACAAAAAGTGGTAAACCATTCCTCAAAATTTCAAAAATGGAGTCTTCTCACAGCTTTCATGAACATCAGTTGTTTGGATCTAAGATATTCACACTTGAGGCCTCTTCCTTGAGTTCCCTTTAAATAACCCTAGTATAGTGTATGTGGCGAAGAACCTTATTAATCTTGGTGGAGACCTCATCATACTCATCCTGCAACCTCTGGTTATTCTCCTTTAATTGCTCGTTCTCTTTCTTGAGGTATTTTTCCAACAACTTATATTCTTTCAGTTCTTCCCTTAGTTTTTCATTTTTCCACTAAATTTCTCAATTTTGATATGATCGCTAGTTAGAAAACTAGCAGGTTCAATTGTTGCATTCTTAGTGGTTTCTTTACTAGCTGCCTCAACTTATTTCCTTAATTCTTTCAAAATTTCTATAACTAATTCCTCCGTTTCATTAAGCATTTCATTATGTGCATGTTCCTTTTCATGTGAAGCTGAGACATCTATTGGATTTTTTGGAAGAGAAGGAGTATGAGTGGTCATTACCAGTTTTTCCATGCTCCTGGTAGTCCAGAGTGGAGGTGTTGATGACTCACTAGATTTGATGGCGAGAGTGAGGATACTATCCCGAAACGAACTTCTCTTCTTCCCTTTTTCCTATGACATAGACTCTGTAATTTCTTATTTATGTGCATGTTTCTCCTTTTTCTCAGAATTTTGTGCCCTGACACTCTTTTCATTGGTTCTCTACTTCTTCACATTTTTAACACTTAGTGCAGGAGTCTCTTCCTGAGGTAACTCAACATCTCCCTCTGAAGTAATTCTTGTGAGCTCTCTTTTATCATGATCAGCTGGCTTTTTCTTATTCTTCTTCTCACTTGTTGAAATTTTACTTGGAGTGGGTGAATTGAGAGGGGTATCTTACCCTTTGATGGTCTCTTTACTATTGGTGTGGGAGTTTTGTCCGACTTATTAACAGACCTTGATGGAGTAGAGTTATCAATTCCTTATTTAGACTTTGACCTCCTCTGTTTCTTCTTACAACTCTCTTGCCTGCTATCTAGGTCCTTATTTCTATCCTCTGGCATGCTTTCCTCTATGTGCTTGGAACCTTCTCCTTAAGAAAAATGTTGTGAAAGGAATGTCTTCCAATTGCTACCATGCTTATTATCTCATGAATAACTAAGAATTTTATTAACCCATGATGGTAGATGCTAGTTTCAACCTTTTTAGAGGTTGATTTAACTCCTCTTACCATCTTGTTTAAACTCATCCAAAGGAAATATGGAAATTTTATTTGAGGTCCTCCTTCAAAATGTAACAAAATACTTAAATGGTAAACAAAGGTGACAACATACCTACCTTCACAAGTCAAGAAAATTTTCAATATATTGAGCATCAGCCTATATTCCTCTTTGAACCAATTCCTCGAGATGCCTTTAGTCCAATCAGGGCTCAAATTTTCATGTTTTAAGAACTTTTGACAGAGATCTTTGTTAATGCTTGCACCCTTAAATTATTTCTCCTTTGCATCCAGTAATCTCGTGGCCTTTGCTATGGTAGCCTCTGTGATTTTCAATTGCAGACCTCCTAGCTAGACATTCTCACCATCATAATTTTGAGTGAAGTCACGAGAAACACCATCATGGTACCCTTTTAACTTCTTAAGGAACAGAATCAAACCGGCCTACTCGAACTTTTCCTTACACAACCGATATCCCTTAGTTTCTCTATAAGTTTGACACTTTGGTTCATTTCTATCTACCCCCATGTCAGCTTAAAGAGAAAGTCTCGGACTTTGGAAGGGTTTAGTACCGGAGATGATAACAGAGTACCGTAAGTGGTGACATGGGGTACTGGAAATGGTGTTAACAGGGTACCAAAAATGGTATTATAGAGTACTGGATAAATCAGTGGGGGCTCGTTAAATGAAGGTTGAAGGCTACGCAACAGAGAAATGATGCTCATCTATATGGCAAAGCCATCCAGAGGAGAATTTATAATTCGAAAGGGAATAAGTAACGGTCAAAATGATGTCATAATTACAAGGTGATTTCATACAAGTTGATGACGACAGAGCTTATTTAGAAATCATCTATGTTTATGGTGTCGAACTTCATTCAAATGAATGATGAATACGGTGGAGAAAATGTGGTGGAGTACATCAGTATAAGACGGTATATGTCAAGGTTTCGTTACTAATTCATCATCATCATTCAACTTACTGTTATAAAATGGTGGTAAATCATTGTTTAAACAACCCACGGAGGTAGAAGCTTGATCATGAGATATTCAACATGTAATTCATTTGCTTAAGTTATGATTGGCATCCATCCAATCACACCCATAATTATACAATTCAATCATATTATAAAAAAAGATTTTTTTTCTTAGAAAAACAAGGAAATAAAGGTAAACACTTTAGGATTAGGATAGGGGTTTAACAATTAAGGGTAATAGAAGGTTTATGAGGGTAATTACATTTTCATCAGACGATTAATATGAATCATAATAGCATAAAATAAAATACGGACCTCATACCTCCATTATCAGGTCAACAAGAAAGATTTTTTGAGTACCAGTTGAAAATTTTTTACCAGTATTGGACGAACACAAGAGACTTATTTCCAGTACCGGATGAAATTTTAATGAATGTATAGCCTTGAAATTGGAATATTCTAGGCTTCTCTTTGTATATTACCATTTTCTGAGAGTCAAATTGGAGTATATTTTCTTGATATTGATGTTGCATGTGAACTTATTTTGCTAGAAAAATTACAAACAACACACACTCGTACATGAATTCTAAAATTGCAGTGGAAATGCCAGAAAATGAGGCAAAAGAAGTCAAAGATCAGGCTCTAAGTTCTGCAACCATAAGGCATTTTGTAGTTGTATATCCTCCTCTTTTTGGAACCAATCTAACCTATGTTTTTGTTGCCACTTCCATTTTATTGGAAAATGACCCTAATTACTACTATTTTTCTATGGATTTTTCTCGAGCCCAGATCAGTTAATGCTCATCGGTGTTTACAATTTTTAGGAATCTGAAAAAAAAAAAAAAAAAAAAAAAAAAAAAAAAACTCCATCCACTCTCTCTTGGATTTTTCTTGAGCTTGTGCTTGTTCATGCTCACCAATGTTTTCATTTTTTAGGAGTCTGAAAAACTTAAAGAAAACTCCATTCATTGTCCCGTGGATTTTTCTCGAGCCCGGGCCAGTTCATGATCGTGGGTATTTTCAGTTTTTAGGAATCTAAAAAACTTAAATAAAACTCCATTAGGATCCTTTTCCATAAATAATCTACCAAGGCTGGATAAAGGAATAAACTTACACCTCGCATATGTCCTCCTTATTGCTTATCTACATGAGAACACAATCAGCTTTTGTTTTTTTAGTAACACCAAAATTATTATCTAATCATCACACCTACATACATATATGTACAAAGTGAAATTAAACTATATAGCAAAACTTGCAGTGGTGGATCAGCAAGAGGAGAATTCCCCTTTCTAACCACTTGCATTTCAGAATTTTGAAGAACATGTGTTACACCATTTTTTGTTCATCTAACCTATTATCATTAGATGGACCCAAGTACACCATGTAAGACCAATTTTACCCTAAGTAAAATTGCCTTCACTATGTTAAAACAGGAAACCCCAAAAGGAAATATTAAACAAACCCATATTTGTTTGATTTTCCTCATGGAACAATTAATTAAACCATAATTTAATTATTATTCCCAGTCATGTTTAACCCAAAATCAAAGAAATTAATTAGATAAACCTTTATTTATCTTATTATTTTCTAGGAATAATTATTCAAACCTTATTTAGATAATATTCCTTGTTAAATATGACCAAATCACCCACAAATAATTAAATAAATCATTATTTATTTAATTATCTTTCAACCACTTCCTTAAATAATTAAATAAACCATTATTTATTTGATTATCTTCTAACCGCTTCCTTAAAAAGATAAATAACTCATTTATTTATTTATTTTTGACAAATTAAGGGATTTGACCCAAGTCAAATACCTTTTCCCTCCAACAAATATAATAAAATATTCCATAAAAAGTGGATCTAGATCTCGTTAACCCATGCACCAAGATCTAGAATGACCCAATATTTTGTTATAAATAGGAGGGTTTTTCCTACCATTCTTCACCTTTTGTTGCCTATTAGATCACTCTGGATCTATACACTTGGTCCCATTTTTCTACCATTTGCTGTGTGAGCTCCCTTTGAGCTCCATTCTTTGTGTGGGTTTTCTACACCAACAAGAGAGAGAGATCTTAGATCTGAAGTGCTGAGGACTTCCAAGAACCCATCCCACTGAGGAGAATTGGATACACCTTTTTTTTTTCCTCCCAGGTGCCCAATTAATATAAAAATTCTTTCAAAAATTGTTCTTGTCTTGTCTATTGGTATATGGAGCAAACCCTTGTTTTTTCTACTTAATGTCTTTCCATGCATAGATCTGGTTTTTGCAGCTCTTTTATGTTCAACTAACCGCAGATCTGAAGATATTGGCAACCACTTTTGTTGTTAGGGCTATTAGTTATGCGTAGCTAAAGTGGTCATTTTTCGTACACTTCGACAAAGGATTCATACTAACAAATGGCAACTCCACACGGGTTTTAATTTACAACCGCTGTCGTTTTTCATATTCCTGCATATCCAGCTACTTCAGACCCTAGGGTTTCTTTTCAGCTGTTTATTTTTCCCATTTTATGTTGTTTTTCTCACATAAAACCCTAAAACATTAAAATTTCTAACTTCCGTGTGTTTCTAGCCCTATTGCGCAGGTAAGCGACACCAGCCGCAACAGAGACGGCAACTTTTCTGAAAATCTGCCGCTGAGACAACCGGAACGGGGGGTCGCACTTTTTGGCCCATAACCTATGACCTGGACCTCCAGGTCGCACTTTTCTGCCCCTTTTCTGTGACCTGCACTGAAAACAGGTCAGAACCTGCGACCTGCCATTTTTTCAGTGATTTTTCTGCAATTTTTCTGGGTTCTGCTGCAGCTTCTGTCAGGGTCTCCCAGCCTCTGTTTCAACCCGATTTGACCTGGTTTTTATCTGTTTTAGCTCATCTAAGTGGGAACCTAGCCCCCTAGGGCTTCAGTACCCTCCACTTTTTGTGGAAGAGTTTTTAGCTGTTTCAGCCTCTGTTTTTCTGAGCTTCAGCTCCCCCTTGTCCAGATCTACCTCCTTTTCAGATCCCTTTAAATCAGCCTCTCTTCCTTTCAAATCACCTCTTGTTGTTTTGTTTGGACCTCTCTTCAGGACCTCCTCCCCATCCTTTCCGCTTTTTGCTGATTTCCTCCCTTTTTCCAGCCACCTTGCCTCTGTCTCTTGGTTGTGATCTGCACCTCTTTTCAGCAGCCTTACCCTCTAGATCCCTATCCCTTTTTTACCTTAGATCTATTGGCCTCTTGTTCGTGTGTTTTGCCTAGATTTTTTCCCTTTTTTAGCTAAGTTTTGAGAGACCCGCCTCCTTGGGTTAGATAGATGCACAAGTAACTGTTAATTTTTTGTTTTTTCAGCATTATATATTGTTCTCTGTAGGTTTATTTTCAGTTACGCAGCACACTTTTTCTTGCTCTCAAAACGGAAAGGGTTTTAAAATTAAAATTAACACACGCCACACACTGACCCTAAGTGAAGAAGTGCCTGGTTAACACCGCCTGGCAAAGACTCTAAAATCAATTGTCACTGCACCTTTTCTGCCCTTAACCTCACTTGATTCTATCCCTTTCTGCCCCTGTCGGTTTCCTTCTTCCTGTCGTCATTGCGCCCCCAAGGCGCCTTTCCGAGAGACTTCTTGGCCTTCACCCTCAGTTTTCGGTCGATCGACCTGCTCCGACCCGCCGTCGTCGAGCCAGTCCTCCTCCGAGTCCGCACTACGACTCCTCTCCTGATTCATTGGGTTCCCTTCCTCCTCCTGGTTCTCCCCCTGTCACCTTCACCATGTCTGGTCCAGGGCCTAACGCTGGTGGTGCTCCAGGCCCTAATGCCGGACCTACCATTAGCGGAACTGCCACAAGAACTACCTCGGCCACACCCTTGCTGACGTACATTGCAGGCCTCAGCCTCCCCAATTTCAATCAGTTGATCAACGACCCTATCCGCCACGATGTTGGTTGGCCTGCTATGCCAACCAAGCTCCCCTCCGACATCCCTAAGTTCGAAGGCCTTGCTGGAGAAGATCCAACCAATCATGTATGATCTTTCCACATGTGGTGTTCCTCCAATTCCATTACTGATGACTCCATTCGTCTTCGTTTGTTCCAATGCACGCTTACCGGCGAAGCTTCTAAATGGTATGTTGAACAAGCCACCTCTTTCCATACCACCTTTGCGACCCTTGCCCAAGCCTTTTTATCTTATTTCCAGCTCCCTCTCCGATACGATACTGGCACGGAGCTCTTGACTTCATTCAAGCAAACCTCTTCGACCCGCCTTTCCGCCCATGTTCAGGAATGGCGAAGAAGACGGAGCTTATGTCGAGCCCCCCCCTTCGAAGATCGGGTTTACATGGACTGGTTCCTTCGCACCCTCTTAGCTCCTATCGGCAAAGATGTCGCCTCTCACTTTCCTCAAACCGAAGAAGTCGCCCTCCAAATAGCCTTGAAATATGACCTGATCTACGCTCAATCTGGTTTTGTTTATACCGTTCTCCCTGACCTCCCCAGGCCCGGCGGCGCTAATGCCCCAGGGGAATCTCATTCTGCTGCTGGTATCGTTGGAGCCCTTTTCCATCCGTACGCTCAACCTCCTATGGGCTATGGTCTCCCTCAGGGAGGGGCCAGCACCCCTAGCACTCTTCCCCCTCCCGGTAGCATGTATCCAGGATACGGCATGCCTCCTCCTTTTGCCCAACCTCCTGCTTACCTCAATGTTGCCCAACCTAACCATTACCTTTATCCGCAGCCTGGTGCGCCAACTCCTCCAGCATATGCGCTTCCATCTCCCTTGCCTCCTCCAAACCCGCAACAGCACTTACAGCCCCCTCCAGGGCAAGTATTTGCACAGCAGGGCGCGACTAATCCCCCTTCTTCTCAAAGAAGGTGGAGAGGCAACCCAAACCAATCTGCCCCTGGTACCCATGGACCCAATCCTGGTGTTGACCCTGACACTGCCAACCAGCAACAGGGCACTCAGCCCAATCCGGACAGGCCGCTTCGCACTAATAAACCTTGTTCGTGTTGCGGTGTTTATGGTCATTACACCCACGATTGTCCCCTCTTACCCCAGATGCGGCAGATGTGGGAGTCTCAAGCCACATTGCGCGGACAACACGCCTCCCCTCATGCTCCTCCTAATGTGGCCACTACCCAACTAGCTGTGTTTACTGATCCTTTCCCTCAGCAAGGATTCGTGGCTACCCAACTGCCTGACAGCCAGGTCGCCACTCCCCCTTCCCTTTCTGGTTCCTCTGATTACCAGATCCTTATGATGCACTCCGATCCTTCCCCGACCGTCGACCTTCACCTTCAAACTCGGTCTCGCCAGTACCCCAAGCCTCCTGCTCAGTCTGCCCCCAAGCCTCCTTCTTTAGGTTCTACAGAGCCTCTTTCGACATCCAGTGGCCCCTTACATATCCCTCAACCCAAATTTGAGGTTCATACCAAGATTCCTAAGGGACCCCTACGTCGAAACACTGCTTCCGGTCGAGCTGCTCATTCGTATATTATAGTAGATGACTTGGCGCAATCTCCTGCTGCCATTTCCACACTGGAACTCCTCCAGTCGTGCCCTTCCCAAAAGAAGGCTCTACTATCTGCCGTGGGCGCTGTAGATCCTGCTGATGACCAAATGATTGTTTTCGACGCCACTCAATCGGACCATCCCCCTCTTCCTTCTTCCGTCGCCTTCCAAATCCCAGTCAAAATCCAGAACGCCAACATTTCATGATGCATAATTGATGAGGGGGCATCCACCTGTGTGATGTTCGCTTCGGTTTGGAAGCAACTCGGATCCCCTGAGCTGGCCCCTTCCACGATCACCCTTCGAGCGTGGGACGGCCACGCCTCCCAGCCCATTGGCCTTTTCCGTAATTGTCCTATCACCCTCGCCGGTAAGACTGTTTGCGTTGATGTCGAAGTCATCGATGCCCCGCTAGACTACAACATTCTATTGGGGCGAAGCTACACCTATGCTATGTCTGTTGTCCCATCCGCGGTTTTTTGCAAGATGTCTTTCCCCCATAATGGAAAGATAGTCACCATTGACCAGTTGACATATCATGAGCCAAAATCTCAGACCTCACCTGAGACGACCATCTCTTCTGTAGCCAACAAGCAAACCGTCGATTCCTTGACCAGTGTCTCTCCTGGTGTTTACAAAGATTCCTCCCTGCTTGGAAATTTTCCTAATCTCCCTCCTCCTCCCATCACTAATCCCAGCTTATTGAATGTTTGCATGATGTAATCGTCTCAGGCTACCCGTAAGCGGCCTGCCTCGGCTAGTCAGCAACCTCCCCCTCGCCCTCCGCAACCCGCTCCTAGCCATTCATCTCCGCCAGCCGGACCGCCTCCTTCTGGCCCTCCCCCTACAGCTGGTATCCCTGAACCTCTTTATCCTCCTGGATCGGTTCCCCCAGGCCTTAACCATCTCGGAGCTGTCCCTCCTGGTAATTTTCCTGCTGGGCAGATCCCTTTCCTGGCTCCCCCTCCCGGAGTATATTCTGTCCCCATCATGGCCACCCTCTCGCTCCCTAACCTGACCTTGAGCATACCCGTCTGGTACCTTGATCCTCCAACAGCTACCACTCCTGGTCACCCTAAACCCTACATGGCTTTGACATCGGTCCAACCGGTCCCCCTCGCTTCCTCCGTTGCCCCTGTGCCCCCAGCACCTCCACAGGACCCCTCTCCTGTCGTGACGGCTCTCGGGAAGAAAGGAAAAGCCCGCAAGGGGGCACCCAAAGACAAGACCACCGCAACTGACCCAGCCCCTCCTCCACCCGCAAAACCTTGTGCCTTATGTGATGTCGCCGGTCATGCCACCCATGCTTGTCCCGAGTTGCCCCGTATTCAGCCCATGGTTAAAGTCGCGTTCCCCGAGTCTACGGTCCCTGAAGCCTCCATTCCTTCTTCGTCCGTAACCAAGAACCCCAAGACTCTCCGCACCAACAAACCCTGTGCTTTGTGCGGCGTTCATGACCATTACTCCCACCATTGTCCTCACTTGACGCATTACCGCGCCTCTTTAGAGGTGGTCCGAGAGTATGAGGTTGAACAAAATCAATCCGCCTCTCCCATCCTCGCGCAGTATGCTTTAGGTCAGCCTGAGGATCCCCCCGCTCCCATCGACATTCCCCCCCCTGATGTTCAAATGACGGAGTCTACTGTAACCATTCTGTACCTATCCTCCTCTGCGAAACACTTGGAGCCTAGCCCCCCTGCATCCTCCCCTGTTGTGTCCCCTAACCACCCCTTTTTTACCCATACACGAGATCACTCCACCCGTGTCTCTGTTGACCTTCGCAGCCCGAGTCCTCACCATACTTTCGATAGCCCTCATATACCACCCTCTAGGTTGTATATGAGTCATAGTCATCCTACTCCTTGCACTCCCTCCCGCAGTTGCCACCCGATGTCTTATGTGCACTCACGCTGCCGTCATTGCCTCTCCTCCCCTCATTTGTTGTCTTGTAACACCATTCCGTAGGACCCCCCGTCCACACCCTTTATCGGTTACACCGATGGTGCAAGTCGTTACTCCCGGAATCTAGCCTCGGCAGATTGGGCCATCTTCACCCCCTTGCATGCCCTTGTTCTCTCTAACGGGGTCTGCATTGGTTCTGCCACCAACAATCAGGCCAAATATGATGCAGTGCGTGGTCTCTTAGCCAATGCCCTCTTCCATCGCATCCTCCATCTGCACGTTCGTTTGGATTCCCTACTTCTTGTCATGCAACTAAATGGTGTTTATCGTGTGCATAACCCTGTGCTGTTTAGACGCTATTTACGAGTGAAACTCTTGATACGTGCATTTGAAACCATAACCTTCAACCATGTACCTCGAGAACAAAATCACTATGTAGATAGTATTGCAAACCATGTTCTAGATTGGCATTTATCACACGCATTTCATACAAGACAATAACATTCATAATCTTTAAAAATGATGCATATCCATAATATGTGTCACAAAAACATGTGTTTGGAGTCCATCTACTCTGATACATATGACATGCCCATAGCATGTTACAAAAAACTCAAAATTGGGGGCACCACCTGCCCTTACCTACACACTAGGGGGCACCACAGGCCCTACACCTAATCACTATCTGGCGGATCCCGAGCCAATGGCTCTGCCCCTGCAGCCTGTAGATCATGTATCCCCTGACCGGCCATCGCCATGCGCCGCATGACCCCTCGCCATTCTGAGGGTAGACCAATACATGGCTCTATGTACTGGTCGTCTAAGTCCTACCACCTGTGCTCTGATACTCCGGTCAGCAACCTTTCACATCTGCGGCGGATGTCCTCCAGAAGGGCAGCTGCATCCTAATTTTGCGCTGCTCTCGACCCACTCGGACCTGCAGCTCCAGCTGCTGCCGGTCGTCCCATATATCCAGCCGGTTTTACCAGCGCTATATCTGCATACCAACAGTACATGAATCAGTATCCTAGTTACTATTCAAAAAAATGTAACATGCCCATACAAGAATAGTAATCTGTCACTTACCATCGGGCCCCCAGACTCGACCAGACGGAAGTGGCAGGTCCGAAACTCCACAATAACTCATCCCGCTATAGGGATAGTCGTCTATGTATAACGGCATCTGATCCTAATGGGCAAAGAACTCAGGTCGAAACACTCGCCCGACCGCCCCTCCCCCTCCTCTGCATAGTAGCCACCCCCACCAGTGCATCCTGGGCTCTCTCGGGCCCCCATCTGGAAGTTGTACACGAGGCCGCAAGGTCGAGATCTTCTCAAAGAAGAAGGCACACAATACAGTCCCATACGAGCAATCATGGTTCACTTGCCGCTTGCAGAGCGACAACTGTCGTTTTAACGACACCAGCATCATTTGGGCCCACCCATAGTAGGTCCCACTCAACACACTCTCTACCAGCATCATCTGTCCCCCGGTGATGTGATGGAACGCCTGGTTGCCCAGGATACGCAACACAGCTGCGGCCACTGCACGGGTTTCTAGCCTCTCTAGATCCCCGATCGGTATCCGAGTCCCCTTGACTTGGAGACCCGGTCGACAATGTCGTTCCACAAACTCCATGATATGTCGCCCCCGCAGTAATACTGGCTGCGTGTTTCCCACCATCCCCAGTGGTGGGAGACCCGTCAGGAAATATACATCCTGGACCGTCAGTTCGATCCTGTGCCCCTGCACTACAAATACCTCATGCTCTGGATCCCAATAACTGATAATCCGGGCCAACAAGGGCTCTCCTGCTCTCATCAACGGGTTCTCCAAAAACTTTAGAACCCCAAACTTGGCCAACACACGACGGACACCCTGATCCGCCTGGATCTCCACCCGTAATGTACCCAGGTCTCTCTCTCTCCATTTAACCCGTAAATCTTCCATACCTACACAAAAACATCATCTTTTTCAGCATACAGATCGGGAATACCATAACCAAACACAAAAACCCAACTCCCAGCCATAAAACAGCACCAAAACCCCCTCACCTCCCAGGTCGTAGTTTTCTGCCCAGTTCAGGACCAGGTCACAGCTTTTGCCCTGAAACCTGCGTCCCAGGTCGCACTTTTTGACCCAAAAAGTGTGACCCGGCCATAGAGATGAAGGAGGGTTTGTTTCTGGGATTTTGGGCCCTAAACTGAACTTTCAATCCATCAAAATGAAAGAGTAATGTTAGGCCTCTTACCTGCAACTGACGGATCTCGATTCCAATGGTCGGTTTGTCTGCTACGCTCGCCACAAGATTTAGGGCCTTCTCTCCTCTCTACATTCACCACAAAAACAATAGCAAATGAGTGAATTTGGAGGGAAAACTGCCTTATTAAAAGAGAACCCTTGTTTCTTCTTTCGACTGCTGCGACCACACCGTAGCCCCGTTTGATAAACCGTCTGCACCATTGGAAAGCTCTCACTGAGCCCTCAAATGGGTATCTGTTAGTTTTTTATGATCTGATACTTCACCAGGACACATTTTGTCCAAGAAGGGTCACTTCCCCCCTCATTAAAATCGAACTTCCTCACTTACGACACTTGTACTCGGGGCACCACTTCCCCTCTTTACTTGTCTTTGTTCGTGTCGATTTTCGTCATGAGTTCCCATCTTGTACTCATTTTTTGATGGCCCCCCACTGGGCCTTTACTGTGTGGCAGCATCATCGAGTCGCCCTTGTTTAGAGCATCCAAGTTGAGCCATCATCGCATTCATGGAGTCTATCCCGAGTCCCTTTGTACCCCGCTATAGCCCTCCATTCTTCATTGCTTGGTCTCTCTCTTGTGTCACACTTTATGACCTTCAGTCCCATTGTCCCCTATCCCTTATGATATTGTGTCAGTCGCTGCCAGGTCATTCATGCCCTTTATGCTCTAACAAGGGAAGTCGTCCATTCGCTACTCAGTCCTTTCCATTTCCCTATCATCATTAGTGTCAGTCTGTCCGTCGCTCCACTATTTTCTCTCATGCCTTAGTTGAGGATGTCTTATTGCCTCACCTATGGCGGACCTCCTTCTGTCGACATCAGCTCATTCCTTCCAGAAGCCAGGTCTAGAGGGCGGTGTACCTTGGTTCCAGCTTCCACTCTTGTTCGGTGCCTCGGATCAAGCAAAGGGATCTCTCATTCCCCTTTGACTTGATTGTTTCTCCAGCTCCTTTCAGCATGATCGAGATCCATATACTTGATGTTCCAGTGATCTAGCAGCAGCTCTTGATGATTCCCGAGTGTGTGTGAGATGTCTCAATCCTCATGAGTGGGTGGCCCTGCAGGTAGCCCCCCACATGCCCGGACGACCTCTTCCTTGCAGCCTTCGATGCAGCTCCAGATATTTGATGATGTTGGCCTTAGCCACTTGCAGCGCCTCTTTGATTTGCATGTATCAGTCAGATTTTGTGAGCCCTTCCCCATTTACATGGGGCATTTGGGTTGTATTTGTATCTCATGTACTCAGATATTATTGTATAAGTCCTGGCTGTTATCCCAGGCACAACATGTATGTGGGATTCCTCATTGTATTTTTATCTGGCTCATGATTATGCCAGTTGTACTTTATGGTTCGGTCCCTTGTTTACTGGACACACTATTCTTTTGTACTTTGTCTCGGCGGGCATAGGTATGCCTCCCCCGCCGCCTTCAGCACATGTACCCTCTCATAAAAAGAGACTTGTTGCACCTGCGAGTCTCGTCTCCTCAAGGTCTAGTTCTTCAGCACACTATCTACCTTGCATTTCTCTCTCTGACTTCCCTTTTTGTTGTCTAGTGATTAAGTTCTTACAACGTACTTCGGTCATACGATTTGCTCCTGACACTCGCACGCTGGGGGGCAATCTGTTACACCATTTTTTGGTCATCTAACCTATTATCATTAGATGGACCCAAGTACACCATGTAAGACCAATTTTACCCTAAGTAAAATTGCCTTCACTATGTTAAAATAGGAAACCCCAAAAGGAAATATTAAACAAACCTATATTTGTTTGATTTTCCTCATGGAATAATTAATCAAACCATAATTTAATTATTATTCCCAGTCATGTTTAACCCAAAATCAGAGAAATTAATTAGATAAACCTTTATTTATCTTATTATTTTCTAGGAATAATTATTTAAACCTTATTTAGATAATATTCCTTGTTAAATATGACCAAATCACCCACAAATAATAAAATAAATCATTATTTATTTAATTATCTTTCAACCACTTCCTTAAATAATTAAATAAATCATTATTTATTTGATTATCTTCTAACCGCTTCCTTAAAAAGATAAATAAATCATTTATTTATTTATTTTTGACAAATTAAGGGATTTGACCCAAGTCAAATACCTTTTCCCTCCAACAAATATAATAAAATATAACATAAAAAGTGGATCTAGATCTGGTTAACCCATGCACCAAGATCTAGAATGACCCAATATTTTGTTATAAATAGGAGGGTTTTTCCTACCATTCTTCACCTTTTGTTGCCTATTAGATCACTCTGGATCTATACACTTGGTCACCATTTTTTGCCATTTGCTGTGTGAGCTCCCTTTGAGTTCCATTCTTTGTGTGGGTTTTTCTACACCAACAAGAGAGAGAAATCTTAGATCTGAAGTGCTGAGGACTTCCAAGAACCCATCCCACTGAGGAGAATTGGATACGCCTTCTTGTTTTCCTCCCAGGTGCCCAATTAATATAAAAATTCTTTCAAAAATTGTTCTTGTCTTGTCTATTGGTATATGGAGCAAACCCTTGTTTTTTCTGCTTAATGTCTTTCCATGCATAGATCTAGTTTTTGCACCTCTTTTATGTTCAACTAACCGCAGATATAAAGATATTGGCAGCCACTTTTGTTGTTAGGGCTATTAGTTATGCATAGCTAAAGTGGTCCTTTTTCGTACACTTCGACAAAGGATTCATACTAACAATATGTTTGATAAAATCCTCTTTAAACAGTGTCTTATAATAAAATTTCAATCAATTTCCATTTATAACAAAGGAAGTTTGATCTGCATCGATATTTTTTATCTTAACATATCCATTGTCATAGATTGTGTTGGTGCTCCTCAGTTTCCCAAGGCTGCGAAAGGAGACCGAAGGAGGTAACCTTAGACCAACTTTGGACTTGGTAGCTAGGGCTCTCTATGCAATCTCACAACCAATGAAGTGACTGGAGAGAGAAATAGATCTTAGGCTAGATATTCAGCTCACTAGGGTTTGATTTTAGGGTTTGTTGGATGAGGCTCAAAGGTCTAGGGAACTAGGTCAGGGTTTCTAATTATCAGTTGCAGGGATAATATGGGGCAAGGTAGGTGTGTTCAGTGACATATTGAGTTTTCATTGTGGTATAGGGTTGAAGTAGAGAGGGATCAAAATAAGCATAAGACTATGAATTCATTTATCAGAAGAAATGAGACATAAACATGAAAATCTCATCAAAAATGAGAATATGAACTATGAAGTCTTCTTAAAAATTCATGAGATAATCACATGAAAGAATTATAATGGTAATAAGGAGAAAAAAATATTCAATATTATGATAAATCAGAGGAAAAACATTGTCACTAAAGCATACCACAAGAATCCCAAGATAATAGTTGCAACTGCCTGTATATTTCCTCCAAAAATATGATGTACACTAGCTCCAAGCCTTTATCTAATTGATGTCCGACCTTTGCTTTGACTTCATTAGGGATACATATAGATAAAAAACTACATTCCCTCTCTTAGGGGTCGAATCAATCATGATAGGAACGGATTACATCAATCTCTCTAACCAAACCTAAAACTAGGGAGGTTAGGAACTAACTCTCTATTTAGCCTTTACTCACTTTACAAGCATTGATGACCATGAATTTACATAAATTTAACCTTTACCATCACTATTACATTTAAATACATAATTTAAAACCCTAAAAATACAAATTACATCATGAGAGATTGACTTTTATTGAGAAAACTCGAAAATTTGACTTTCTGATAGAAGCGCAACGTGGTATTTAAGGCACTTTTTGGGTGGCTTAACCTAACCTTTGAGTTGAATTGAAGGTTGATGAAGATATATTAGGATGTATAATAGACTTTTTAACATTTAAACATGAAAAAATTCACCTCCATGGCACCTAAAAACCCAATCTCCCAAGGCTACTCCAGAAGCGCAGCGTGGGGTCCAAAAAGGAGGCAAAAACATGAAAAATGACCTGTTTATTGACTTTTTCTCCAAAATTGTGAGCTAAAATGGAAAATAAAGTGCATATTTGTGATTTGGGGGTTAAGGGCTATCCATTCATGTAAGCCACTTTTCATTTGGATGCCCTGAGAAGAAGCGTAGCGTGGCCACACTGCCCTTCTATTCAACTAAATTGACAGAATTAACCAAAAATCCAAAAATTGACCCAAAACTTCTCAAAATTTGTTGAAACTTAATTCTTAGAATCTCTCAGTGATGGCCTAGACAACCAATGATGCATCATAAAGAAAATAAATATTATATCTTTTTTAAGCTTGATTAGGGTTTTCTTAAGCTTCTTTTTCATATTCCTAACCCTAATTTTGCAAATTTGGTTCCTGGTATAATAATGTCTATCCATGTGCCTTTGAAGGTTTGTAGCTCTATTTTCCCTCTTCAGGAGCTTCTCCAAGTTCTCATTGATTCTTCCAAGCCAAAATTCTCTATCTTTTTCAATCTCAACTGCAATAGTGTCATCAATGTCTTGTTGACCTAGGGGATAAAATGGCTCACTTCCTTTTTCTTTCTATCTTGATAGTCCTCTTGCCTTTGGCCTCCTTGGCTTCATCTGAACATCCTTGTCCTCTATATGCTCCACATATATCATTTCCTTACCCTTATCCTTCTCTACCACCAAATTTTCCTTTGGTTTTCTTAACAGTAATTGATTTACCTTGAGTTTTATGTTCTCTTGCTGCAAAAATGATATCATGAAGTTTGATTTTGAGAGATTATCCTTAAACTCTCTGATTTCTGCCTCTTTTTCCATGATTATTTTCTCAGTTGATTTTTCTTCCTTGTGTTCTGCTAGTTTAGCCATGTCAATATCAAAAGGTGCCTGATCTTCCTCATTTTGCTGCAAGGGTGACTCACTTTCATGCCTAAGTTGTTTCTCCATATGTTCTTCTTGCATTTGTTTAGCTGTAGTTTCTTTAGGTGACCTTATAGCTTGTGATCTAGTCAGATTTTTAGGTGTAGGCACATATTTAGTGATCTCATGGGAAAAAATCAATATTTTCCCCTTCTTGTAGGTATGTGTGATCTCTGCCCTAGGTGTTTTTCTATCTGAAAACTTATTGGATGAGCCAACCTCCTGTGGCCTTGATGGTGTTTATGGAGTGCTTTAACTAGTAGCTTGACTAGTGGTAGGCATAAAGGCAATTGATTGCACGAATGTCTCCCATGATATATTAACCTATGAAAAATTATGAAGAACAATGAATTTGACCAAACCATGATGAAACAAAATTGATTGGTGATCTTTCCCTTTGCTTTGTACTTTCACAAACATCTTGACTAAGATTATGAATAAGTGAATGAGACAAGTTTAGTGGTTTGATGGCAATGAAATGCTTCAAAAACCTTATGTGATACTGATACAATCTAGAAAATCTCCCTTCACTCACTTGGCAAACCATAATCTAACTAATCCTGAACAATTCAGAGTGGTGTCGACTTGATCTAGCGGTAAACCCAGCCATCTTGCACCCTTTGTCAACGATTTAATTTACACAGAGAGTATAATCATGAAACGCATAAATGAGATTAACATAACAAGGCTAAAAAATCATTGATTAATCTTGAAATCTTATGCTTTCTATAGTGCAGGCAAATATCGGACTCCATCAACAGAGGGAGCGATCTGCTGGTTAATTCTGCATGGTGCTACATTGGGACTGTCTCCTCTCCTTTCCTTCACTCTATGAATAGACCTCTTTGTCTGTCAAACTATAGTTCTCTAATATATATTATCCTCCCTATCTCTCCTTCTGAAATACAAGATCCTCATATTTATAACAACAACATTTCCCAATTCTGGGTTGGAGGTTAAACAACGCATACAATTTTAGAATCACGAACTAATTTCTCGGCAAAATAAGGAGCTTGTGTAATGATTGGATTCCCATGAATTTGAGGTTCTATATAAATACAAAATTCGGTATTGAATCATCGAACCTTTCGCCATCGTGTCCATGGACATATTACGTTGTTATTAATCATTGTGGCTTCTAGAAATAGTTTAACTGAATGCTTTTATGCCACTTCGTATTGGGTGTAATATTTGCCTCATCCTTTTGGGTGTCGGAACTTGGAAAATGGATCACAAGGTTGCGTTTGATATATAAGTGAAAATCTGCATGGCCAGGAGGATTTTTATGTGAAGCACTGGTCGAACATTACTTCTAAAAAAAGATTCAGCGTTGTCGATATCAATACTAACCGTGTACCCATATTTGACGGGAATGTTGCACATTATTCTTTCTTTGTTTCCAAAACATGTGCTTATTGTAATAGGCCCAAATGATGCCATACATAAACAAGCAAACTAGAAGTAGAGCATAGATCTTTATGTTGGGAAGACGAACGTGGCTAATGAAGGCAATGCAATTAGAAATCCCCAAAGGATTGTTCAACATCTAGTGCCCCGATACAAGCCATCTAATAACTAGAGTTGAACTCGCAAATACCAATATGAATTTTAATCTCGTGAAGTAATGAGAACAACAGCGCACAATTATTGGATGCATCAAACCCAACTAAGAATTGGTGTAAAACATGTAAGGAGTTAAGAAAAATGTGAGATTCGATGAGTAGCATACTTTTACTTTCGCTCTACGTGTTGTCTCAAAGGCCATAACATTCTCCAAGAGCACAACCATCATCCAAAACGCATCCTCCTCAGTTTTCATGACGAGTAGTAACAATGCAACCACATAATTTAAGCCCTAGAAATAGCCAACATGGGAGTCATGAAAAGAGTATCCAACAAGCATCTTTCGTAGATATTCATGACCCTCAGGAGTATCCAACTAGGGATGATAAGGGAAATTCTGTGGAAAATCATGATCGATCTACTGCGTTGCAGCAGTGACATTCCCTTGAACAGCCTTTAAAAGATCTTCATAGTAGCTATTTGGCACAGTTGATTGTTTCGTTACAACAACTGAAATTAAAAGTCAGACCTTCGGCCTTATTGCAAGCGGGATCACTATACACAAGATTAGGGCCCCCGGATTTGAATAATTAGCATAATCTATGCATTCCTTGAATCAAGTGCAGTAACACGAGTGTAGTGTAGGAATTCTTCAAAGTGTGGGCAACCCATAGTGCAGGAATCCCAATTGGTACAGGAACCTGTTGCATAGTATAGGAAGGTGAATGCAAGATCAAGACCTGTTGGCCTATGCATATAATCAACTCAGTTTTAAACCTGCAAACATACAAACTATTATTAACGATGCTTTTCATGTTTAAATCTCGTTAAAACAGGGGAATAGCAAATACTTACTCTATTATCTCCAAGAATGCACAAAACTACGATAATTATTATTTAAACTAAACAAAAGCATGAGGGATTCCAAGTAAAAGGTGATATAAAGCAAGGCAAAACAGAGGCCCAACATCCCCCCATGTTGACCTTCTTGCATGTCCTTATGCAAGAAAATAAATTGTTGTATTGTCGCTCCCTTGCAAAAAAACAAGATTAACACATTCATGGACACTTATAATAATCTTCCTGCAATCTTGTGTGATCAATATTTCCCTCACTAGATAGAGCTTGTTCCAAAAGTAGAGTTTCTACTAGAATCTTTGTTTATTTAGATTGATTTCAAGAACATCTAACACAAGGGCTACCATAGGAACACCAAATTGCACGAATGGTGTTATTACTTGAATAAAATAGCCAACAATTAAAATTTCCACAAACACTTATTTCCACAAAAGCAACCAAGTAAATCATAGTGTAAACTTAACTTTAATACCACAGGCATGGCCCTACTACCATCAGGCATCAATAGCCTTGACAGGGATGCCTTTTGACCCACAAAATTCCTGTGTCCATCTATTAGATATATATTCAGATTCATTTAAAGAATTTACATTTGGTTTTAATTGAAGTTCATTGTCTTGGCTTGGTAACCAACTAACGATAGTTCCATTCACAAGAAATGACAAGAAATAACAAGTCTGCTCATGATGAGACCTCTTGTCTTCTGGATTTTCAACTGAAAGCCATTACCCTAGCTTGGTAACCAGTAGCGGTAATGTCGTTCTTGTTAGGACCCATGACCATGGTAGGTCAGCTCGTAATGGGACCTCCTATCCATCAATGAATCTATCTTATGCAAAAACTCTAATTATGATCAACCTTAAATAGGTTACTTAATAGTTGGGGAGGTGATTCTGCTCCTTAAGAGCACGGGATGGCATGAAATTTTTTTAATTATTAATCTTTATTGGTTGTTCCTTCTACCCTAAAGACTCATTTTAAATAAAACATCTTAGATAATGACTAAAAATCCCTCAAATTGATCATGCCAGGGTTCTTGTGAAAACTCGTTATAGTTTTGTAGGTGTGGTCCACCATAGGAGGATTCTCATCAATACCTTCAAAGAGGAACTTAAAAAGTTTACTGGATGATAGTTATTGGTCAATAATCAAAGTCACTTTATAAAACATGAGGCATTAAGAGTGAATTTCTTCTGACAATTCTACCCATGAGAGTGCATAGTAATAGAAACTTCAAAAGTTATGCTTTAGGGAATTACGGTTTCAAGAGTTCTGTTGTACAATTTTATTTCAGATGGCATATTTATTCATTTCCCTACCATATTTTAAAGAGAGGAAGATCGCTTTTAAGAGTAGACATACTTCCAATGTAGCCATGTGCGTAACATAATGCTAAATATATTTTAAATAAAAAACTTCGATACATACCAAAATGTGATAAACCGGTTGCTTTGATTGATATGGTACCAAGATTTTTTGAATGATGAGGGAATGATGTGCGTTGGTGGTTGTTTCAAACTAGGATTCAATGGGATCCACATATTGATGATTCTCCAACTCATACAAATCTTCCACAGCTTGATGAACACTCTCTTGAAGGGATACTAACTTAGGTGAAAGACAAAAGAAAAATCCCTCAAGTTCACACTCAAATATCTGCTTTTCAGATTAATAAGAATGGTTGAGGGATATTCTAGTGTTTTGAGTTTCAACAACAATTTTATAATAGGTTTCAATTATATATTTCTTCTTTAATGGTCTTTGAATCAAGGATTTTCCCTGAGATAGAGGTTTTTTGGTCATGGGGGAAGTTTCCAAATTCACTCCCTTCCCCAATATGGAAGATGTAACATTTCGATCGATAGGGGAATCAATGGGAATAACAGGTGTTTCCAAATGTTCTGCAACCTACTGGTTTGGATTAGGGGGGCGATGGTTTGGACTAAGGCTTGGACTAGGCCAAGGATTTGGGTTAGGGTTTTGACCAGGGTTAGGTATAAGGTCTCAATGAGGGCTAGGGTTTGAATGAGGGCTAGGTTTAGTGTTTGAATTAATATTTTGACTAGGGTTAGGTCTAGGGTTTGAATGAGGGCCAGGGTTTGAAAGAGGGCTAGGTCTAGGGTTTGAATTAAGATTTTGACTAGGGTTAGGTCTAGGGTTTGAACTAATGTTTTGACTAGGGTTAGGATCAGGGCTAGGGTATGGGTAAGGATAAGGAGTAGGATATGGATTATGATAAGGGGTAGGGTATGGATTAGTATAAGATTGCACAGGTAACTAGGACCATGGAGGAGAATGACTTGATAATGCATTGACCAAAAATTGTGATTGTTGTTGTTGATTAAGTAATTGATTTTTCATGAACGACTTCTCTAGAGAAAAATCTCCAAACCATTCTTGAGAACAAGGGGGTATCTCACTCGAAGAAGGGGCCCACTGTGGCCATGAAGTAGGATGTTCAATTCCAGGAGGATTACAAATTTTCCATGAAATTATAGGATTACAAACATGATGAGGAACCTTCTCAGGAGAATAAAAATTATTCCAAGTAAAAAATGCTGATGGGTTTTGAGTTATATCTGGCAGTTGATTCAATTCCTTACTTGGTTTCATGAGTTCCTTTAGTAATCCTTGTAGTGATGGGAAGTGTTCGGTTGAATGAGCCTCCTCACAAATTCTGCAAACTTTTAGGATACTGAAGGGACACATTCCAAGGAAGTGCTTCTTCGTACAGTTGGCGCAAAATATTAACAGTGGTTCTTCATCCTTCTCTTGTTATTCCTGCAAATAATCGAATGTTGAAATAATATATTTAATAATATTATTTTTATGTTCAAGAAAAATATTAAATTCCGCACTTGTGAGTTCTTCATTGGATGATTTGTATATCTCTGCGGCAACATCATAACTCCTCATTGAATGATTCCTCAAAATACCATTTTCCTATTTCCAAGAAGCCAACTGGTACATTTTTCAACACAAGAATATTGTGTATATATAAGGGGGGTTCTTACAGCACCAGATAAAATGAAAAACCTTAAATTAATCAAGATGAACATAAAATAAATAAATTCAAAGAACAAAAAATTGAAAGAGAATGTAGGTGAAAAACAAACCAAATTCAACATGTTATTAAGGCCAATCCCCTAAGCGCCTCCTCGGCAACGATGCCAAAATTTTGGGCGTAGTATAGGGAATATTAATAGACCAACATTTTATTATCAATCCGGGAGTTAGTGAACTTCGAGACACAACAATAGAAATGCCAAAGAGAGCCCCCATCAACTTGAAAATGAAACTCTAGTATAACTTGCGCATCAACCTCAAAGAATAAAATTGAATCTTGCACTTCAAAGGGAACTTGAGAAAACACCAATCCTAACAATTGAAAACAAGAAATTTGAAAAATAAAAGGCAAACCCGAACTATTAGTGGTTGCAAAAATAAATCCTAATTATTCCCAAACAGAAGGTAAATCCCAACTATTGTTTGACTAGAAACCAAGAAATGCATGAACAACATCTAAAAGGAAGAATGAAAATGTTGAAAAGAAATTCAACATCAATTCAAAACCATTCTTGTGCAAGGGAAATTAAGAAATTATGCACTAATTCTGCTTAGTTCATCAATGTGTAACAAAACCCTTTAATAACTTAAAATACTAGATATAAATCTTCCGGATAATCACTTAAAATACATTTACTGTGTGAATAAGATTGAGACATAAATCACTCTCACTCTCGAATGCCTTGCAAATAATATTGGACCAAGATTGTAAATTACCAAATAATAGCAATATGAGGCCTTTGTTCTAAACATATTGACGAGTATGAGTATGCGGCTTTAGATTTGTTTAGAATTCAACTTATCCATGCATCCATATATGTTTACCACATATCACAATTGTTACAATTAAAATGAATTCGAAAGATGAGAGCGAGTCTTGTATTTCTAGAACACGAGGTCATGAATTCCTATCATGAATGTATGCAATCAAAACATGTAGAGGCAAAAACAAAGCATATGGAATCTAAACAACTAGCTTACCCTATGCGCTATGATGTAATTCAAAAAGAGACAAAATGTTCATAACATAAGGTTGTGAAATTAAAATCAAATAACATAGAATTAACCACACTCACTCAGAAAACCATAATCTAACTAATCCTGAACAATTCAGAGTGGTGTGGAGTTGGTCTGGCGGCCAACCCAGCCATCTTGCACCCTCTATCAACGATTTAATTTACACAGAGAGTATAATCATGAAATGCATAAATGAATTGAACAGAGCAGGGCTGAAAACTCATTGATCAATCTTGAAATCTTATGCTTTATGTAGTGCAGGCAAAGATCGGACTCCATCAACAGAGTGAGTGCTATGCTCGCTAATTTTGTGTGGTGCAACATTAGGAACGTCTCCTCTCTTTTCCTTCGATCTACGAATTGACCTCTTTGTCTGTCAAACTACATCTCTCTAATCTATATTATCCTCCCTATCTCCCCTTCTGAAATACAAGATCCTCAAATTTATAAAAGTAGTTTTTCCCAATTCTGGTTTGGAGGTTAAACAAAGCATACAATTTTAGAATCGTGAAACGATTTCTAGGAAAAATAAGGAGCTTGTGTATTTAATTGATTTCCCATCAATTTGAGGTTCTATGCAAATACAAAATCTGGTATTGAATCATATAACCTTTCACCATTATGTCCATGGACATATCACTCTGTTATTAATCCTCGTGGCTTCTAGAAATAGTTTAACTGAACAATGCTATGCCACTTCGTATTGGGTGTAATATTTGCCTCATCCTTTTGGGTGTCGGAAAGTGGACAATGGATCACAAGGTTGCGTTTGATATATAAGTGAAAATCTGTGTGGCCAGGAGGATTTGTATGTGAAGCACTGGTCGAACATTGCTTCTCAAAATGGTTCATTGTTGTCGATATCAATGCTGACCGTGTACCCATATTTGAAAGGAATGTTACGCATTATTATTTCTTTGTTTCCAAAACTTGTGCTTAGTGTAATAGACCCAAAATATGTCATACATATACAAGAAAACTAGACATAGAGCATAGATATTTATGTTGGGAATCTGGATGTGGCTAACGAAGGCAATGCAAATAGAAATCCCCAATAAATTTTTCAACATCCAATGCCCCAATACAAGCCATCTAATAACCAGAGGCAAAAATTCAAATACCAATATGCATTGTAATTTGGTGAAGTAATGAGAACAGCAGCGTACAATTATTGGATGCATAAAATCCAACTGAGAATTGGTGTAACACAAGTAATGATTCAAGCAGAATGTGAGAGCTGGCAAGTAGCATACTTTGACTTTCACTCTGCGTGTTGTCTCAAAGGCCAGAACATTCTCCAGGAGCACAGCCATCGTCCAAAACACATCCTCCTCAGTTTTCATGATGAGCAGTAACAATGCAGCCACATACTTTAAGCCTTGGAAATAGCCAACATGGGAGTCATGAAAAGAGTATCCAACAAGCATCCTTCGTAGAGATTCATGACCCTCAGGAGTATCCAACCAGGGATGAGAAGGGAAAGTCCGTGAAAAATCATGATCTATCTACCGCATTGCAGCAATGACGTTCCCTTGAAAAACCTTTAAAAGATCTTCATTGTAGTTATTTGGCACAATGAATTGTTTCTTTATGACAACTGAAATCAAAAGCCAGACCTTCGGCCTTAATGCAAGCAGGATCACTATACACAATATTAGCACACCTAGATTTGAATAAGTAGCATAATCTACGCATTCCTTGACTCTAGTGCAGTAACACGAGTGTAGTGCATGAAATCTTCATAGTGTGGGCAGTTCGTAGTGCAAGAATCCCAATTGGAAAAGGAACCTACTGCATAGTACATGAAGGTGAATGCAGGATCAAGGTCTGTTGGCCTATGCATATAATCAACTCAATTTTAAACCTACAAACATACAAAATATTATTAACGATGTTTTTAATGCTTGAATCTCGTTAAACCAAGGGAATGACAAATACTTACTCTATTATCTCTGAGAATGCACAAAAATAAGCCAATAACTATTAAAACTAAACAAAAGCATAAGGTATTCCAAGTAAAAGGTGATATAAAGCAAGACAAAACAGAGGCCCAACAGCCATCAAACCTAGTACATCTCCTTGTGGGTCTCCTATTTTTTGGTACCAAAGAAAGAGGGTACATGGTGCATATGTGTGGATTTCTGAGCTTTGAACAAGATCAAGGTAAATAATTGTTGTCCTCTTCATTGCATTGATGATTTGTTAGATCAATTAAAGGATGTTGTTTATTTTACTAAATTATATTTGAGAAGTGGTTATCATCAGATAAGGATTGTCGAAGATGATATTTGGAAAACTGCTTTCAAGATAAAAACAAGGTCCGTTTGAATGGTTAGTTATGTCGTTTGGACTTTGCAATGCACCTGCCATATTCATTAGAGTTATGAATGATGTATTGCAACCATTCCTTGATGATTTGGTCATAGTATACTTACATGATATTCTGATTTTCAGTAAGACTCGTGAAGAGCATGTCAAGCATGTAAAACAAGTTCTAGATGTCTTGAAAAAAGGAAAATTTGTATTTGAAGATGTCTAAATGTGGATTTTGGAAAACCTCTTTGGTTTATTTGGGTCATATTGTAGGGGGTGGTGAATTTAAGATCAATCCCTCCAAAGTTGATGTTATTGTAAATTGGCCTAAACCCAACAATGTAACAAAAGTTAAGAGATTTTTGGGACCTGTTAGCCCCCTATAAATTTTTGACAAAGCAAAGCAGGGGCTAATTTTGTTTCTAAGACTTCAATGAATGCATCTCCCCTGGAGACACATCATCCTTGAAGTCTCCTGTGCCTTTTCCTTTGTTAGATTTCCCACTGCAGAACTCTCCATGCACCCCTCTGTTCCCCTTCGCAAAGCCCCCTTTTCTATCCCAATTTCCCCCCAAATTCCCCTTTAAATCCTACCTTCACCCTTTTTTGTGCCATTTTCCCCTTCTATCCGTTACCGTTACCCTCTTTAGGCCTTGGGATGCATTAAAAAGGGTAAAAACCCACTTTCGAACCATATAATAGGCCTAGCCCCTCTTCTGCTAGCCCCCCACACCTTTTTCCTACAAGCGACTCGGCGCCGAAACCACCCGCCAGCACTGAAAGCGCCTATCTCCAAAGTGTATCGGGTGCAACGTCGACCGTTGATCTTATTGATCAGACGGTGATCGTTGACCCCGCAACCTTTTGCGTTTCCTGTTATAACCCCAACAGGGCGATCGCCGTCCATTTAAAATTGTGATCTAACGGTCCGGAGTCTGCTTGCCCCCGTGGTCCCCACCCACGCACTGTTCAGAAAATAGCCCAGTTTTCATCGCACCACCATCCGAGAGCTGGCGGTATTTTCCCATCGGTCAGCAATTCCATACAGCGATTGACGCGTGGCTCCTGTATGGTTTCAAAACCACTTGTCCATCACGCATTAACTTTCGACTCAGGACGCCCAGCGATATTCATATCAGCCATTAGATCTCGGGCGCCGCATCCAACGGTCATCGATCAACGAAGCTGTGCGAGGTTTAAACCACGGCCATCGTACCCCTGGCCCACCGTTCGTTGTCCTCCACTGTGTTTCCCACTGTCGATCTCCTTTGAGATCTCACGGTCCAGATTAGTCTTCCCCCCGCTATTGACCATCCCGCTATCCAACCGGTTCCGCCACGTCACCTCTGCGTGTCCACCGTACGGTCTCCCTCCAGTTTCGTATATTCATTCAAAGGTCAGAAATTCAAAGGTTTCTCGTTCATTTTTCCTCCGCACCACCTTCTGACTATAGTATTCATCAATTCCACCTCACTGCAGATCATCCACGATAGTTTCGCCATCAACCAGTCTGCATCATCAGTCTAGCCACCCATTGCGTCCACCACCCCCATTGTTTTCTTAACATGTTTTCATATTATGCAAGGTTTCCAGAGAGGCGAAAGGCCACCATAATTCATAGGAATCATTGTAAGCGGCGCATTGAGCAGGCATAATTAAAACTGAAGCTGGTACTGCAGGGAAATTGTCAAGAAAGGTGGCGGCAGTATAAATTCCATCAAAGGACGAAGTTTGAAACTTCGCAGACTCCATCCCGCGCCATTAAAGCCCAGATCTTACAGAATCGAGACATTTATGAAGCCGTGAAGAAAGGCCAGATTACGATCAATGATTTCAGTAGTGTTTAGAGTTTTAATACAGCAGTTTAGAGGCAAAGCACCAGATCAATGATCCCACAGATCATGAAAAGGTACAGCACGTAGAAATCAGGACATATCAGGGGTTCATACAGCAGCAGAATGTTTTTCCCTCCATGAAGGACAGAGTGCCCATACAGTATTCAATCTGTGCCGTGTTCTGGAGAGATTTCCTACCCTGATACAGCCCCAGTACTATCAAAGCATTTACTCCATCAAAATGGCAGATTTCTTATCATTTCTTTTCCTATTGTTTATTCACCAACGGCACCACACAGTACTGCAGTCAGAACACCAGAGATTAATGCATAAGATCTATACAGAATGGGCTTCGGCCCTCTTTCTTTTTAGAAGTTTAATACTGCATTTAGTTCTCCACCTACCTCCTCTGCTCCTCCTGAGCTATAAATTCATGAAGAACTCATTGTAATGGTTGTTGATCAGTTATCAGAGAACTGCAAGCAGTTGCTTTTGAGACTCAGTCTCTGTGTAAAGAATGTAAGATAGGTTGATGGATATGTTTTCAGTCTGAGTATTCAGCTATTGGCAATATTGTACTTGATTGGTATTGTTATTCAATATGACAAGCACATTTCTTTGGATCCTGATCTGAAGCAGCGGTGATGTTTTCCTATCTCTGTGTTTACATTCATTTCATTTCATTTCTACTGGCTTGCATCAGAAGTTTGACATAGGATTTACCCTTGTTAGGTACCCTATGTTCCTGCTCTCCTTGCCATTTATGTTTATCTTCTGAATGTTTTATCTGAGAAGTGTTTTCAGTTGGTTTAACCAGTGTAGTGGATGTTATTGCCTGCTCTTTGATGTATGAATTAAATGAATTCACTTCTTATGATGTTTCTTGTTATTGATTCAGTTGGAAGATTTGGGAACACTGGGGATTAGAGTTAGCCCTGTCCACTAGGATCCTTGTACGACCTGTTGATCCATAACTCTGTGCTCTGGAATCTGTGTTATCTCCTCCCACTCATTTTCCCACATCACATAATCATCTTGAAGATCCTAAGTTTCAGATGACTAGCCCAATTGAAAGCCTGCCTATTGAGTAGTAAGCAAATCCTTTCCTGACTCCATTTCCCAATGGTTTTGAGTATTTCCTGGAATATTTCACCTCTGCCTTATCCCTCTTTACTCATCCTGGTCTCACATTGAACTTTCTTTCCTGATAACCAGCAACCAAAACAAACAATCAAACAAACAAACCCGTGCCTATAACTAGCCTAAAAATCATAACATTCGAGCCTCATAGATATAAATCTTTGCTCATATAGAGAGATTCCTCTCTGGACCCAGGAGGGCTAGATCCTGAGGTCTGAAAGTGGTTCTGATGTTGTCTCATCTTTTGGTCTTGCAAATATGGCCAAAACATGGGAACCCCAACATAATGGCAACTCCACTGGGGAACTGAGTGCATTACACCTTAAACATTCTTAGGCATTCAAAAACCTACAATCTCTAGTTAGGTTGGCAGTCAAACATTCCTATTCTCACATCAACCTCTACACCATTTGTTGTGTTTTCCCATACTCTTGGACAGAGACTGGAGAGGGCCAGGTAGCTTCCAGATCTCACACTCTTTCGGAGGTGACATATCTGGTAAATGCCCTCCCAGTCAAACTCTGGTTAGAGTTTGATGTGTTTTAAAGATATCCTTGAAAGAGGACATCTCATAAGCACTGTGGTGGACAGTGTACCCTCCAAAAAACATCTTAAACCTTCCACCTGGCGACTCCAGTATTCCATAAACGTTTCAAAGACTCCACTGGTGATCAGTAGGCCTGTTGATTATCCTAGTTCACATTAGACTCCACTGGGAGACCAACCTCCTTAACAACATCAACCATAGTAGAAGTAATAGGTAGGGTTAAGCTGCTTGGTCAGAAACAACATTCTGGCTCCTAGAACTATCCATACAAGAGCTTACCCTAACCCAGCCCCACCTGAAATAGTTGATAACCCAGAAAGCATCCTCAAGGGAGCTCCTACACTTAAAAGATCAACTATCTCCAAACACATCCATAGAGCTAATTCTGCACCAGAAGATCTTACAGCGCTGTCACATTTTCACCTCGACCTAGACCCACCTAACAGCCTACCTAGAACTAGGTCATTCAGTAGTTTAGACCAGCCAGACCCTGAGCTTCCTGATTCACCACAACAAAGTGGTAGACACCTTGGGAATAGACAGACCCCCTCATCTACACCTCCTGATTTACATTTCATACAAAACTTGGGCCTCAGTCACCCTAGGTGTGCTCATCAGTCCTTTGCTGGTCATAACATCCTTGTCATCCATATACCTGCTGCCCAAGTCCCTCTAGCTCATCAAAACATCATCATGGCAGCTTGGTATGCACCTCTGGTTTTACCCCAACCTTTAGTACCCTTACCAAATGATTATCAGTCTAAGATTCCACACTTAACTGCAAAGGAGTCCATCACAACCCAACAACATGTAGATAAAATGGAAGATTCTTTTGACTACATGGAAATTGATGATGATACAGTCAAAATGAGAATCTTTGCCCAAAGCTTAGGGGGTGATGTGAAGAAATGGTTTAAAGGACTACCCCCAAGTAGTATCAACGATCTCCTAGCTTTGTATCAGACTTTCATAAACAAATGGGAAACTAGGGCAAATCCTCGCCAACTCCTAGCAGAGTACATGACCCTTAAAAGAAACGTAGGAGAGAGTGTTCGCGATTACACAACAAGGTTCAACAGCATTTATAATGCTCTCCCTCCACATATGAAACCTCCACAAGGCATGGCCCTAGCAAAATACCCTTAAGGTTTTGATGCTGACATGGCCTATGAGCTTAGAGACAAGGAGTACAACACATTGGAAGACATGCAGAAAGGAGCAGTGAATATAGAAGCCAACCTGATAGAGAAAAGAGCAAGACTGAAATCTAAGAGAAGGGTAACATATAGAGATGACAATGTAGCTTCCACATCTTACCAGAATTATGATAAGCTGTCTAAAAATGTGGAAAGGTTACAACAAATGATGGAAAAAATGGTTGTCACAGTTAGTAACCAGAATAGAAACCAGAACCAAAACTTTAGAAGAAACAATAACGCTCCCAACAGACAAAGAGAATCAGATAAACAAGTTATTCCCCCATTCCAAGAGAATTTTCTTGATGAAGATGAGGGAATCATAGAAGAGTCTGAGGGAAACACAATTAACATGTTTGAAACAGAAGATTCAATCCATAACTGTTACTCAGAAGAAGATCAACCCTCACCCTCTGGTTGGGAGGAGGAATGGTCGGAATCTGAAGATTACAGATTAGGATTTGAAAATGCCATGATGCAGGTCAGAGAGCAATATGAACTTAGAAGAAAAAAGAGTCAAGAAACTGCTAAACCCAAAGCTTCTGAGACTACCATCAAGAAGAGACCTGAGAAATCTTATAAAGCAACTGCTGAAAGTAGCAAAACGTCAACCGAAAATTCTAGAAAGAATAGAGAAAAAGACAACCAAAACACGAATGCACAAGGTAAACCAGCTAGTAGCACTAGCACTGCAATTAGTGCTTCTGATAAAATTGTCACAAACACTGTACATAATGAGAACCAGCCCACTAAATCAGCCACTAAAGCAGTGGCAAATAAAACAGAGATGAGCATTCCCAAGAGTCAGTCCACTTTTAACTTGGAAAGTGAGATTGCAAGAATTAAAATCTCTGTCCCACTTTCTGAGTTGGCCACTCAGGATGTATATAAAGGCCAGATTTTGAGAGCTTTGAACTTATGAGAGAATGGTGACTCTGTCAATTTGAACGATGATCAACCTGCCCTCTTGTTTGGTCCTAAGATAGAGGGGAAGTTTCAGGAGGGGGTAGTTCCGCCTTTCTATATCAATTTAAACATTCACGACAAGATCCTGCATAATGCAATGCATGATTCTGGGGCATCTCACAACCTAATGCCTAAGGTAGTCATGGAAAGACTAGGCCTAGAGATAACCAGACCCTACAAAGATTTATACTCTTTCGACTCTAGCAGAGTAAAATTCCTAGGCCTAATCAAAGACTTATGTGTGAGCTTGACTCAAATCCCCGCCAAATGCATGGTCATGGATGTTGTGGTGGCAGATGTGCCACCTAAGTATGGCATGCTACTATCGAGATCATGGGGAGCCAAACTGCAGGGTACAATGCAGATGGATGGCTCATAAGCCACAATCCCAATCTTTGGCCAGCTTAGAAAACTATATAGGGAGACACAGATGAAATTCCTAGTCAGTAGCCCCGAAAAACCAGAAAATTCACCTGTCTGTTCTGTACATACAGACCTCAACTCCTTCATCTTCTGTAATGATGAATCTTTAGAAGGGTCAGAGTCCCAAAACAGAGATACAAACAGAGAGGCAGAAGCTGCGGATTTTAACATAATGGCTGCTCTGGATTTAGAGGACAACGAAGAAGAAAACCACAATGTAACCTGTAGGATATGCAGTGGAGACCTAACCCTGAGTGAACAAGAAATAGAGCATAAACAACCTTCCAACCAGACCCCTAAAACTCATACATTTCACGAGGAACAAAGCAATCCACAGCCTAGTATAGACCCCACAACGCAACATAATGGTGAAACCAGCCATAGGGAAAAGAGTGATAAAAAAAACGAAAATGAACCCTTGTGGGTGATGAACTTCGATGGGTCATGCACCAGAAGAACTACTGGGGCAGGAGTGTGGATTCATAACACAAAATGATTACGCAGAGAGTCATGCCTGCAACCTACACTTCAAATGCACGAATAACGTCGCTGAATATGAGGCTCTGATCCTGGGTCTAAATCTGTTGAGGAAATTAGGAGCCCATAGGATCAATGTGCATGGAGACTCTGAGCTGATTATTAAACAGGTAAACGGGGAATACACAGCGAAACATCCTAGGCTGAGAGCATATAGGAATGACACTATGGACCTGTTGAAAACGTTCGTGGAATACAAATTAGTGTTTGTTCCTAGAAATCAAAATGTCATTGCAAATGGATTAGCTTGCCTAGCCAGTTCCTACCCCAAGACTCCTAGTGACCAACAAGTCATCATTCAGACTAAATTTAGACCTGTTGTGCCAGACAACGAAAATTATTGGCAGGTTTTTGAAGGTGATAAACAGATCGAAGATTTTCTGGTGGGAAGAAACGAGTTTGAATTTTCTGATTCAGACTCTAAATCTGACCATAGTTGCCTAAGTGATGAGTCCCCAGATGAGGAAGAAACACCCTGTAACGTAGAAATAAATTCTTTAGATGAACAGACTAGAAACTCAGACCACGAATGTGAAAATGCAAATAGTGAGGAAATGGAGGTGTTGTAGGCCAGAGATAAGAATATACCCAGAGGCCTGGCACCCTTAGAGGACCTTTTTGACTTTGATGATGTGGAAAAAAAGCCCACTATCGAACATGCAGACTCAGAGGTGGAAGAATGCAACTTAGGCACTGAAGATAAGCCCAAAATGATTAAACTGGCTAAATCTTTACCTACAGACATGAAGAAGAGATACATTGACCTGTTCAAGGAATTCATTGATGTGTTTGCATGGAGCTATGAATACTTAAAGGCCTATGACACAAATATCATTCAGCACAAGATACCCTTGAAAGAAAATCAGAAGCCCTTTAGGCAAAAACTTCGCAGAATCAATCCTAAACAATTGCCTGCAGTAGAGAAAGAGATCAAGAAGATGTATGAAGTAGGTATAATTGTGCCTGTGAGGTTCTCTGATTGGGTATCAAACTTAGTGGCTGTGAGGAAGAAAACAGGAGAAATCAGATTGTGTATAGACTTCAGGAATCTCAATAGAGCCTCACTCAAAGACAATTACCCTTTGCCTAAAATGGAACATATTCTTCAGAAGGTAGTAGGTTCTAAGAGGATTTCCCTGCTAGATGGTTTCTCCGGATATAACCAAGTCTTAGTAATCCCAGAAGACCAACTCAAAACAGTCTTTACCACCCCATGGGGTACCTTCATGTATGTGAAGATGCCTTTTGGATTGATGAATGCTGGAGCCACCTTCCAAAGAGCGATGGACATAGCATTTTCAGATGAGATAGGCCATTTCATTGTTATCTACTTAGATGACATAACAGTCTTTTCCAAGACCGAAGAAGAACACCTGAAACATCTGAGAAAGGTATTCGAAAAATGTAGAAGGCTTGGCCTGTCCTTGAACCCTAAAAAGACTGTCTTTGGGCTACAGGAGGGTAAACTCCTTGGCCACATCATATCCGAGAAGGGAATCAGGATAGACCCACAGCGAGTTGAGGGAATACTACAGATCGCACACCCCGGAAACATTAAGGAATTACAGTCTTTCATTGGGAAGATTAACTTCCTTGGAAGATTTATTCCAAATCTGGCTGAACACCTTAGAAACATGACTAACATGCTGAAGAAAGGTGCAGGAGTAAATTGGACCATGGGAGCTAAACAATCTTTTGAATCAGTGAAACTTGCACTTACCCAAGCTCCCGTCCTAATCAGCCCAGATTTCTCCAAAGATTTCCTGATCTTTTCATTCGCCTCTGAGCATACAGTAGCTACAGTCTTGTTGCAGAAAAACACAGAGGAAATGGAATAGCCAATTGCCTTCTTTAGCAAAGCACTCAGAGATGGACCCTTGAAATACAATATCATGGAGAAACAGGCCTATGCTCTGATTAAGGCCTTGAAAGACTTCAAGGTGTACATATTTCATTCCCACACTATAGCCTATGTGCCCAACATCATAGTCAAAGATATACTATCCCAAAAACCAGATGGGAAAAGGGGCAAGTGGATAGCAGTGATCCTAGAATATGACCTTGAGATAAAACCCACCAAACTAATTAAAGGTCGGGGCTTAGCTAAATTAATGGTTGAATCAAACCTACAAGCCCTAGACATTAACATGATAAATACCTTGGATGAGCAACAAGAATTGCCTAATCTCACTGTTAAGGAAAAATTTCAAAGCTCCCCTTGGTATTCCGACATTCTGTATGTGCTTACACACCTCAATGCCCCTCCCAGATTATCAAAGACCAAGGCCAGATTCTTAAAGCTAAAAGCCAGAAATTACTGCATCTTGAATGAAAACTTATACTGGAAGAATCCTAATGGCCTATTGCTTAAATGTTTTCCTGAAAATGAGGCAGAGAGGGTTAAACAAGAATTCCACGCTAGAGAATGTGGAGGCCACCTGAGTTGGAAATCCACTGCAAACAAAATACTCAGAGATGGTTACTATTGGCCCACACTCTTCAATGATGTTCATAAATTGATAGTTGCCTGCCATAAATGTCAGATCTTTGAGGGCAAGAGAACACTCCTCCCTTTACCCCTACAACCCATCACTGTTGAAGGTCCCTTTCTGCAATGGGGCCTAGATTTCATAGGGGAAATTCACCCTGCTTCTTCTGCTCAGCACAAATGGATCCTAACAGCCACAGATTATTTCACTAAGTGGGTAGAGGCTGTGCCCACTAGGAATGCCACAGATTCAGTCATCATTAGTTTCCTAGAAAGTCACATCCTCTCTTGGTTTGGCTGCCCAAGGAAAATAATCACTGATAATGCTACTGCTTTCGGATCCAAAAAGATGGTTGATTTTTGTCACAGGTACCAAATAGCACTTGGCCATTCAACTGCCTATTACCCTCAAGGTAATGGATTAGCTGAATCATCAAACAAGAGCCTGGTGATCATCATCAAGAAATTGTTGGAAGAGAACAAAAAATCATGGCATAACAAGCTAGTACATGCTTTGTGGGCTGACAGGCTTACAACCAAAAGGTCCATTGGCATGTCACCTTTTCAACTTGTCTATGGAACAGAAGCAGTATTTCCTACCAGCCTTGGGATACCAGTGATCAAGCTGGTCCAGGAGATCCAAACAGAAGAAGACAGCATGGTGAGGAGAATAAATCAGACGATCCACCTCCAGCAAACAAGGGAAGAGGTCTACAACAGAGCAATGAAAGTTCAAGAGAATATAAAGAAATTGTTTGACAAAAGAACCAAAGCTGTTGATTTCAAATTTGGAGATAAGGTGTTGAAGTGGGATTCGAGAAGAGAAGATAAAGGAAAGCACAACAAATTTGACAGTTTGTGGCAAGGTCCATACCTCATCCAGGCCACTGTGGGTCCCAATGCTTTCTTCCTACAAGAACTAGATGGCACTAAATTGTTTGGGGATCCTGTCAATGGCAGGATGCTCAAACATTACTTCTGCTAATTTACAGTTTCCAGTCCCCATTTCCATTGTACATACCATTGTAGTTTTTTTATTTCCAAGGAAAAGAAAAATGTTTCAAAAAATAAATAAATAAATAAATAAAAAAGACAGGTTCAGACATGCTTAAAACATGAACCTCTGATGTGCAAAAGAGTGGCTCTAATAAACTCAAAACCTGAGTCAAAGCAAGTAAAATAGCCGGTCCTAACATGCTCAAAATCTGGGCCAGCAAAGAAGAAGGAAGAACCAGTTCTAACATGCCCAAAGCCAGAGCTGAGATGAAAAAATAAGTGACTCTAAAATGCTCAAATCTTGAGTCACAAAGGGAAAGAAGGATGTTTCAAGCTTCAGATCTCAAACCTCCACAGTTTTGTTTTCAGTTTTCTGCAAATTTTGTCCATGTGCAACTGTCTTTATGCCTTGGACCCACAGCAAGTCAGACAGTCTAAACCTGGCTTGACTGTTTTTCAATTTCCTGTCTTAGAATGTAGAGAAGAAATCTGTTGGACAGTTTAATCCCAGCATATATTAGATTAGATAGAGAAGCATATGAGACCAACAGTCTAATTTGGTCTCATGGAGCAATAAGGGTAGATGTAGAATAGGTTTATTTTCTGTTTGCAAAAATAAAAGATGTAAAGGGTCTACCAGCTCAAATGCACCCTGGAAGAAGAAGAAATGCTAGGATTGTAGTATGGGTAGGTAGTTTGTTGAAGTAAGTTTCTGCTGATGTAATGTCTTCAAATTGTGACAGCTTATCAAAGAAATAAAGGATGTGTAAAGCAGCAGGCACCTGGCCTACTCCAAAGATTTATCCTCTGAATTCTTGACTCCTTCAAGAAGAAGCCATCCCCATGTGGAGCCACTGTTAGCCCCCTATAAATTTTTGACAAAGCAAAGCAGGGGGCTAATTTTGTTTCTAAGACTTCAATGAATGCATCTCCCCTGGAGACACATCATCCTTGAAGTCTCCTGTGCCTTTTCCTTTGTTATATTTCCCACTACAGAACTCTCCATGCGCCCCTCTGTTCCCCTTCGCAAAGCCCCCTTTTCTATCCCAATTTCCCCCCAAATTCCCCTTTAAATCCTACCTTCACCCTTTGTTGTGCCATTTTCCCCTTCTATCCGTTACCGTTACCCTCTTTAGGCCTTGGGATGCATTAAAAAGGGTAAAAAACCCACTTTCGGACCATATAATAGGCCTAGCCCCTCTTCTGCTAGCCCCCTACACCTTTTTCCTCCAAGCGACCCGGCGCCGGAACCACCCGCCAGCACTGAAAGCGCCTATCTCCAAAGTGTATCGGGTGCAACGTCGACCATTGATCTTATTGATCGGACGGTGATCGTTGACCCCACAGCCCTTCGCGTTTCGCGTTATAACCCCGACAGGGTGATCGCCGTCCATTTAAAATTGTGATCTAACGGTCCAGAGTCTGCCTGCCCCCGTGGTCCCCACCCGCGCACTGTTCAGAAAACATCCCGGTTTTCATCGCACCACCATCCGAGAGCTGGCGGTATTTTCCCATCGGCCAGCGATTCCATACAGCGAGTGACGTGTGGCTCCTGTACGGTTTCAAAACCGCTTGTCCATCGCGCATTAAATTTCGACTCAGGACGCCTAGCAATATTCATATCAACCGTTAGATCTCGGGCGCCGCATCCAACGGTCATCGATCAACGAAGCTGCGCAGAGTTTAAACCATGGCCATCGTATCCTTGGCCCACCATTCATCGTCCTCCACTGTGTTTCCCATCGTCGATCTACTTTGAGATCTGACGGTCCAGATTAGTCTTCCCCCCACTATTGACCATCCCGTTGTCCAACCGGTTCCGCCACGTCACCTCCGCGTGTCCACCGTACGGTCTCCCTCCAGTTTCGTATATTCATTCAAAGGTCGGAAATTCAAAGGTTTCTCGTTCATTTTTCCTCCGCACCACCTTCTGACTATAGTCTTCATCAAGTCCACCTCACTGCAGATCATCCACGATAGTTTCGCCATCAACCAGTCTGCATCATCAGTCTACCCACCCATTGCGTCCACCACCCCCATTGTTTTCTTAACATGTTTTCGTATTATGCAGGGTTTCCAGAGAGGCAGAAGGCCACCATAATTCATAGGAATCATTGTAAGCGGCGCATTGAGCAGGCATAATTAAAACTGAAGCTGGTATTGCAGGGAAATTGTCAAGAAAGGTGGCGGCAGTATAAATTCCATCAAAGGACGAAGTTTGAAACTTCGCAAACTCCATCTCGTGCCATTAAAGCCCAGATCTTACAGAATCGAGACATTTATGAAGCCGTGAAGAAAGGCCAGCTTACGATCAAGGATTTCAACAGTGTTTAGAGTTTTAATACAGCAGTTTAGAGGCAAAGCACCAGATCAATGATCCCACAGATCGTGCAAAGGTACAGCATGCAGAAATTAGGACATATCAGGGGTTCATACAGCAGCAGAATGTTTTTCCCTCCATGAAGGACAAAGCGCCCATACAATATTCAATCTGTGTCGTGTTCTAGAGAGATTTCCTACCCTGATACAACCCCAGTACTATCAGAGCATTTACTCCATCAATATGGTAGATTTCTTATCATTTCTTTTCCTATTGTTTATTCACCAACGGCACCACACAGTACTGCAGTCAGAACACCAGAGATTAATGCATAAGATCTATACAGAATGGGCTTCGGCCCTCTTTCTTTTTAGAAGTTTAATACTGCATTTAGTTCTCCACCTACCTCCTCTGCTCCTCCTGAGCTATAAATTCATGAAGAACTCATTGTAATGGTTGTTGATCAGTTATCAGAGAACTGCAAGCAGTTGCTTTTGAGACTTAGTCTCTGTGTAAAGATTGTAAGATAGGTTGATGGATATGTTTTCAGTCTGAGTATTCAGCTATTGGTATTATTGTACTTGATTGGTATTGTTATTCAATATGACAAGCACATTTCTTTGGATCCTGATCTGAAGCAGCGGTGATGTTTTCCTATCTCTGTGTTTACATTCATTTCATTTCGTTTCTACTGGCTTGCATCAGAAGTTTGACATAGGATTTACCCTTGTTAGGTACCCTATGTTCCTGCTCTCCTTGCCATTTATGTTTATCTTCTAAATGTTTTATCTGAGAAGTGTTTTCAGTTGGTTTAACCAGTGTAGTGGATGTTATTGCCTGCTCTCTGATGTGTGAATTAAATGAATTCACTTCTTATGATGTTTCTTGTTATTGAGTCAGTTGGAAGATTTGGGAACACTGGGGATTAGAGTTAGCCCTGTCCACTAGGATCCTTGTACGACCTGCTGATCCATAACTTTGTGCTCTGGAATCTATGTTATCTCCTCCCACTCATTTTCCCACATCACATAATCATCTTGAAGATCCTAAGTTTCAGATGACTAGCCCAATTGAAAGCCTGCCTATTGAGTAGTAAGCAAATCCCTTCCTGACTCCATTGCCCAATGGTTTTGAGTATTTCCTGGAATATTTCACCTCTGCCTTATCCCTCTTTACTCATCCTGGTCTCACATTGAACTTTCTTTCCTGATAACCAGCAACCAAAACAAACAATCAAACAAACAAACCCGTGCCTATAACTAGCCTAAAAATCATAACATTCGAGCCTCATAGATATAAATCTTTGCTCATATAGAGAGATCCCTCTCTGGACCCAGGAGGGCTAGATCCTGAGGTCTGAAAGTGGTTCTAATGTTGTCTCATCTTTTGGTCTTGTCAATCTGGCCAAAACATGGGAACCCCAATAGGACCAACCCAATATTGGAGAAAATTTATCGCTAACTTCTCATTCATTGCGACACCATTACATGCTTTGGCAAGCGTGAAGAGGGTATTTCAATGGGGAGGCAAGCAACAAAAATCCTTTGACACTTTGAAAGAAAAAATTAGTACTTCACCAGTTCTAGCACTTCCAGTTTTTAAGCATCCATTAGAAATTCAAATTGATGTAAGTGAATATGTTACAAGAGAAATTTTGATGCAACATTGTAAGCCAATATGTTATCATTCTGAAAAATTTTCCAATGCAATGATTAACTATCCAACTTATTATAAAGAGTTGTATGCTTCGGTTAAAAGTGTGAAGAATTGGAATCACTATTTGATGGGTAAAGAAACGATCATTTATATTGATCATCAACCTTTGCAATATTTACAATCGCAAACAAAGCTACAACAAGCTAGACATTTCAGATGGATGGGATTCTTACAACAATTTCATTTGGTAATCAGGTTTAAGAAAGGTATATACAACAAAGTTGTAGATATTTTATCAAGGCCTATTGTTAATACAAATGTTATTATTAAGCATTATTCAATCATGCATGAAATTTATATTGAACGATATACTCAAGATGAATATTTTAAAGATGTTTATGTAATTTTGAGTCAAGGAAATAATGTTGAAGAGTTAGATTATGATCCGGATCCTGGGGGTGAACCCAAGATCTGAGTAATTGTTTCAACAGGAAGCGAAAGAAGAAGCCCATGCAGTAAACCAACTCAGAAAAAACTAACTTTTTATTAAATCGGAACGTTGATTGCCACTACATTGTGTTGGACCCCATGCTCTTACAAAGTGAGGATGATTATTTATAACATTTTTTTGGTTTGATTACCATGGGTGAATTTCCATTCGGATCATCCCCCGTCCCCCCACCCCCCCTTAGGAAGCAATGGTTCCCATTATGTGTAGTTCCCATTGGAGAAGCCATTGTTGAAGATGAGTTTTGAATGACCGGGTGTTGTTGAAGACAAGGGTTTTGTGTGGTTTACCCATAACCGAGGGTTTACGAATGACCCATAACCAATACGCACGAAATTATGAGAATAAAGATACCCTGTAATGCTTGTGACCAACTGTGATACTGACAGTGTGCGGCCTAGAAAATGGAATTTGATGAAGTGTGGGTTTGTGTATGACCTATAACCATGACAAAAAAAGATCTGAGGATAGAAATACCTAGTAATGCTTGTGATCAACTGTGATAATGACAGTATGTGGCTTAGAAAATAGACTTCAATGACAAGGGTTTGGTGCGGTTGACCCATAACCTTAGGTTTGTGGGTGACCCATAACTGTGATTCTTGCCAATTTGCTTGAATGTATTGGAGAAATGAGTCATTAGTTGATGCATTGTGCAACCATGCAACAACCCACAACAATTCATCTTTTTATCTACTAAAATTTCAATGATATGTGCAAATTGTTGACTTGAGGTTGTGACTATAAGTTCCCTTATATCTTCTTGCAAAATTGAATGGGGTAAGAAGTGCTAAAGATATCATAGAGAGACAAGCATAGCATAATTTCATGCCTCCCATGGACTTCCCTCCTTTCGTGCCCTTTCTAAGGAAAATGTTGTGGGATAAAAAACAAGATTTGATATCATTGCACCCATGAAACCCGTGACTTCCAAAAATTAAAATTAATATCTAGGGAATCAAGACACCCACATAATTAATGATTCAACAAGTAGCGAAAATTTTGAACTGGCTAAGGGTAAGTAAATGCATTCAACACTTTCATATTGTAAATTTTGAAGATAACATTTAAGGTCCACCAATCAACAAAGTACATTCCAAACTTCAATCTCAAATCAATTGCTGGAGGACAAGAAATATTTATTTACTTATTTTCAATACCAAAATCTTCATCGTGGCTCACGTAGATCCCAAAAATACATAAATCATCATCCTCACATGGTTTGATGTTGGAATCCTCGTCATGGCTTGGAGATGCTGAAATCCTATATCAATCCCTTGGACTGAAATCCTGCCATCAACATAGAATGCACGGACTCTTTCCCCATAGTCTCATATGCTTCCCTAGAAGTTATCTTGTGGGGAATCCTTAGTGTATCATACTTCATCTCACCGAACCTCCTCACAACATTATACATGCTCCCCTCGGTCTACTACTCGATAAGAATGTGGTAACACAATATATTTTATGGGGCTCTGGGCTCGCAGAGCTACTCTGTAGTGGGCTTGTCCACGACCTCACCATTGGGTGTGAGGATCGTGACTTTATAGCCCTCAGATACGAGCTTCTCAACCTTGGAGGCCGACGTAGGTGTCAAGGCGTAGTAGATTGAGTGAATGGGTGGAGATTTGGTAGAAAGGGACAAAGGGTGAAATGATTTCACCAATTTCTTTCTGGGTTCGAGAACCAGAACCACACCACTTCTCAACTGAAATCATCCTAGATGCTCTTGGGTATCAACATTCTATCGATGACACCATTGAGTCTCACAATGACATTGGGGTGGGAAACTAAGGCTAGATCGATGGCCTTCTTGCGTCCCTTCATTGAGATATTTAGTAGGCCTTTGGACAGTGACTCGTGAGTACCGTTGCTTTATGTTGAAATGTCACTTTCAACAGTGGCTGTGCAGAGCCGCTTTCCATTTTTAATTTCTATTTTTTCTCCTTCAGCTGCTTTCTAAATGCAGTGAACAATCAGTCTCAGTTTTTGTTTGAATCGGCGCAGTCCTTTTATTTTGAGAAACAAAGTCTTTTTAAGTGTTTAGGGACAGTCTCTGTTTTGGGAAAAACAAAGTACTTTTGTTTTAAACACAGTGAACAGATATTTTTTATATATGCGGGTGTTTTTATTTAACCCCGTTGTCCCCATAGGGACAATGTCTTGTTGACGTGATGAAGTTCCGCAAGCGGAACAATCACATATATACCACAACCTTTGTTTTGTTTTTGGCCCGATGCGATGCATTGACTGCAATCGCATGTCACTTTATAAATCGCCCTCCACATAAGCCGAGGTCCGCGGGTCCACAGACCACGCGGAAATGTCATATTATATCGCAAGTGAGTCAATCGAGGGAGCATTGTATTATGGTCCGATTCCAATATGCAATGGTTGACCCGACATTTTTTTTATTGTGGCGGAGTTTATGTGGGATCGCGTCCGATTCTTTCAATCGGAATCGGAAGTGGTTAAGTCTTGGCCTGATTGCATTGTGGCATCCAGACCCGATGGAGTTTATTCAAGGGATTTTATTTCCCATCGTGTCCGGTTTATAATCGACGTTTGGAATTTTTATTTGGTCGTTATGTTTTGTTATAACACGGACCCGATGGTTTTATAAATTGGATTTGACATTTGGGGTTCGCGTCACAAATCGCGCTGGCGTCAGCAGCGCTCCGGCGAACGCGATATGATATTATACGATGGATTTAATAATCCATCGCGCACACAGAAAGTGACGTCACCATCCCAAAGTTTGTAACGCGAAATGCGTTTATGAAGTTTGGCTCATAGTTTTTGAAGTCCAGTGGATCGGAGATTTACAAAGTGTTTAATGTTTTGTTTAATATGCGCGACGGTAATAATGTTATAACATTTTTAATGTTTAACATTGCGATTTGTAAAGCGTGGCCCCTCGACAAAGTTTTAAATAGTTTTGTTTTAAGTTTCCTTTACATAGTTTGTAAGGTTTTAATTTTATATGCGCGGCATATATATATTGTAAAAGCCCGAGAGGCTATGGTAAGACAGTGTTATGTTTTTCATTTACACAGCACAGTAGTGCGTATTTTAAAACACAGAGACAGAGTGTTGTTTTTGTTGAGACAATGAAGTCTTTTGTTGGCACTGTGTTTTGAAGCAGCCCAGATTTTGTATCAGTTTGTTTTTGAAGATTAATGAAATAGTTTTAGAGTGAAAACTTTGTGTCCTGTGAGTGAAATTTTAATATTTTCTTTGTGTTAAAAGAAGAGAGTATTACTCTCTCCATTGTTGTTCTAAAATTTTCAAATATTCCAACACTCCATTCCTCGGCAACAATCCTCCAAGGAACCACGTGGAACATGAGCCGCTTCTGCAAGGTTTTCAGATTCCCCAGTTTGTGCAAGAAATGCTTGAACTTCAAATCCAACTTTCACTCCATGACATAATTCCGGGGAGAAAAGATCGTGACATTCTTTCTACCAAGGACCTCTTCAAGGGTATGGAGCAACAACACTTTCTCTCTATCTCGATGTAATGGGAGTCCAACAAAGCCACGAGCACCGAATTAGATGCCTGAGAACCTGAAGAATTCGTTACTAACCCAACTTCTGCAATGCTGCGGCATTGGAGGGAAAAATGAACTGAACCAGAAGCATGACAGAGAGAATCAATCTCGGGCTCTGGTAATCCATAGTCACAAACCAAAAAAAAAAATTCCCTTTGGGCGATAGATAGTGGTACACCTATGATATAAAGTCAAAGAAAAGCTAGAGAATGAGATTCACACCGCGTACTGTAGATGAGCAAAAATTGGATGGTTGGCTGGCAGGATGATGGCTGTATGAACCACCACTAAAGAGGATTTTGTATTCTATATCAGATATTTTACGAAAGTAGTGAAATGGTGCTGAAGCGGGTGTTTTTATCCTTGCAGAAGAAATGGAAATTTCCTGGTACGTGCAATGTTGCATGCAAATGGGATGTCGTGGACACCAAAAGTAACGCTTTAGTGGATGAACTGCATTCTATGTATGTCCTTGTACCCATCAAGGATAAGCCTCCAAGGTTTCAAATCGAATCCCCGCAAAGATGTAAGAATTGTTGGAATCTACGTAAGAGTGCCATAGCTTCACCTTGACATACCACAAAAGAAACCCTAGATGCGTAGAGGGAAATTCAATTCTTGCACACCTTGCGAACCCCTCTTCTACTCGATCGCCTAGCCCATAACCCTTTCTGATATCACTAATCCCTATCGTAGGGGAACCTAAGATGTGAGCAATTGTCTCACGAGGGAGTGAAAGAAGAAACCCACCCAATAAACCAACTCAGAAAATAAATAAGAAAAACTATTCTTTTATTTTTTTATTATTGCCACTACATTGTGTTTGACCCCATGCTCTTACAAAGTGAGATTGATTATTGATAGCATTTTTTTGGTTTTATTACCATGGGTGGGAAAAGAACATGGGTGGATAATACAATGGGAGATTTTTAGTTGCATTACCATGGTTGAATTTCCATTTGGATCGGATCATCATGTTCATAACAAATTGTTATATCATCTTAGAAAGTTATGTGTTCCACAGGGTGAAAGAGTCAATGTCATGAGGGAAGCCCATATTTCTCTCATTGTTGATCACTTTGGTGTAGGAAAAATAGTTTCTCAATTACAAAGGTATTTTTATTGGCCTCGCATGAATGAAATTGCCTGCATCAAGATATGTAAAAGGATGTTATATGTGCGCTACTAGAAATCCAACTAATACGAAATTGGGTTTGTACACTCCACTTCTTATGCCTTCTCATCCTTGGGAAAGTATTTCTATGGATTTTTTTGGGGGACTACCAGTGTCTAGGAGATGTCATGATTATCTATATGTTGTAGCGGATTGTTTCAGCAAAATGGGTGTGTTGATGCCATGTAAGAAACATGTTACAACTAAACAAAGTGCAATGTTCTTCCAAAATGTATGGGTTCATTTTGGGTTACTTTGATTATTTCTTATCGATATTCTTGATTTATCGATAAGTTTTGGTCAAGTTTATGGGAACTCATGGGCACAAAGTTGAATAAGAGCACAACATTTCATCCACAAACTAACGAGACATACTTAGTGAATAAAAAAATAATGCATCTCCTTCGAGGATATTGTGGTAAGCATCCTAAACTTTGGGATGAGCATTTGCATTACATCCAACATGCCTATAATCATGCCAAGCATTCATCTACACAAGTATCTCAATTTGAAAATTGTTTGGGTTATTTGCCAAAGTCTCCTTTAGATTTCATCTTTGGTAAAGATATTGCAGTAAATGGATATAGTGATGTGGACAAATCCAATCATTTCATTGAACGAATTCAGTTATTGCATTAAAGGGTTCATAAATAGCTAGAGAAAATCCAAGGTAAGTACAAAGAAAGACATGATAAGCATTGGGTTGATCGTGATTTACAAGTGGGAGATCACGTTTGGTTGTACATAAACAAGGAAAGACTACAAGGTGAAGGTAAAAAGCTCAAGCCAATCAAATATGGTCCTTTCAAAATCTTGGAGAAGATTGGTAACAACGCTTTCTCATTAGATTTTCCACATTACATGCAAATTTATTCTGTTGTGAATGTGGAAATTTGATATTGTATGAGCCCCCTATGATTGTTGATTATGAAGAGAATGTTCAGATTCCATCTATAGAATATTTTGCTACTAAATATTTAAATGAGTTGCAGGAAGACTCAATTCTTGACAGGAGAATAAGAACTTCACGCAGAGGCAATGTAGAGTATCTTTGTGTGGGGATCAAAGGTACCAATCCAAGAAAATCAACGAGGATAGAGATCAGGAAAGTGAGGGAGTTGTACCCTCACTTACTTGTTGAGTAAAAACTTATTTTTAGTGGTCCAAAAACTTCTAGTGGGGACGAATGATCCAAGGGATCAAAAGTATGCTAAAAAACTAAAGTGTTCAAAATATCTCGAAACTAGCACTAACTTGTAGATCTCGTCATTTTTATTTCAACGACGCTTGAATCACCTCAATCCGAGACTGTATGAGGAAGTTATCACATTTTGAATTTTTTGGAAAACAACTAAAAAGTCAACTTGCAAGGTTGACTATGCAATGTACAGATGCCATGTGGAAGTACATATGATAATTTAATGCTAACATCACCAACTGAGGTTGTACGGATAATAAGTAGACCAATTGTGTGAGGGCACATGGCACACTGTGAATGGGTGTATGGTTGATGTGGTGGAACAATCATAGGTCACCACATCATCCAATCAGTGGGCGCAACATGACCCAATGAGAGGTCCTCATGTGGCCTCAGGAATGGCGCGAAAATTTTTGTAAGTCAACCAACCAACTTTGGGGGGTTTGACCCCATGACATCCCAAATGCGCAACAAACAGTCGACCAACTGGGCTACAGGTGGTTCTTGTTAATTATGTTGGGTGACTTATATTTAATGAGGTATGGTTTGATAGTTGGGGGAGAGGGCGACCACTACGAAAGTGAAGGGGGCGGGGCATGTGGCACCATGCTCGTGCCTTAGGCCCAGGGCGTATTAACTCTATGAGACCAAGAGCAGGGCCAGGGAGAGCGGGTGGCCTATGGCTCGTGCCCTCAATCCCATGTGGATCCATGTAACTAACAATGCGAGAGTTGGAGGGGGCTTCGACTAACGTTTAAAAAAAAATTGTGTTAAATAAAACACAACCACCTCTAGGATATGTTGATCAAAACTAGGACCTTTGGGTTTTCAAACTAAGTGCCAAACCAATAGAACACAAGGCCATTTTGTTGCCCAATTGACAAAGCGAGACCAATTTGTAGTGTTTTTGCAGGTAGTTTGAGCCCAAAAAGAGCCTACACAGGGTTTTTTGGGAATTATGGACGTAATGGAAGTGTTATTTTTGCGAATTGAGTAGTGTAAGTTGATTTATTTGAGCATATAATAAAAACAACCACCATTGGAAGTTTGACCCAGAGATGTAGCCGAAGAGGGGTGAACTCCATCATCAATTTGTTGTGTTTTGATGTTGCATGTTGTCCATTTTAATTGTTAAAACTATGAAAAATTTACTTTAGTTTGTGTGTTTTTGCAATCATGATCCATTGCCTAAAATACATAAATTAGCTTGCAAATCATTTCATGAAACTTTCACTTTTTAATTTTGGATCACCTCTCCTCTACAAGATCAAGATGGTTATTCACATATTTGTAGGCCATGACTAGGGTTTTCTGAATTTTGGCTTAGCTAATATAGATCCCCTACAAATATCCACAACATACCCAAAGAAACATGCTTTAATACCTAGTATGATCCATAAACTATCATGGATATTTCACTAGACAACTCCTCACAATAGATTTAATAAAACTATATTTAAAATATGAAATCTACACTATTAGTGTTTATTTCTCTTTAGATTTATGGATTTGTAGATTAATCATGTTAATTGTGTATGCATGCAAATTAGAATTTATACAGAAAATAGAGAATAGAGAAATAAAAAACCCCATAAACACATTTGACACAAGATATATCATGGGAAAACCCTTTTAAGAGAAAACCCAACTGGAAGGAAAGATTGTTCTACTCTCTTTCTTTGAATAGAAAATGGTTGCACGTACGAAGAAGTAAGGCCTATGACTCATGAGTGAATAAAGTGCAAAAATATTTTGGTGTGCTCTCTCCCTATCCCTCTTGACCACTCTTCTCATCTATGGAACAGGTGCACTTGAATAGAATGGAAGCCCTTTTCCTCCTAGGGGTCTGGTTATAACACAACATGATTGTAATACTCCTAATTAGTACTAAGCTAATTGGAAAATCCATTTTTGTTTTTCTTTCTTTGCTTAAAGAATAAATGTGTAAAGGAGATTCATCAAACTCCTAATAAATAATAAATCAAGGCCAAATGTGAAAAAGGCTAAATCATGGCTATGTAAGAAAGCACCCTTAGGTGTGAAAGGGGGCTGGATATTTAGACTGGGTCAACCTTGACCAAATCTACAACATTGTCTTGGAGGAGTGGCCATCAATGAGGCACAACGTAGTTCTAGATGGAGATGGATTGTGTGAAAGAGAAGATTTCATTGAAGGTGGTTTAGGGTTTACAAGCTCTTAATCTATATAAGGAAGGGGATGGCAGCATGAAGAGGTTGTTGAAGATATGATATTTTAATATATAATATGTTTAGACCATATAGCTTTCTTTGGCTGTTTAGCCTAGATTGCAAATGTTGTTTAGCATTGGAATTTCCTGTTTAGGAATTCCACCTCTTCCCATTGAGTAGCTCTTGGGAGAGTCTTGTATTGCATAGTCTACTATCCGGATTGAGGCCATGCTTCTCCTTTCAACTACAACTCAGATCCTGTTGAGGGTTTGGTTGTCTTTGCAAGCTGTAGCAAGTGGAGGCTAGATCTATTTAGATCTAGGACATTTCAGTGCCATTTTTTAGGGGATGAGTCTTCTACTCCAATTGGAGGAGTGTATTGGAGTGATTGGGCATCATTTTCTGATCTTGGCATGTGTCCAACTATTATCTATACCCTATAGTGCAGTTTCTCTCCCAGATCTGCATTATTCCTGTAGGTGTGGTTGCAGGGAGTTTTTGTGCACCATTTGGAGAGCTGGTTTCTGATTAGAAAATGATGCCTAATCACTCCAATACACTCCTCCAATTGGAGTAGAAGACTCCTCTCCTAAAAAAGGGCACTGAAATGTCCTAGATCTGAATAGATCTAGCCTCCACTTGCTGCATCTTGCAAAGACAACCAAACCCTCAACATGATCTGATTTGTAGTTGAAAGGAGAAGCTTGGCCTCAAGCCAGATAGTGGACTATGCAATACAAGACTCTCCCAAGAGCTACTCAATGGGAAGAGGTGGAATTCCTAAACAGGAAATTCCAGTGCTAAACAACATTTGTAATCTAGGCTAAACAACCAAAGAAAGCTATATGGTCTAAACATACAATATATCAAAATATCATATCTTCAACAACCTCTTCATGCTGCCATCCCCTTCCTTCTATAGATTAAGCTTGTAAACCCTAAACCACCTTCAATGAAATCTTCTCTTTCACACAATCCATCTCCATTTAGAACTGCGCTATGCCTCATTGATGGCCACTCCTCCAAGACAACGCTGTAGATTTGGTCAAGGTTGATCCAGTCAAAATATCTAGCCCTCTTTCACACCTAAGGGTGCTTGCTTACATAGCCATGATTTAGCCTTTTTCACATTTGGCCTTGATTTATTCTTTATTAGGAGTTTGATGAATCTCCTTTATACATTTATTCTTTAAGCAAAGAAAGAAAAACAAAAATGGATTATCCAATTAGCTTAGGATTAATTAGGAATATTACAATGATATCCTACTAGTGGTTAGGTTAGACTTCCTCAACCCTTAACCAGAGTTATAATATGGACTCTTTTAGAGTCTTCTTCATTATAATCACATGGCTAGCCGCGTTTCCATGAGTCATGGGGGTTAATGTGGCATACTCTCAAATTATGGTAGTGAAAAGAGGAAGATCAACTTCTAAATGACATAATTTTTGTGTACAAGCTCTGATTGAGGAGATTCTTGTGTCATTGGAAAGGTATTTGTGTGTAGAATAGGAAAAAAAGGTGCAACACTAAACAACATAATTTCACCTCCCAATAAACATCATTTGATGCCTCAAAATGCTCTAAAAAATTTCTAGACCTCGATTTTCAAAACGGGGTCCCGTAGGTAAAAATGGTCCTCTCAGTTGGTTCCTCCATTTTTTTCCACTATGAAATCATCATGATGGATGAGAAACAATATAATGATCCTATATAATGATAATTTAATATTATTGTTGTTAGGATATTTAGACACTTGGAAACTAATCAAGCTCAACTTGGTCTAATGTGTCTATTAGGTAAAAGTGTGTTTCTTTAGTATATATTACCTACATTGTAATTTGGCGGTCACAATATGTTTCAGACCTAGAGTGATCTGATAGTGCTCATATTCTCCTCGATATTATTTTCTATTTATTCATGACATAACACTCAATTGGTCCATGATCTCTATTTAAAGGGCATGGAGGGTCATGGTTGATGATTGATTGTGAGAACTCTTTTATGTAAAATATTTATTTTAATTTAATAAAATTGTCTCAAGTGGGTGTGTTGGTTGGGGCCATGGACTATTTCCTCTCAAATGGTTTTAACCACGTAAAAATATTGGCGTTGTGACTTTGATTTGGCTATGAAGTGGCCCTATTGAAGGTGTTTGTCAAGTATGAAATACCTTGTTTACTCGAACAATTGTTAGTCTTCAGAGTGATCTTTTCCTTTCTTCCCCAAAGATTTTGCTAATACGACATATTTATGCCCAACTTACTTAAGTTGAGGTGGTTTTGACTAAAGTTTGAACCAATCTCAGGAATCCATTTGACTTCCATGTTGTTTATTTTGTTATTGTACGATAGGTACCTAGTCAAATCCATGCTCTTAATGGTGGAAAGACTTGCTTTTATGAAGAGGATATGCTAGGGTCTAGAGCAAAGCACTTTTGAGTTTTCTCTATATTTCCCCACAATTCTATAGAGATGCTATAACCCCTATCTTCATAACCATATAATATAATTGGAGCAATGAGTCTTAGAGACATGTTTCTTCTTATCCTATAGCCAAGGTTTGCTAATTTACCATTGTTTTCAAGTCCATAAAAAAGATTTGAACCCTTCATTTATCCTTTTCTCAATTCTATAATTCTAGTTAAGCTTGGGAAGAAGATCATTATTCTCTGAAGTCACTTCCTGTAAGTTGTTTTTTGCATACACGAAATTAGTGTAAGTGCTATATTTGGGTTTAATTAGTGTTAATAGTCATATCCACACTATAGTAGCAATCCTTGAGAATTTTTAGTTGCTTATCTAGAACACATATATTCCTTGTCATAGGAACAATATCATGAGTGTAATGAAGAAGGATAATGACTATACTGCCAAGAGTCATGGTGAGAAAACCTACTTCTTCCAAACAATTCCCAAACTTGTCAATGTATATGAAAAAAGGGCAAGGCACGGGGGACGACTTTGCTTTAACTTCTACATTACAATTAATTTCTTCCTATTATTGCTTATTGTTCCTAAACATGAAAATAACCTTATTGTACAACTTTATTGCAATGACTCTTAACTTGAAAGGATCTTTCAACCTCTCTAATCTATCCCAAAGTTAATCATAAACAATGTGTCAAAAGTTTTTTTGAAGTCAATGAAACAACACATAACATTGGTTTTGTTACTGCAACACTCTTTCACAATTACCTTAAATGTAAGAAGACGATTTATAGTGAAATAAACTATGATATTCATAAACTAAAACTAAAATTTAATTCATTAAAATATAATTAAAAAATACTTAAATAATTAAAATCGATTTTTATATTTACTTTATCTCTTATTTTCATGCCACTATATTGACCAATACCCAATTTCACGTTGAAGTTCATAAGAATTAGTTTTAATCTTGACAATATTCATTTTTTTCTTAACATTATAAAAGACAAAGAAAAAATTTTAATTTTATAAATTAAAATTAATTATCTCAGTAATAAGAATTGTATAACAACTTATATTTGTCTCCTAAATAATATATTTAATACAAATTTATAGATATTAAATGGAAAGAATAATAATTATGTCCCCTTACACATTATAAATAAATTTATTTCACTATTTTAAATTATAATAAGCTAGAGGAATGTCTAGAAACTGTGGGATGCAAGAGCACTGAGCTTGTTGGTGTTATCATTACTCTTCTCCTTTATGCCGATGATATCGTTCTTCTTGCAAAAAACCATGATGACCTAGACAAGCAACTTAAGACTCTTCATGTCTACTGCTCCAAGATGGGTATGACAATTAATACCGACAAGACTAAAGTCATAATCATTAAGTTCAAAAAGTTCACCCATGGTGGTTTCGTTTATAATAACCAGTGCTTGGAGTAGGTTTCTTCTTATAAATATTTGGGTATTGAATTTCCTCATCAACTCAACTAGAATTATAGCATCGAGAAAAGGAGTATTGGAGGTTGGAAAGCTTATTATGAGCTTGAAAACAGTTGCGAGTCGGCGATCTTTACATTTGGCATAAAAAGAGGTTCCTCTTTGAGACTCTTGTCACCACTGTTGTCTTATATGGATGTGAAGTTTGGGGTTGCAGTATATCTAGAGGGTCATGGAGGAAGACTGAGATGATTCAAAAGCAATTCATAACCTACAACCTAAAGATCAAGGGGAATACTCCCTATCCTATCATCTTGATTGAAGCTCGTTTGTCCCCCATTAAAAGTATGCCTATGTTTATATATCTGATGTATAATAAGAAGCTTTACAACATGGAATCCAAAATGCTCCCAAAAATTGCTTCTAACTTTAGTCAAAACCCCCACCTTTGCCTCAAGCGTCGATGGAATAAGGATGCCCAGTCTTGGCTCAACCATTGGGGAATTAAGGAGGAAATCAGTTTGGGAAGCAAAGATAGTGTCAAAGATACTATTACCTCCAAGTTCAAGGATAAGCTATGGAAGGATGAGGAGTTGAAGGGTAAAAGGAAGCTAAGATACTACAAGGAGGTGATTAATCCCACCCTTGATAACCAGAATTATCTATCTGTGTTGACCAACACTAAGAAAAATATGAACATTGTAAGATTAGAACTAATTCTCATGAGCTTCGAAGTGAGACTAGACGGTGGTCTATTCCCAAAACTCCCTGGAATGATAGAATCTGTCAGATTTGTGATACTAAGCAGGTGGAAGATGAAACACACTTCGTTTTAGATTGCTCGACTCTTACTCACATCCATTTTCAATTCCCCAACATCTGCTACACTTCCAATCTTCTTGACTAATTAAGCCAACCCATCTATAATGACCTTGGAGCATTTCTTTCTCTTCTCTTTGATCATAGAAACAAGATTTTGAAGAATCACACTTAGATTCTTTTTCTTTTTCTTTTCTTGAGGTCCGATAGGCCACATTGATCTTAGTGGACGTTAATCATCATCATCCTCATCATCATCATCATATATTAATAATAATTAATAATTTTTAAAATAGTGGAAAAACCTATCATATCTCAGTTGTCAAACCAACAATGGGAACAACCGTCACTAGATGCTATCCACAAATGCAGTTTGACTTATTCAAGGAAAGCCATGCCACCTAGAATTAACCCTTAGAGGTTTGTAAAAAGGCAACCTTTCACTCTTGCAAGATACTTTTGAGTCTTGAATTATGAACTTAAACCTTTCCTTAAATATGAGAAAGACAAACTCTTAACTAAACAAAAACGATTTTAAAATATACTCCAAACTTAATAATAATTAATCTTATTATTACTACAAGAATAAATTTACTTTATAACTATTTTGAATTTAACTAAAATAATATCTTAATTTCTATCTATAAAATAAAATAAATTTATTTTAAAAAAAAATCAAAGCAACTACAGTTTTCCACTAAATTTTTAAGAAGTGTTCGGTTATGAAACTGTACACTAGCGCACATAAACAAATATTTAAAAACCCAATAAAATTATCTCAGAATTTTATCATCAGGACCACGGATCTTATCCACTCATGACCTGTAATTTGTAGACGGGGGACTAATTTTGCAAGTTTTAAATGATAACTTCATGAGATGATTAGCCAACCTCTCTCTTTTCATATGTAGAGGCAACAAAAAGATCGCATTATTTTTATCTTCTTTGGACTCATGGCAGCTTCAATGGCAGTGCACTCGGCGTCAGCGATTTCTTCACTTGCCATCACAAAAGCCCACATGGGCACCTCATCCCCATCTCAGATAGCCATTCCTTCATTTCAACGAGGTCTCAAGGCTGGATTGCCCTTAGAAAGTCACCGAATTTCAGACTTTTGGTCTGCAGTTATCCTTCCAGTAAGAGATTACAGGTCACCATCTTCATCAGCAGGCCGCAGAGGAGTCATTTCAATGGTCTCATATGAAGCAGGGGTTGGAGTAATGGGCACCAAGTTGGGGATGATGTCATATTTCGAGCCTGGTGGTAAGTATGTCCCTGTTACTGTGGTGGGTTTTCATGAGGGAAATATTGTTACACAGATTAAGACAGAAGCAACAGATGGATACGAAGCTGTTCAAGTAGCTTACAGGAGAGTTAGGGATAAGAAGCTCACTAAGCCTGAGATGGGCCATCTCAATAAGGTGGGGACCATTCCTATGAGACATTTACAGGAATTCAGGTTAACTTCTGTCGATGGATTTGAACTCAACCAAAGATTGAAGTTCGAGGAGCTGTTCAAGGAGGGAGATCTGGTTGATGTGTCTGGAAACTCTATTGGAAAAGGCTTTCAGGGTACTCTCTCACTAAAGCCCTCTTTTTTCTGGTTCTTTCCTCTTTGAAAATTTGTAGGAAAGTGTCCAAACCTAGTGCCAATATCGTAACTTTTGACAACATCATTATATGTTAACTTTAAAACAAAATGAGAGCCCTCCGGTCCATATCTAAGGAAAGCATTTTTCAGTATTTCTCCTCGGGAATGTCTCTCTGTTTTAACAGCTTCATTCCTTAGCATTCGGTGTAGAATTTGATGGTTCTCTCGAGGATGTTAACTCGATAAACAGCATGAAGAAACCCGTGTCTTTGATGCAAGAATTGGTCCCTGAAAATACATGTCATGTAATACCAATTCCCCCGTCGCTGATGCTCGATCCACTCAAGTTTAGCAGCTGCAAATGGTTAAAGCCAGTGCAAGCACCACAGAGTGTTTTAAATGGGAAGAAGCAACATGTAACTTGGACAAATTTGGGCATCCTTGACCCAACTTCCCTGTCAAATTACAGAGGTCAGTTGAATCATCTGCTTCAGGCACGGTGATGTTTCCTTTGAGTCTCACTTTTTGCTGTTGGTTGCAACATAGTCATCCGAATTATTTTCTTCCATATCATAATCCAGAGGATCAGAAGAATGATTGATCCTTTGTGCTGATTGTCAGCAACATATTTTCATCATTTTGGTTGTTCTCATCAACAAGTTGCTCAACAAAACCAGATGAAACCCAGGTTCTCCACTTCATAGTTGCACCATCCCCATCATAATGTGCAGCTCGCACTAATAAAACTTTCTCTACAAGTTTGACAGCTATTCCATTAGGATTATATTTCAAAAGAGATGTAAAATTTTTTTTGAGCGTCCCCTGCGCTGTAAGATTCCAAACCTTAAAAATTTTGACAGATCTAGCACACTTTAGTGTTCTAGTTAAAAATACTTGCAATCAAAACACTGAAGACAACAGGATCTAGAAATGCAGCCTTTATTTATATTATTAACTAAAGAAATGAGTACATGCTTATACAAAGATATCGGAGCCCTTGCAGTAGCATGCCCGGCTGCTCATTAAATTAGAAAACAAAAGGCTGAAGCACAATTGTGGACCCTGGTTGGATCCACTAGACAAATCGCACCCACGGGGTTTTCATCTCGGGGATCAGACTAAAAGTGGCCACGCCAAGTTCTCAAGATAACAAAATTAGATAGATAAACCCGGAATGATCCAATGCCTAGGTCCTATCCCCTTTTTTAGGATTGATGGATTCTCTAGAAGCCTTATTTTATTTTTTCCCTCAAAAAACGAAGGAAAATACTAGGGGCAGATATCGTGGGAAAATAACACAGTAAATACCATGGGTAGGTTTCATCCATTTTGACCATATCCAGAAAAAGGGGGAATACTACAAATCCTCCCGCCCAAAGATTGCTTGCCTTCAAGCAATTCACTTCTATCCACAACAGAAGCATTGATGCTAGGATCCCATACAACCCAATGTGCTATTCCATACCTCCATGCTAAATGATCCTAAATGGATCCTTCGATACCTGGATCCCAAACAATCCTCCGACCAATCCTTCCCTTGATAGATTCATCTGAATCCCAAAAAAATCCTCCGGCCAATCCTGCCCCCAATGGATTCTCTTGGATCCCAATGCCACCTAAGTCCTGGGACTTGTGGGTTATGGTACCATCTTAGCCTTCCATCACTGCCCGTGCCAAAGGGCCCAAGCTGCAATATGCCTTTGGCTGCGAGTATCCTCCTAGGAATCAACCCATCAATAGAGTACCAACTCATAATCTCTTGCCAATCCATGCCTTGGGAATGATGAATACCTGCAAATCTACTATGTTGATGCTACTCAATACTCAACTCATGTTGCTCCACTCAGTTACCCAACATGATACATTTGGAGAACTCTGCTCGGCTCTTCCCAATGTATAAAGGTGGGTTGGTAGTGTTGAAAGCCTTATCTATGTACTCTTGTAGAGGGTTGCTTTGGAACTTCCAACTGTACTCCTCTTGCTTCTTTGTGGGGGACTTGAGTCGTTCCTCAACGATAGACAACTTGGTTGTTGATTCAACGCAAACCCATATGAGCTCCTCAATTTTTCTGTTCTGCTGTAAGACAATGTCTTGGACTATCCAAACTCTCTGCTTCAACATCATAAGATCTATCTTGAAATGCATGATCCTTTCCCAAAAGTCCTCTACTGGCAATTCTAGTGCCCTGCTGAATGTCTTTGTATCCATCTGCACCAGATGCCCCACGACCACGGCTTCAACTTGAACCTTTGACTGACCCTCTAGAAATGGCTCATCCTGCATAATATATTTGTCATGCTGCCCCGCATGATCATGCTCATCATGTCGATTGATTACTACTGGCTCCTCATTTGATTCTCCTTGAATGTCTTCTTCCTGGCCTTCTCCACATGTGGGGGTAAGTTGTCCACCCTCTCTAGTTGTCAAACATGGATGTACTGGTGGACTGTTATCTACACTTGATTGCCCATATTCTTTATGGATGTTCTCCTGGATATCAATAGACTGAACTACCACATCATCAGGAGGAATTACCTCCTTCCTTTCTCCATGTACTTTGTCAAGCTGACTGATTATCATCGACTTGTCCTACAAGTTTCTGTGAAAAACATGGTGTTGCTGCTCACCATTTGTACTTGACTGCTTGGATCCTTCATAGGTTCTCTTGTGAAAACCGGTGAACCCAACTATGGATGAATCCCCATGATCTGAAGAAGTCTCTAACTGTTCTGCCCTTGTTGCCTCCTTATCACCTAGACATGAATGGTTAAGGTCCCAAGGTCCCTTGCAGATAAAGCATAGTCCTCTCCTCCTTAATTCATTCTTACTGCAGATTTTGTTCTTGCTTCCTCTATCAATCCTTCTCAATTTTATGTTTTTCTTGACCAACTTCTCGACTAGATCATAGGAAGTTGGTGATACTTGTGGTTCCTTCCTCCAAATGGTCAACAATTTGGATCTTAATATCTTGTAGATGTCAGCATCTCCTTCTAAGAATAGAGACACAATCTTTTGCATGCTTGTTTTGGCACAGTCTGGATGAGCTGATGTAATGTTGGTGTAAAAGCTTTGTAGTAAGTTAGTAACTGCAAGATTAAGTCGTCGCATTCCAAATTCAACATAAAGGTGCACAAAACTGAACTCTGCCATGAGTTTTAAAATAATGAACCGCTTCTGAAAGGTAGGAAGCATGATGTTATTCAACCCCTAAAGGGCTTCTACTATTAGCTGTAGTATATTTGTCATGAGATCATTATTGTAGTGAAGTAGTGGCGATGTTAGAGTTATGACCATGCTAAGACAAGAAGCAACTGTGAGCCTGACCTCTTCACCAGGATGTTCTCGAAGTTTGGGTTGTATTAATGCAAGCATGGATAGCTTGAGAGCCTAACTGAGTTTCTTCCATTCTCGCTGCTCCACCTCAGATAGATATGTGTCTAATTCCTCCAATTTATGAAGGTCTATCACTGACTTTGTTCGTTGCAATTCAGATCCAAGTGCGAAGAGATTAGCTCCTCTTTCCTGTCCTTCCTTCACTTCCCATGGTTGCTTTGACTGTAGAATGACATTGCTCTTTTTGAGAATGGTTTGCTGCTTTGACCATCATTTTGGTCTAAGGAGGTATTGTTGCGTAAAGGACTATATATTCTCACTAGTTCATAAAGAAGTTTCTGGGTGTTTTCCAAGGCCTCTCCAAGACGACCCATCTAGCACTGCTTCTTAGTTGACAACTTTCTACTACAGTATTCGACTTCGGAAATGAAGGAGGTCTGCAACAGTGTTTAGCTCCAGAAATGAAGGAAATCTGCCTTCCAATAAATCCCCCAAAAATCTGTCCCTTGAAGCCAATGACTCGGCCTTCCAAAGGCAATTTGGCCCTCAGAGAACATTATTAAGTTGATTCGTTGGAGGCCCTCGAAATTCACTGTTTATTCTTATGCTCCAGAAGCTCCAGAAGCTACACAACAACTACAATGAGAAAAAAAAGAAGCACTAGTCGTACCCCACATCTCTGTCGAAAATGGATGCAGGAAAGCCCATGCATCAGAACTTATCTCTTTTACAGGAACCACCACAACTAGGCCTGTAACTACATAAGGTTGTGTGAAGTCCATAGTGTTCGATCGATTTTTTTTTTCACAATTGAGATATCTCCTATGACTGCATCAAAATTCTGTAAAGAGACCTGCTTCACCAGATCATCATAATCAGGAGTATAATTCCCTTTTTCTATTGTCACATTAACAAATTGTTTGAACCTTGCCTTTCTAGGCACACCGATTACAAGTTGCTTGCCACTCACTCAACCCCGTGGTGTTGATTTCTATAGCATCGGGAAGTGTTCTAAGTCTCATTTTCGGTAGAGAGGCTTGGACAACAGTTATCCAGAGAACCCAGAAATCGTTTGTGGAAATTCCACTTGGATATGACTTTATTAAAATAATTAATTATTTTAATGCAAACCTTAAGTTTAAACTTAGGGAAATTAAATAATTAAAGGGTATTAATAGAGCAGAGTGTGAATCTTCTAGAAGGCGAAGATCAAGTCATATTTTAATCTGAGCCATTGATTAACGATATAATCTTGGCCGTTGATTCATCAACGAGAAGACTATAAGAGGAGACTTGAGGGCCATTTGGAAATCAAGCCAGGAACACTCTCAGTACCCGAAGGAAATCGATTCTAAAGCAAGAGAATTCGATTTCAGTGGGTGAGATTGCAGCGGTAGGGTTGCAGAAGCATAAGGAGGAGGGAGGAGTCAGTTATCGAAAAGCAGAAGTCTGGAGGATGAAGGGAAGGGTGAGCTGATCAGTAGCAAGACCCCCTCCTTGCAGAGTTACGCAGTCCAGGGAGAGACTGCGCATGACTCTCACGTTGGATGACGCAGAGGGTGAAGGAGGTCACCCAAGGGTCTGGAATTTGTCTGGAGGTTCCAAAAAATTCAGCTAGGTGTTTGCTAATTTTTCTCTGCTCATCAGACTCTTGTAAATGTACTTTCCATTTCTGAAGATAAATATAAAACCCTCATCTGCTGCACTGGTTTTCCCACATTGGGTTTTTCCGATGACAATTGTCCAAAAATCACTGTGTTCATATGGTTGTTTATATTGTGCTACTTGTGTAATTTATCTTTCTTTTCTTATGCTCTTGATGAAAGTGAAGATCTGCAAATGTGTTTATTTCAGAATTTACTGAAGCATCTATAAATAACTTATCTCATAAGTAGGAGAAATAAACCAAGTATTGCAGTAATATTTTCCTTCTTGAAAATTTCACGTGGTATTAGAGGTAAGGGCTAAAGACAGAAAGGGAGGATCTGCCATGGACTAGAGATCCATCATCCGGAAGGGTTCACGCAGTCAAAGGGACTCACACAGTCCTCCAGAGCACGCAAAAATGCAGAAGGAACATGACATGAAAGTGTTGGCATCTAGACTAGAGGAGGATCTTGCTTGTGTGTCGAGCACAACTCCTCCAGGTGTTTGGTATATTGACAGTGGAGCATCTGCTCACATGACGGGGGTTCGAGAATGTTTTTCGAGCTACCAAAAAGAACAGATGAATTTCCAGATATATGGGAAACAAGGCAAAATGTACCCCCATTGGGAGAGGTACCATAACATTTCAGACTGAAGATGGCAACCAGATTCGAGCCATGAATGTTCTGCATGTACCAGGGTTGGGGATGAATTTACTCTCAGTGTCTCAACTACAGAACAAGGGCTATGACTTATACTTTATTAGAGATAAGGTGTATGTCAAACACCCTAGCTGGAGCAAAAGGACACAAATTAGAGTAAGGAGTCACAAGCTATATAAGCTCCATCTTGAATCTCCGGTGGCCTTGATTGGCAGTACAGACGACATAGATTTGAATGAATTATGTCACAGAAGGATGGGGCATCTACATCATGGAGCCTTGGGAATTCTCAAAAATATTGTCATAGGGGCTCTTGAACTCAACATGAAGAAAGACGAAGTTTGCAGGGGGTGTGTACTAGGGAAGTATGCTAAGGCAATGTTTCCAAGAAGCAACAGCAAAACCAAGGGTGTATTGGAGTTAATACACTCAGACATTTGCGGTCCAATGTTCACAACCACTCTCAATGGTCCAAAGTATTTTGCCACCTTCATTGATGATCATTCCAGGAAAACTTGGATCTATTTTCTGAAAACCAAAGATGAAGTCTTTGATCGATTCAAAAATTTCAAAGCATTGGTGGAAAAATCTACGGGAAAGAAGATGAAGAAATTGCGGTCAGATAACGATGGAGAATATATCGATAAGGACTTCACCAATTTCTGTGCAAGGGAAGGCATCAAGAGAGAATGGACAACTCCATACAATCCAGAGCGAAATGGAGTTGCAGAACACAAGAATCAAACCATAATAGAAGCTGGCAGGGCAATGCTGTACGACCAAGATATGCCCAAATTCTTATGGGCAAAGGCCTGCAATACAACAATATATATCCACAACAGAGTTCCCCATAGAGCCTTGGGGAAGGTGACTCTCAAGAGTGTGTTCACGACAACAAGCCAAAGGTGAGCCACATCAGGATATTCGGCTGCATGGTGTACTGCCACGTTCCAGATGAAAAGAGGAAGAAGTTGGATCAGACTGTAGAAAAGGGTTTTCTTATGGGCTATAGTACGAATGCGAAAGCATATCACATCTATATTCCAGAGAGTAGGAAAATCGTGGTAAGAAGGGATGTAAAATTCCTGGAGGAGAAAGCCTTCAGGAAATATCGGGAAATGGCCACAGATACGCAGATTGAGGAGGATCCACTAGTACAACCTCAACGACCTACAAAGGATGAATCAAGTGCCACTCCAAGGCACAAGGATTCTGAGGAGAGCTCTTCCGAAGAAGAACAGGAAGTAGAGCAGGTAAGACCGCCCACCACTGATGGGAGACCGAGTAGAGAACTTCAACAAATTCTTAAGGATGCAGAAGAATTTATTGGCCCCCCTAGAGAAGGAAAGAGGATAAGGAAGCAGCCAGACAGATATCAGGCACTCGTAGCTCAGGTTGGTGAACTGTCCACCTTTTGGGAAGCAGCTTCGCATCAAGTGTGGGTGGATGCCATGGTGGAGGAGTATAGCTCCATCATGACAAATGATGTTTGGGAAGTAGTCCCTAGACCACAAGCAATATTAGTTGTACGATCCAGGTGGATCTACAAGATCAAATATGCTGCAGATGGCAGCGTAGAGAAATTCAAGGCAGGATTTGTAGCTAAGGGGTATGCACAGAAGGAAGGCATTGATTATGAGGAAACTTTCGCTCCAGTAGCTCGCTACACTTCTATCAGATCCGTCATCTCTCTAGCTGCACAGATGGGATGGGAGATTCACCAGATGGATGTCAAGACAGTGTTCTTGAACGGGGTGATAAAGGAGGAAGTGTACATAGAACAACCAGAGGCCTTCGAGACACATGAGCAGAAGACTCATGTTTGCAGGCTTAAGCCTTATATGGTTTAAAACAAGCCCCTAGGGCGTGGTATGGGCAGATTGATAGCTACTTGCAAAAGATGGGGTTCGTCAAGAGTGATGCAGACCCCAACCTCTACTACTTAAGAGTAGGAGATGAGCTGCTTATTCTGGTACTTTATGTGGATGGTTTACTCTTGACCGGATCATCCAAGCTCATCAAAGACTGCAAGGGGAATCTGACTACAGAATTCGACATGAAGGACCTGGGGCAGATGCACTATTTTCTTGGATTAGAAGTATGGCAGCAGAAAGGGGAAATCTTCCTAGGGCAAGGAAGATACACTGCAGAAATTCTGAAAAGGTTTCAGATGGAAGGCTGTAGACCCATGGCCATGCCAATGATTACTAATTGGAAGAAGATAGACACAACGGAGGATGATGAGGCTGATCCCACCTTGTACAGGTAGCTCATCGGATCATTGACGTATCTGGTCAATACTAGACCAAACATCTGTTATGCAGTGAATAC